>OY735232.1:17713893-17726393 GCA_963457665.1 Thysanoteuthis rhombus | reverse complement strand
AGATGGATTGATAGGAAAAGATAGAAATAGATACGTAGACAGACGAATAGACGGATAAATTGATATATACATATATATGAGTTTAAGTAGAAAAGTAAACAAAGAGGACGAGACAGACACACTCTTAGAAAGATAGATAGATAGGTGTGAACAGATTGCGATAGATAAAAGGAGATACCCAGAACTAATGTACACCAATTTTCGGCTTCCAGTGAATGGCCAGAAGCCCCAGATAAGATTGTATTTATTTGCCTACCAACGAGAGTAAAATGTGATACATGTCCATTTTATTGCCATGTTATCCATTTGTTACTCCAAGATTCCCACTAGCTATAATATACAGCTGAAACACAACGAATAACGCTGAAGTAGATTTGCCTGCAGTGAGGAAAATCTAGAATTGGACTCGATACAGGCCTGGTTAATCTGTTGATAGAAACCATCACATGATCAGCGTCTTTTTGCAGCATGTCATATTGGACACGATCAACTGGAAAAATTTGGGATAAGTGTCGGGCATTTCTCCCGCCATTTTTAGATCACTATAAATAAGTCTAAATATTCACTGAATAAGTCTAATTTTTAAGAAATCAAACGGCTACACTGCAAGACTCAAACGTATACATATACATTGTTAATTGAACCACAATTATAAATCTGTTAGGGAGAGGGTTTAGATTAAAAAGAATAAAAAAGTTGTTATTTTCTCGACGTAATAAAGATTATATGTTTAAATATTCAACATTCTAGCTCCGTTGGTAGGGCCTGTATGTGCGATGTATGCATTGATAGCCAGCCTGCCAGCCAGCAAGATGTTTATGTTGACTACGTTGATATCAGTTTTGGTTCATAATTCCTTGCGAGGATATTATTTAGGACGATGATGTCTTCTATCTATAACTCTTATTTCTGGCCAAAAAACCTATCGGAAATACATTTTCAGAATTGCACGTATGGATAGAAATTCATAAATAGATAAAAACAACCATCTACTGTTTATAGAAGATTTATATGTATCAAAAAATGAGTTAAACAAAACAAGATTTTCTAAAAAAAAACATTGGGTAGTTGTTCAGTAAAATATATGATGATAGCGTTGGACATAGGGAAACAGTTGGATACTGGAGATATTCAGCACCATATTAAATGCGAAAAAGAAATTTCATCGAAGAATAAATATGGTCAGAATCAATACTATTTATGATATGAACAGGGAAATATATAAAGGAGAGTAAAAAAATCGAAGAAACAAGCTTGGCTGCCCTAGGGTCACACTCACTTGCTTCATTAAAAAGTGAAAGGTTAGGAAAACAGAATTAATTTCTCCGGGCAATATTATTCCAGATCATAGTGTATCATTTTAACTCCTTTACTAATAGTTCTTGTAAATTAGATTTGATGAGTTTAGCATAACAAGTTAACCTTGGTTAGACTTTAGAAGTGGGAGTGGATTCGTCATTAGTTTTTGCATACGTTGTCACTTTTATTCGTGCATGACGTTGTTCGTTTTTCTTCTCGTAATTATCATCAGTCATTGTTACATACGAAAATAAAGCAAACACTCATTAGTAAGAGTTTGACAAAAGAAAGAGAGAAAAAGACTGCTCGGCCTAATGGTTAATCCGCCACTGACCTCGAAAGCAAGTAAAAAGATAAAAAATGATTAGCCTCCGAAATTCACTGAAGTATACAACGCCCTAGACCATTTAGCCACGGAACACTACCGAAAACTGAAATTTATTTGGATTAAGAATATCATGGTCGGACGAATATCCCCGATTCACAGACGAGTGTACAGCCCGCTTGAAATTATCATGTTTTATATTGTTTAACGGTTCTGTTATTATATCAACTGTTTTAATGACACCCTTCATAGCAAAGTAATTTCCAGCAAAAAGAAAAATAAATAAAATATATATATATATACTTGTTATGATGTAAAAATTATATTTGTCATAACAAAAATTCAATGTTTACAAAAACACAGAATCACTCTATCTTTTTTCCCCTCTATCTTATGTTAATGTATTTAATTCAGAAATCTTAAATTCGATGTCAGCCTGATTGCAATGATAAAGTCAACTCTCCACAGATCTGATAAAATCTTTATTCAGGAGAATCTTGGTGTTTTTATTAAATAAGGCTCTAAAAAGATCAAAAAACCCTTTTCCAAAGATCGAATTAGGTATTTTTAGAGGTGTTCTAGCGGATGCCAATTCTCAAGATTATTAACCGAACGTTATAGTGAACACACAAACTAACACACATACTAATATAAAAGGGATTCAACCCTTCCTGACTTTTGGTGACTACAGTGTTTCAATTTAATAATGCAATAAGATGACAGAAAAGCAAAAGCGGCGAAAAAGCGAATTAAGAGACTCAAAAGGACTGTGATGCATTTCACGCCACTGCAGCAGAGAAGTCAGCAAGATCATTCAGAATAGTGCTGAGAATTACTAGCAGTCTCTTGATCCGCCAGATAAATCAGGTGTGAACATCAAAACTAATAATTTTTAGTATAGTTTGAACAAAGTTCAAAAAATAATCAAATACTATGTTTGATTGATCCTGTTGGGAAACCACATCTTGATGTTTTCACTTTGGAGATCATCGGTTGTGCAAAGGGCAGATACGAACGGATAGATAGATAGATAGATAGATAGATAGATAGATAGATAGATAGATAGACTTGAAAATACCAAGAAGGATAGATAGTTGGGCAGAGGTATAAATCGCTAGCTAGCTAGCTAAGTATAAGCAAAGATAGATAGATAGATAGATAGATAGATAGATAAAAAAGAAAGGAAGAGACTGATATAGATAGATAAATAGATAGATCGATTGAGGAAGAATTTGATACACATATATGTATGAAAAATTTAGGTAGATAGATATGAAGAGACTAAGATAGATAGATAGATAGATAGATAGATAGATAGATAGAGAGTTGGATAGATAGATAGATGGATGGATAGATAGATAGATAGATAGATAGATACTACAATGAGAGAGAAAAGGGAAGAGATAGGGGAAATGAACAACAGTTTTCTTCTAACAGAAAGAAACAAGAGAAGGAGAGGTAGATTTAGAACAATATAAAATGAGAGAGAGAGAGAGAGAGAGAGAGAGAGAGAGAGAGTGGTTTGTTATTGCTTTTGGAAATTGAACAAGATAGCAAAGAATAAAGAAAGTGAGAATGAGAGAAATATAAAGAGTGATAGAGACGGGAATATTCTCAGCAAAGAAAAGAGAGAGAGAGAGTAGGAGAAAGAGTGAGAAAGAGAGAGAGAGAGTCAGATCAGGGAGAGACATTAGATGATTGTTATTGAGAAAGGTAAAAACAAATTAAGTGATAGTAGCTCTCAGCCAAGATGTCTCCTTGATTTGAGCGCACCTAATGCAATCGCAGATGTTATCGACACATAAAATTGACTGAGGGTCTTGACGGGATGTCATTGATTGCTCATCACTGCTTTTGCTTTTATGATCATTTATTTATGAGCGAGACGACAGAAGCGATGATGTGATCGCAGTTTAGCATGTTTGGAACATCAACGGAAGACAACACTACAGCCATGGGGGTACTCTGACGCGAGGTCGAACATGACGATGGAAAGATAGAAGTTTGCAGATAGGAGCTTGTTGATCATCACACACAAAGACGCACACATACACTCTCATGCATGTAGGCACCCTTACACTCATAAATGCAATTAAAATACACACTTAGACACACATGAAAAATGGTGATGTGAATAATTACCCATCTATTTTTAAATATCGATCACCTACAAGAACGTCATTAGTAATCCACACACACACACGCGCACATACGCACATATACGCACATACGCACACACACATATGCACACACACCCAAACACTCACACACACATATATGTGTGTTTGTGTCAATCATATTCATAAATGCACACACACACACATATACATGTGGGTGTGTGTGTATATTTATGAATATGATTGATTTCTCACAATCGAGTAGAATGCATTGATAATAATATGAAATATCCTGAGTGACCACACTCGAATCGTTGTAATGCGCAAGTCAGTCGATATATGAAGAAGGTCAAGAAAGCATGTAACAATTAGCTGGAAACTAAAGGCTCAAACCGAGGAAGCATTGGTCTTGGACTGCAGCATCTTCTCTTGTTCCATAATGAGTGAGCAGAACTAAGATGCCAAATGATATCGTTAGCAGAGCTCTGAACTCACATTTCAAACCTTAGAATATTTTTGCGTAATTACAGGCACGCTCGTGTTTCTGCCTCTCAGGCTTCTTCAGCCGAATAGCAAGATACGTTTTGGATCCCAATTCGAAAATTTTATTGGAAGGTCACAAACCAATAATAGAAAAAAATAATACAAAAAGTATGATTAAAAAATTAGGAAAAATTATACTGAATTAAAAAATTGAGAACTTAAAAAACTATGACGGAAGAATCACAAAACAAAACAAAAAAACAAAAAAAAAACAGAAACAAGGAAGTACGACTATGATAGGGTGGCGCTTTCCACCCAGGAGAATCGATGGACAATAAGTACCTCCCAAAAAGATTTTTCTATTGGGATCCAAAAATCATCTAACTGATACGATTACCATCATAGTAAAGATTATATCAACCTTACCATTAGTTGGATGTTGTAGACTAATTCTAAACGGAACAAAATCACATGAACATCGGTTGCTAATACATACATGCACTCATACACTAACACACACACTCATATATATATTTATAAATGTGTGTATATATATATATATATATATATATATATATATATATATATATGGAGATATGTGTGCCCAGAGTCTGATGCATAACCCCTGCCCTATTCGAAACTTGATGGTTTGTTGGCGATACATATAATTACGCATCATTCCCCGCCCACCAGGGTGCTCAATCCCAGAGTCAGGTGAGCATTGCTATAGTAGCTTATAGTAGACAAGTGCCCTACCCAAAAGCGCTCAACCCTAAAGAAGAGAGCGTTAATTATAATAATAATTGATAATCGTGTCATCCACAGACTGCTGTTTCGTTGTATTACAACTCATCAGTGCGGCCATAGACAATCTGCAGAGGCAGATGTTCTACCGCTGCCCCATACATATATGGGTATGTGTGTCAACCTTTAAACATATTGGGAAATAAATGACCGAAATGAAGCAAAAAATCATTGTCTAGTTTTCAAAAGTGTACAGCTTTTTAGACTATACATACATACATACACACACACACACACACACACACACATATATATATATATGTATCTTCTTCTATCGATTGATCGTCTAATCGCTTGATTATTTTCGAAAAAAACATTTTCAAATGAGTTCAACGTCCAAGAACCAACAGATCGAGAGAAAATTTCACTCTGAAATGAAATATTCAAATAAGCACAAAATCATTTTTTTAAAACTTTTCTTATCGAATTTTCTATTTTCTCTTCATCTTCCAAGTTAATTAGTTTCGTAGACTCTGAAGATTCCTTGTGTGAAAAACTTGTAAATCTTCTCTCTTTTCTACCCCACTGCCTTCTTTCTTGCTGCTTCTAGATTATTTTAAACCATTTTTTTTTCATTCTATATGACTTCGTCCTGCCTCATTTTATGTATACCCACCACACCCGGGACCAATCAACGAGCAAAGTAATGCCAAACACTACTCGATATTGCAATGAGTATAATCCTGCCCGGATGCCTCGTCATTATAAGCCTATGCGAGACAATCTCAAGTTTAGTAAATAAAGGTACACCACCGATTTTCCGGCAGCCTAACTTCAGGAACAGTACCGGGTTATCCATTTTGTTTGACTGAGAGTGTTCTAATTTCATGTCTTAAAAGTACAATTCAGCTTCTTCCATAAACATCGTGTCCGACCAATCTCCTCAATCACTCTGACGTTGTCGAAAACGTTCGACCAATACTCAATCAAGCTCAATACACTTACCGGCTTTTGTTGTTTTTCCTGTGCACATTTGCATTTTAGAATCACCTTCGATGAAGAATTGCTATATTTTCTCCTTTAGATTTCTGGATGTGTCCACACAAAGCCGTTCGACGCCATTCAATCGCTTGATAGGTTTCACTAATGTTAAGCAATGGAAATAGGAAGGAAGGAAGATTAGTAATGATACTGAAAGGTTTGAGATGCATTGGAAGGAGAGATATGGACAGCAGATAAACAAGACGGTATTTGGGTAATAGTGGTTATAAAGGGTAAGACTTACCAGCTGGCTGTTCAGCTCAGTGATAAGAGCGGCGTCTCGTCGAGACAGTATCCCATCGGACACGGCTTCGATTCCTGCAGCAGCCTATTCTTTTAATCGTTTATTATATCTATGCTGTTTGAGAATATTCACAGTGTAGGCTTTCTCTAATGAAAAATATCTATTATTACTTAACCGAACTATATATCTCTTTCTGCAATTATGAATATATACAAGATAATAGTTGTCTCATCCGCAGGCAGCTGTTTCATTGTATTACAGCTTTTCATTGTGGCTATAGACAATCTAGTATCCTTTCCAGTATCGCTAGGTAGGGTAGAAATCTTTACTTTAGACCCAGAGGCAGTTGCTCTACCCCTACACCATGCGGAACTGCACAGTCAAGGGGACCGAATTAAACAATGTGTATATATTTACGCATAATTTCCCATCCACTGGAGTGCTCCATTCCAATCTTGGAAGAGCATTGCTATAGTAGCTTTTAGTAGATGAGTGCCCCACCTAAAAGTGCTCAAAGGAGTAATATATATATATATATATATATATATATATATATATATATATATATATACTATATATTTTCTTCCTTCTTTCACTTGTTTCCTGTTACCTTTCCTTCTTTTTCTCACATTTTGCCAGAATTCATTGCGATTGCTTTCCAATGATCTTCTGAATATAACAATCCCTTATTATCAAGACGACGAGTTATACAAATTGAGCCACGGCCAATCCATAAAACTTTATCCTCCATAGACACACATGATTGACAGACACATACACATTACAACGGAAAAACACATTAATACCGAAAAAAGGCAAAGAGAGAGGGGGGGAAGAGAGTGATAGAGAGAGAGAGAAAGATGGCGACAGAGAAAGAGAGCGGGGTAAGAGTGAGAGAGAAGGAGAGGGTGGCAGAGAGAAAAATAGAGAAAGAGAGAGAAAGGTAGAGAGAGAGAGAGGGCACATAAACGTTAACAGAATAAATGAGCTGACACATTTCATCGCCTTTTATGGCACGTAACGCTTCATTACTAATCTGAGACGAGAGGAAAGGATGATACTAAATTCCATCATTTCTATGACGTTTCCAATAAAAAAAACTCACATAAATATGTCGTTAAAATTTCAGATACGCTTGTTGATCTCCATTCGTTGATAATTATCCAACTTATAAAAGAATTTATGAGTCGCTTTAACTCATATAAAACCGGGAATCAGTGATTCCAGACGGGGGAACCGTCCCACAAGGGAGCAATTTTAATACAATGGAGAGCAATTTAGAATTAGGGTGTGAAGTGCAAAAAGCATGCCAAGGCTCAAATTGAATCGTGTAAAAGCTCAATTGATTAATCCCTAATTATACCATACTAATGATTCCTAATTACGCAATACTATTAATTACAATTTTTCAGTATAGAATCCATAGGTTCTAATGCTTAACTCATTAACTCTGTAAGGTATGAAAGTAATGAGCTGGTATTGTGTTGTTGTTTTGAAATTTCACACACAAAAAGAAATGTGATTACATTTTACGAAACTACTGCTTCGAAGTATATAGGTTACTTCTCTTCAGTGTTGCCGATTTAGATATTTTATGTCTGAGTTTTGATAATTCTAAAGAGCAGTTGTCAAGGACAATAATTTTCAGGAAATATGATGAAAGATCCGTAATTTCTAATGTTTAATTTATTTTTATTAGATTTTTCGAGGAACATTGACCCCCAAAACTTTAAAATTGACTCTGCTCAGTTTTGTGTATTGACTGATATATCTGGCAGATGTTAACTCCGTGCAATGACCAGTTGTAAAGTAATCATGATGCATCATCTCCCTCACACATTTCTTCAATTGTAGTTAAATGAGCGACTTTCTGATTCAATAATGACATACATCCATAGGCCAATAGTTGTCAGGCGCGATTCAAAGGCTCTTCTTTCATTAATTCCAACTTATTTTGAATAGCAGAGTGGGGGGTGCAACTCTAATCACCCAACTTAGGGTGTACTCAAATAGTTGCTAGGTGCACTGAGAAATTTGCCCAAATGAAGAGTTTTACACACACTTTTCTAATACCTGGGATCCAACCCAGATCTCTCTACATGTAAGCTATTTCACCAATATTAACATGGATGCTGAATTCCTTTTGCTTTTATTGTTGCTTTTTAATTTTGATCAGTTGCCGATTCAAGTTTCCTCGGTTATTCAGAAAAAACAGCATTCTTATACAAGCCTTGCTTCCACAGGGTCAAGAAAGGCACAAAAAGCAATCTAGGGCTGAGGGGAAAACTTTTCTGACGGAGCAAATTACTACACAATTTCTTATTGTGAGGTTTCACTACATCATTATCGGTTGGCAAACTTTCTTTAGAGCCAGTCCAACCTTCAAGAACAAGAAAATCCCAATAATCGGAAGGGTTTACAATCAATGTACCATCCTGATAGTCACCTATGGAGTTGAAACATGGAATTTAACCAAAACATCCCCCAAATTGAGAACCATGCATAACAGAGAATCATCACTTGGAGTGACCAGAAAACTCATATGGCTCGAAACCTTTATCGACAACCGAAAAAAAATTAGAGGGCGACAATAACAAATAACTACGGGCAGGTCATGATGCAAAAATCTCGGAAAACTGCCGGGCATCATAACTAACAAAGGTCGTATGCGAAGTTCATAAAGTAATAACTCTGAGTTTGGAAATATGAGGTTCAGGAACATGATTTTTGAAATTACGTAGTAATGAAAAGAATATTTTGCAAATTCAATTCAAAAAGTTAATATAGAATGATGTCTACAACACACGTAAAAAATGAATGTTTTATGATAATTCTATGATATCAATAATGGCATGCAAAAATGTTACAGAATCTCGATGATCGTATACCAGGTAATAACATAACCGTCGAAATTTAATGAAAAAATCAAGAGATGTTCAAAATCTAAGATGCAAATATTTGTTCATGATCAAAATTTAAAAAAGAAAGCCGAATCTAAGATACTTTTGGAGAGAGTCGTGCGATAGAAATTCTTTACAAGAGGGTTTTGGTAGTTGTGGAGTACTTGAAACTATTTATATGCAGTTATTCCAAACACACATACATACATACACACACACACACACTCTCTCACACACACACGCAGACATACATTCACACACACATTCACACATATGAATATGTATATTTTAACAGACTGAGATAGATAGATAGATAGATAGATAGATAGATGGATTTGAGCCCATAGAAGCTGATAAAGATAAATATATTGACAGAGGTAGATAAATAGATAGATAGATAGATAGATAGATAGATAGATAGATAGATAGATAGATAGATGTTAATAAACAAATATATGAATATGAACTCACACACACACACACAATCACACACACACACACACATACACACACGCATATATATATATATATATATATATATATATATATATATAGAGAGAGAGAGAGAGAGGGAGAGAGAGATGAACGCAGGAACATAGATATAGCAGTAGATCATTACTTGTTCACTCAGCAGGAATAGAATTTTAAAAAATATGTAGACAATGGGTCTTAGTCTTCTCTCCGTATATCTCTCGTCACTTTGCCTCTATTTCTCTCCCCTCTCGGTCTATCTGTCTGTCTATCCCTATTTCAAAACCATTCCATACATCTTTGATATTCGATACATGATTTGACAAACTTTTGGCCGAATACTCAAACATCGATCAAAAGCCCTCCAAATTACCCAGATAACGAAGTCTCTTCATTTTCCTGTCGACATCAACACAATTTGCACATCGTTTCGACTAAAATTGTACAAGTCCCATTTACATAAAATCACATTCACTTTGAAGGTTTCTGGTGTATAACAAGGGGAAATAATTGGCATGTGACACGAAGGGCAGAATGTAATTAAAGATTACAAGTCAATTTATAAGAGTTAGTACTGCGTGTTCTTGAAAGTTCATGGGACTATTTGGAATCTGTCATCTAATTATTCACTTCTTACTTTTAGTCTTCTTCTTCGCTTGGAAGATGACAAACTCTGATGAGCCAAACCATCATGACTAACGACACTTAGCAAGAATGATAGCAAGTGTCTCGTAAGATATACATAAGTCAGGGTCAAGTGGATGAAAGCAGGTGAATACTTAATGTAGCAAATGCTGCACTTGGGAGCAAAAAGATGAATTAGAATGACTTTTATAAAGGCCTAATTTTGCTGGCAAGAAGATGGATTCAGGGAGAATTCTATAAAGGCCTCATTGATATGTCGAGAAGACTAGGTCATATCTTGCAGAGTACTCTCGTCCAGCTGTTATGACCCATTGCACCGATACTGACACGTATAATAAACCCCTTTGTTTTATTGTTGCTTTTTAATTATGTTCCCCAGCTTACCCAGAAAAAGAGCAATCATATACAAGCCTGGCTACCACAGGGTCAGTTGACTACCTAGAGCAAAACAAAAAATGGACGGGTGCTTTCATCCTGAGTGCGGGTCAACAGGAAGTCCATGTGGAATAAATTAGGGAGGCGAATCCAACACAGCACTCAGTACATCGATCAGAGTCTTGGAGCAGCTGGCCAGTCAGAATACCAATGTCAACAAATTCTAAAAGTCATCAAAAAAGATGTGTCATCATAGATTTCTTTAGTTTTCAATTGATTCTAACTTGCTGGCTACATATATGCTGCACGTACAGGCTGCATCGTTCGATTAAAAGTGCAGAAAAATTCAAACATTTACCCCTTTATCATGTCAAGGAGAAACCTTTTTTTGAAAATTCTTCCCCCAAATAACTTTTCTGTGAGGTACTCAATTTATGATGTAATTTTATGCTACATTTGCCTTTAGTTTTTGTTCAGCAATATTAACATAGTTTTTTTTTGATAATTCTGACGTGATCACTTCCCAACAAAAGTTAAAAGACGTAATTCATTCATTGATCATCCCTTACATGACGTGTTACATAATCTGTAGATCTGTGCAGGTTATACACGGCCATAAAACTACAATCTAAGTAGTTGCAACAAAGATCAAAACAGAACAATACCAGTCACAAATCAATAATAGCTTGCAAAGCTTCACATAATGAACGTTTTGATTACCATCAGTCTGAGCAGCTGCGATGAAAAGCACTTTAAATCAAGACGAAGAAACAGTAAATGAATATTTGATATTAAACATGTCTTCTAGAGTTGACAATATGGATAGCTTACAGACCAAGGCCAAACAATTGTAGGTGAAGAAAGAAGGTGTTATGTGTTACTAATCACTCAAATAAAGAGGCCCAGACTCCCTGCCTTAAAAGTCAGCATATAAATTATTGAACATTCATTATTGGCACGCAGTATTGTAAACTGGAAAAATATTTTTCCTGTGGTTTGACAGCTAAGAAGCAGTAAATAAATAAGGTGTAAAAATGTCCAAAACGCATCAAAAAGATTTAAAAACCGGTCACATTATGGCTAAAACGCCTGCTTTGATTTAACGATTTTCGCTTTACCGAAACGCGCTAAATTTAACGTGAAAAACGCCAAGTTGGCTACACTCCAGGCAACGGTTAAAAATACACAACTACCTTAGCCAACAAACATATTTCTATCAACGAAAAAAGATCTATGTGAATAAATTTACGTATTAAAAAGTCATGGCAAGGGAAAAATGGACTAGTAAGTAAAAAAACAAAGAAATGTGAATTCATGAACTCAGCAAGTGATGCTTTGATAGTCAATGATTCTATGTGTCAGTTTAGCATTTACAATTGGTGGCACTGAATCGTGACATGGCAAACGAGAAAGCATGCTAGAGTACTGGAGGCTTCCCAGCAGAATTCCATACATCAAATTTTTTTTTTCTTATAAATCGGGTAGGTTAAAACGACAAAACTAGACGTGACAAGAACAAGGGTGTAGATATTTCGGTCGACACGATATTTCGCAAAAAGATCACGCCATTCCGTGCTGTTCTTGCTCATTTTTGCAAAATTATTTAAAAAAAAAAAAAACTCCAAGAAATAAGAAAACAAAAAAAAAAAAAGAGAAAGAGGGAAACAGGTGTAGATAGTCACTGAACCAAAACCACCACGTGACCAACGTCTTTTGACAGATTGCCATGTGGGGCTGATCAATTTGAATATCAGGATGAGGGGCGATCAATGAATGAGTTACTGTTCTGGCATTTTGTTTGAATCAATAGAATGTCCGAATTTTTAAGAAAAATGAAAGAAGCTTAAATGTCTCTA
>OY735232.1:17648893-17711393 GCA_963457665.1 Thysanoteuthis rhombus | reverse complement strand
GAGAGGCAATGGAGCTCTCCGTTCATTTTTTGCCCCGTGCTCCTCTAGTCCTTTCATGATGAATATGAGCTTTATTTGCCCCCCAGGGGGGTAAATTGACACAAGGTCAGTTTAGCTTGGAAGATTCACACGTATACACGCGGATGAGAACAAAGATTGCCAAGTCCCCAGGCCAGTACCAGGCAGGTGTGAGAAATGTACTTCCGACCCTCTTCTTTCAGTGCATTGGGTGCTGCGTCGGGGTTGAAATCTCTGGGGCTACACATTATATACTTTTTTGTGACCACTGGGTCGCCAAAATATGGAATAAGAATAAAACAACCTTGACTGTGCTGAAGTCAAACTCTCTAGCTTCATCCTAATAACAAAAGTAAACGAAACCTAATTTATCTTTAATTATGTTAATTATCATTATAATTGTTGTATATTATGATAATGTTAATAATAACCGAAGAGAAAAATAAATAAAATATGTATACTTATCATGATACAGAACAGAAATTCAATTCTTATCCCTACCTACTCTCTCTCTCCCTCTCCCTCCCCCCTCTCTCTCTCTCTCTCTCTCTCTCTCTCTCTCTCTCTCTCATTTATGTCTTAAATTCAAACATATTGAATTCCAGGTCCGAGTTATGGCAATAATAGAATTTCAACTCGCTGAGAGATTGACTATGAAAAGATCAGAGAGAAAAAAGCACATTTGAAGATATTTTTGTTTACTATTATACAGATAACGAAAAATACTTCTTTCTGAATTGCAATACGAATCCGAAAAATTAAACGAGTAAAACTTTAAAAAGTAAACTTCAAAACACTCCTTTCTGCTGCTGGGTCAAATTCCATTCCTATTTCTATCCCAACAGTAGATGATTACTACAACTATATATTGTGCAAATAATAGATAGATCATTAGGTCGTGATTCCAGTGTTTGATGAGAGGATGGACAAGCAGTTACGATCTTACTTCCTCAAATTTGACTATGATTGTTCTTCTTTTGGGGAGGGGTTGGATAAAGTCAACGCCAACTTGGATGAGTTTTGACAAAAGAACTCTCTCCCCTTTGGAACTCCCAAAGAGCCCCACTCATTATTGTGATCAATTAGAAACCTTTTTTTGAAAATTCTTCCACCTACTTTTCTGTGGTCTACTCAATTTACGATGTACGTTTATACTAAATTGACCTTTAGTTTGTGTCCAGCAACATTCACATAGTTTTAAAAAAATCATGATGTAATCACTCCCAACATAAGGTAAAAGACGTAATTCATTCATTGATCATCCCTTACATGACGTGTCACCTGATATGCAGATCTGCACAGGTTACACACGGCCGTAAAACTACAATCTAGGTAGTTGTAATAAAAAGCATCAAAGATCAAGATAGAATAATACCAGTCACAAATCAATTAGAAATAAGAAAAAGGTTTATCTAAGGAAAAGTCACACCTTTCGCCTTTTGTATCGCAGTGATCACTTCAAAAGAGCGAAGGGGCTGATTAAGCATGAATCGCAATTTAATTTTGACCTTCACAAAAAAAAAACTATTATTGGAGGTATAATGGTTAATGTGCTTATCTCACACGCAAAAAGGATCCGGGTTCAATCGCTGGCATGAGCAGAGAGTGTGAAGAACTCTCCATTAGGAAGAATATTCCTGTGCACTTGGCAGCATGCCGTTGGGTGTACGGTCAAGGGGATGTACATCTGGATCATAGTCACGTCTTCTCTCTTTCAAAAAAACAGCAGGAAAGAAAAGAGGGCGTTCGGATCGCATCCAATCTTTATATCTCTCAAAAAGTCTTTAAAAAAAAACAATTAGGAATGAATGCTTAGGATGCTGACCTTGTGGCTCTATTCACGCAGCCTGTACACGCAATATATACGTAGTCAGCCAGACAGACTAGCCCAGACCAGCTCAAGAACTGGAGAAACCTGTGTCGACAATTTCAGTCACAAGTTTAGTTGACGTGATAGCAAATGTCAATAAAACGTTATGATCACATTTTAATCAGATTAAAAGAAAGTCACACTACGGGAGTTGAACCTAGAAAAATGTTGATAAAAAATTAAACAGTAGGTAAATGCAAACAAAACCATTAAAAAAGAATATAACTGAAGAACAAGTATTGTTAAATTGAGCTCAGAATCATAACTTCTTAAAACACGAAAAGGGACAGACTCTTTCGAAACTAACAATTTCTGATAGCATTTGTCATCATTTATTTCTGTAGCAGAAATATAAACAATATTACAATTTATCTGTTTCCATTTGATTCTTCAAATTAATCTCTGTTAGAACGCCAAAATCAAAAATGAAGAATCATTGCATAAAATTAAAATGGAAGATATCGCCCGAAATCAAATATAGTATGTTGGCAAGTGAGAAACTGAAATATCTATATATATGATTGTATACATTCGTCATAAACACTGTATAGTCAGTTTTCTTTCTTTCTCTCTCACAGCTTCTATTTTCTGTCCCAAAAATTGATTTTAAAAAAGGCATCATATGACGCAGTGTGACGTAAAAGAGTATCCCTCTTCTTCTGACCACTCCATATCACATATCTTTCTATGAATCGATTCAAAAAAATCTGAACAAAAGATATTTTGCCTTTCACAGAACTGTCGACTTTTTTCTCGGTTGAAAAAAAACAAGCAAAATATTTTGGTACTAAAATAAGTACTTGTCATATCAGACAGATAGAAAGGGTTTCCTTTTTAATCCAATAAAACCTGTTGATTTATACAACCTGGAAGCATCAGGTCAGATAGGTAGTATTTGTAGGTTGCTTGTTAAAAATTGTACTTTTTATATACTTCATCGTTTCTATTGCTTTTTTAACTTCAGGCGTTGCTGCTAAGCATGATGTCATATCCTTACAACTGGCTTGTGGTGAACATGGTAAGTTTTTTTTTAGAGTGAATTCCTACCTAATGGCTAACTCTTTTGAAATGGTAATCTGTATATCAGGGTCGACTAATTTGTTTCAGTGAATCCATCCGTCCTAACTAATTTCTAGGGGTTTCCTTACGCCAGGGTTGACCAATTTTCAAAAGATTTCCCTTATGTTCTCCGAAGATCCTAGCTTGGGCCCGAACACATACCTTGGATATTGATGGCAAACTGTATCACCTATAATGCACGCCCTGGCATGGGGTTGCCTCAGAACCTAGTCGACCATGTAAGTGCTTATCACATGCGATGCAGCTCAAAGATGCTTGTCCGTGATGACATTATAATTTGACCGTAAGCCAACGGCTCTGCACTGGAATATCTATCTCTGTGGCACTGAATGTATTGGATCAGTTTGCACGAATATGGTCCGTTGCCAATGCGTCTTAATCCAGCCAATAACTTTTAATATCGACTATTCATTGCTCCCAGGATGGAAGCGTTATAGACCTACCATGTTTAGTTTAGATAAAGACTATTAAAAGTCATTTACAACATTCGTTCGGAAGTTTCTGAAAAAACAAAAAACAATGATAGATTTGAATTCCAAAAATGCCGGAAATTAAGCACAACTTGCTGTCCGTGTTTTAGATATTTACTGAGCTTGGTGAAGGTGGGTATAGAATCAGGGTTAGTACCACGGAAAAGGGAATCGATAGACTGTACTTAGAGCCTAGCTGAAGCACTTTACGCTCACTTTGCATTAATGTCTTTGGGGAAGTTATGGAATCATCCTTTTTCCTTTCGATGCATGGGTCACTAGTCGGACAGATTTGATTCTTCACCCTTGATTGACAATCAGTCTAGGAAACGGACAACTCAAACTATAGAAGTTCGATCCCTATTCCAGCGTTATGAGAGGCCTTCGGTTTTGTTGAGTTGGTAAGAGAGCCAGCAACCAATCAATTTGTTGTGATCTAAACCCTGATAGATGAATGGTGATTTCATAAATTTGTTTATTTATTAAAATGAAAAAAAGCCTGTGCCATTTCCATCATGAATTTTTGTAGATATTAAAGACTTTTGATTTCACTCAACCGGCGAAAAAGCCGTCCACCAATCAGTGGGTCGTTATTTCAAACCACGGTAGGGGAATGCTGATTTCACACATTGGTTTCGTATATCGTGATTGCACAGATAATGAATTAAATTGGTGAGGATTATTCTTGTCTTTGTTATGGTTGAAACATAAAGTCAAATTCTGACTTGGACTGGAAATGTGACTAGGTCTTTACTTCCGCACAGAACCTCTAGAACAAATGGAATATTGAAGAAATGATCTTACTGTGGCACATGACAATAACAGTAGAGCGCCAAGTCGGAGTCGAGTCAGATTCGAGTCGGGAAGAGCGTGGCAATTGGTGTGCAAATGAATTTTCCCACGGGCGTTTAGATAAATGCCAGTTTGGCGAGGCCCCTGCTATTAGATGAATGGCGCAAAGCAATCATACAATTTCCATATAGTCCATTACAAGATCTTTGAATGGTCTTGAACATCTATATTCTGAAAAGTTTTCCCTTTGACTTTGACGAATAGGGAACAAAAATAATTCCTTTTATAGCACACATACAAATACTTGTATATATATATATATATATATATATATATATATATATATATATATATATATATAAAAATTATGAATAGCGTTTTATTATACGGCAACATTTATTTGAAATGATCTCCTGTTGTTACACGGATAATGTATCAGTTGACTTAGACCACGTAAATAAAATAAACAAAGAAAATGGGGTTGCTGCAGGAATCGAACCTGCGACGTAGGGATGGTCTTACCATTGAGCTAAACAGTCACTGGTTATCCAAAGGCCTAAATAACTGCTTTCCCTACTAAGTTTCTTAATATATAACTGTCGCATTGAAAGGAACGAATAAACCAAGAATAAGCGAGAAAATTTGTGTTGAAAGCAATTAATTCTCTCTAAGACACTGTTTCGTCGACCGGTCTCTAATATCTTAAATATCAATTTTCTCTCCGGTATCAGGTTGGATTGATATTGAATTCAGTCCAGAACTTTGTCATTACCATCATCATTTCCATTTTCCTCAGGTTCCTCGCCCTCTCATGATACTACAACTACGACTAGTAATGCAAATTATCCATATAACTGCCAAAATTGAAGATGCGAATTTTGGGAAAGTCAACCACTTAGGACTGCAAATCTCCATGGAATCCATAAAAGGAAAAGAAACCAAGCAAAGAATTGCCCTACGATGGCAAGCTTTCGGCAAAGCAAGCCAAACCTTGAAAAACAAGACGATCCCAATAATCCTAAAAATAAATCTATTCAACCAATGCATTATCCTGATAGTCACTTATGGAGCTGAAATATAGAACCTAACCAAAAGACGGACTTACAAACTGAGGAGCATGCAACACGCACTGGAGAGAATCATGCTCAACCTCATATGGAGAGATCACAAGACAGCACAATATATCAGAAAGAGAATGGGGGTCTGAGACATCATAGAATCCATTAAAAAACTCGAATGGCAATGGGCAGGTCATGTTGCAAGAATTAAAGACAACTGATGGACATCACGACTCACAACATGGATCCCCAGGGACCACATGCAAAACTGAGGCCGATAAAATACAAGATGGAGAGATGATAGACAAATTTAGAAAATACTGGCTGGCTCCGTGACGCCTATGATAGAGAAATGTGGTGGATCCTGGGGAAGGTCTATGTCCCACAATGGACGTTAAAAGACTGATGATGATGATGATGATCATGATGATGATGATGATCATGATCATGTTGAGTTTATATAGAACTCAGTGAGACCATCTTCCTTTTGCCGCCCTTTGGCTCTGCTCCTGCTACTACTACTATGAACAGTAGACGCATTGTTGAATGCATGGTTCTTGTTTTTTGAAATTTCGATTTTCTAATGGAGTAAATCGAACAAGCCAAGACAACAACTTATTTCTGAGGACGAGATCAGAAGATTACCATCGATCGACCACAGTTCAATCAGAATATTCGAAAATCAATAAAAAAAAATTGAGTAATTTTATTCTGGGTGTGGGAATCATCTTAGATATTCTATTGAAGTGCATTCTCAAACTCTTTTTCAAACCATAGTCATCTCAAATCTCTCCTCAGGTCGTAGCACCCAACCCCTACAAGCAAAGATACTAGACGAACAGATAAACAAAGAATAATCGATTATTATTTCAGTCTATAGCTCCCTTCGAATGCACCACTGCCCCAAGGGGGCATTTTTCCCTCCCGTGTAGAATAGCCACGCTATCAAGTTTAAAAACGTCAAACCGACGTATTTGTTAGATGTCTTTGTTTCCGTTTTAGTTTTGAAGTGAATTTCCTAGGAAACCTTTTTATCTTTAGTTCTCATTCCAAATAGTCACAGGCAGAGGAATATATGGGTAATTGCAAATTATTTCGCAAATTCTCTTAGGCATAAGCTAGGCGTCAAAAAATATAAAAAGTGTAATAAAATTATCGATAGATTTAAAGAAAATAAGTAAAGGAAAGTGCTGCAGCAGCATAATAAAATGAACTTTGCCTTTGTATAAGTTATGGAAGGAAAAATCAATCTATTTCATTTTTTTTCTATGTAGAAATAATTCTATAGAAAATAGGAAAGTTCATGTGCGGGTCTTTTCCCCGGCATTTGTCAAAAGATGATACATTAGCCAAAACTTGTTTAAAACAACATTTTTGAAAAAGCTACCTTCACTCTCGGTTTTTTTAAAAAGTACAAATCGAAACTTTTTATTATATGCACTGTATCAATCGATGATAATGTATAAAAGTTATTAAAGAAAAAATCAGCAGAATTTAGATTTTGATCTAACATTTGCTAGTCTGTCACAAGGCCCACGGGAAGTGTTTCAACCGAAGACACTGTAGAATTAAGATCGTGTGCTGATATATCGAGTGATAACAGTGATTTGACAGGGAGAAACGAAAAACAATCTATTTGTGCAACCCCATGGAAGAAAATAGGTTCTGGCTGGTCAGTCAATAAAAATCATTACGTGACTAACATTTTTTGGTAATATACCGTGTTGGGGGTGATCAATGGAAGAACATTGGAAAAAGAAAAGGTCGATCGATGAATTACTTACCCGTCTTGTCTTTTTAGTACATCACTAAAAGTCCAAAATAAAAAAAATCGAGCACTGCCAGACTTTTGGACCAATTTAGCACCTACTCAAATTGTAAATTGGAGCCCCCAACAACTTTTCGGGGAAATTTTAAAGCAGACAGTTTTTCTTTACATGATAAGGAGTGAATGTTCAAATTTTTAGTGCGCCCTGTAAGTGTGACATATACGTGTATGGCCAGTGAGCCAGACCTACTTAAAAACTCAGGATACCTATACTGCTTGTCAGTTTTGGTTGATTTTCTCAAATAGTACAATGATCGTTTGTTGTTTAAACCGGTGAATTCATGTTGAAGATGCAGGGCTGCCTACACAAAAATATTTTCACGCTAGTTCAAATGCAAATTAGCACTTTTTTCGCACTGCCAGAATAAGAAACGCACTCCATTTAGCACGAAAGTGGCTGAATCGACTAGACATATGACTGTAACTGTGCCACATCTGCAGATTTGGTCCTAAGCAGCTGCCATCAGCTTGACCGGTAAACTGAATTTCAGTTGACCACTTTGGATGATTTCAAGTATTCAAATAGGGTTCAGATTTCTTGGTCCCTATTCTGGTTTTTGCCCTTTGCCGTTGGAAATTTTGTTTTGTCTTTTTTTTGAGAGATGGCTTTCTTCAAGCTCTCACCAGCATACGCCATGAGACCTTCTAGAATGGAATCTTCTTAAACAGATCCTCAATGAAGTCATCAGTGGAGAAATCACTTCGGATGATCTTGCTTCAGTACCGAGTAAGTTTAGTGGTATAGCCAGCTCAATACCCAACCGTAATTTTTAGCCGGACTTTGAACAGACAAGATGGCCAAAAAGGAATTGTGAAATCGTTTGATAAATCCCATCCGTCAAATGCACATGAAATAATGAATTTTTGAATTTTGATCTAACTATTTCTAGGTTGATTCAAGGCGATGGAAAAGTATTACAGACATTCCAGGTTAATCATGAACTGATCTATGATACCATAATCACAATTGAAGCTATTTTCACGATATAAAAGTGAAAACAGAAATTTCACGATTGAACTAAAACCCCCCAAAGTGAACAAGCCTTGCTAGCACATGATTTAACTTTACCTCAAAAAATTAGAGGAGACAACTCATCACTGATTGAATTTCAAACATTGGAAATAAAATCAATAAAGAGTTTCCACTTCTATATCATTCTTTATATCCAAGCACCCGACCTGAATGTGTCACTGTTTTTCACGGTACCAGATAAAATCTAAAAGACTAATTTAGGAAAAAATTCGATTGTAAATAGGACCTCCTTAAAACATGTTTCGGCGGGGAACTTTCTGAAAACATAAGAATTCTTTTTTGACATAAGTACATGAATAGATATTTAATTTTTTGGCACTTTAGTCCCATTGGTGTGGCATGTACACGTGACACGTACATCATACATACATACGTACATACGCATCTAGGTCTGTTGCCTGAGAAAAAAAGAGATGGCAACCAATTAAAATTATATTTTATACCAATTTTGAAAAGAAAGGTCAACCAACAATACATCCTCCCGATAGTCATCCATGGAGCTGAAATATAAAAACTAACGAAGAGATTCACCCTTGAACCGAGAACTAGACAGCGTGCATGTAACAAATTCATGTTCATCATCACAAGGAGGGATCACACCAGAAAAGTCAAATGGCAATGGGCTGGTCATGTTGCAAGAATGTAAGACAACCACTGAACGTCGTGGCTCACAATATGGATTCGAAATTGACACCTACGGAGCATTAGATGGAGTGCTGAGTAGAACAAGTTCAGAAAGTACTTGCTCGCGGGGTCATTGATAGAAAGGTCTGGTAAATCTTAAAGAAAGTCTACGTCAAACGAAGGATACTTCTAAATACTCCGTACAATTAGAAGTAGAAAGTGAAGCTATAATAGAGATTAAGGAGTCAATCATTGAAAGAATCGCCATAATCTACCTACTCCTAATCCTCTCAGGTCTTATACTTAATTCAGTTAAGCTCCATATTTCTATCTTGGGTGGAGCATTCCGAACAGTGGATAAGGCAACAATGAAAGGGTTGAAATACAAAAGCTGCTATCTGATTGCAATGAATGCGAAAACGATAAAAGATATTTCAAGGGAAATTATGAATCACCGCCACAGATCTATGCAGCTTGTTACCCGTAAATTAAACAATGGTGTTGGTAAGATAAAGTTACCTTGATGAAAATTCTACCAGTATGGTTTGAACCATAAACTTTAAAAAAAGTAGTACATTCAAACTAAAGGACCAATTAGTCATTAATGATGATTATAAATTGAACCCTTGAATAAAAACCTATTTGTGGGCTGGGGGTCGAAGAAATTTTTTTTTTCAACTCATTGGGCGGGATGCAACATTTCAAGTTTCTCTAATGAAAGGTTCGGACTGGGTGACATCAAATCAGAAGTCCACTTCGTAAGAATCCGGAAGAAAACAATTCAAATTTTGAAAAAAGTTCAATAAAAATTGCGTTTACCTTTCACATTCCGACATAATCGATAGAAAACTTGAAAGAGCAAGAAAAAATATCAAAACATATCTTCGAGATAATCTGTTTGCCAAATTGAGTTTTCCAGGTCACACGGAGTAGTCAAGTCAGTTAAAGAGATAATTAAGATAACATTTAAGAGTTGAAATCCTTGCTCAAGGCTCTGATCTCTTATCGATCTGACAACGCTTTCACACAAAGCAACTTTCCTTTATCTTAGTTTAATTAAACAATTGTGTTAGCGCAAAGTTCTTAACGGGCAATTGTATTTGAAATACTTTTTATTTCCATTATTATACGTGCGAGACTACTAATTAAACAATAACGGAAATCACAGACATATTCTGATATAAAAATAAGATTTCTTGAAAGAATTAATTAGGGGAAGCTATTTCAAGATTCTGTGCTTATGCAAATGTCTATAGGTCATAGCAAGAAGAAAAAAAATAGTGTTTTTATGAGTATTATCTGAACGATATATTAGACATATAAATATAATATCTATATACGTTACGTGGGTGTTGTTGACAAGAATTTGGCGTATAATAATTTTTTCTGTGTTTGTTGAGGTGGGTTTCTTCTAACATGGAATGAAACACTCAGTAGGATGGGGAGTATATGCAAAAATTTTAACTTATTGACCGACCAGTTCTATGGAGTAGAGGGGCGATAGCAGCCTCTGGGTCTGAAGCTAAGGTTTTGATCCTACCTCGTGGTGCAAAATGGGAAAATGGATAGTCTGTAGCCACACTGAAGAGTTGTAATACAACGAAACAATGTCTATCTATCTATCTATCTATCTATCTATCTATCTATCTATATATATATATATATATATATATATATATATATATATAGTCATGTAAACCTTTCATGGGAAAATGGATAGTCTGTAGCCACACTGAAGAGTTGTAATACAACGAAACAATGTCTATCTATCTATCTATCTATCGATATCTCTCTCTCTCTCTCTCTCTCTCTATATATATATATATATATATATATATATATATATACATACATATATATATATATATATATATATATATATGTATATATATAGTCATGTAAACCTTTCACCTTATAACGTTGAAAGAGAAAATCTTTTTGTTGGTTTTCATACATAGTCTTAAAGAATCCACGACCATGTGCCATACAAACCTTTTCAATCCAATCAGTATTATTTCAGCGTATTGTCTTGAAAGTTTTATTTTTATGCAAGTTATATTTGTATTTATAATTCTATTCTTCATTACATAGTCCAATAGCTGTTTTTACCATAGCCCTGATTAAGGAATATTAAAGAATATGTTTTTCCCTTCCAGGGTGTGGAGCAAGTAGACTTGGATGATCTAATTGCAGCGCATCCCAATTTAACTCTCCTCCAACTCATGGTCGACCCGAATTCTGCCTCTTGTAACTTATCCTCCAATGATGTAACCCTGGCCAACGCCATATTGCACGATGCTTTCCTTCTTTCGATGCATTTATTAGAAGTTGAGGACAATCGAACCTCGTCGTCAGCGAATGAATCATCAACCACACTGTCGCTCGTCGAAGATACGGTAAGCAAAACTTTGATGTGTCAATATATATATATATATATATATATATACATATATATATATATATATATATATATATATATATATATATATATATATGTATGTGTGTGTGTGTGTTATAAGAAATTCATCACCCCATACAGTGTACAATTACAGTTCAGCCTTGTCTGTTCATAATGTTTATACATTGAACTTTTTTTTTACTGTACTTGAATACAATGATGTGTGATTACAGAACTGTAATATATATATATATATATATATATATATATATATATATATATATATATATATATATATATATATATATATATATATATATATATATATATTGAAAATAATACAGAGTTACATTATTCTTATGATGAATATCAGTGCTTTGCAAACAGATAGAAGCGATCTGCATTCGTCAGGGGAAATTCGTCTGTTTGTAGCCATCGTGACTACCCACAGATTGAGAATATGTTAATTTTTTTCATTTCATCCCTTCTTCCTCGTTTCACTTATTCTTAGTATAAACATCGAAATTACACTCTCAAAATAAGTAAAGGTTGTATTCATGCCGAGACAACCTTCACCTTTTTTTGGAGGTGTAATTTTCCTCATGGTGTCATGGTTTGTGTCGGTGAAAGTTGCTGTGTGCCTGTCAAGGTGTGTGTGGGTAATTCTTTTTTTTCTTTTTTTTCGTCGCTGTTTCGTACACTTGATGGATTAAATTAACTGTTTCATTATAGTTAACATTCTTACTTACGTTATATTGGGGTCAATTTTGTAATATTACATGTGTTTTCCAAATTTCTCTCTTTTCTTTTATATATATATATATATATATATATATATATATATATATATATATATATATAGTAGAATGTGGATTCGTTACACAAACTACCTAATGTTTCTGCCCTCTTTTGGCCTCATCAGGCGATCTGTAGTTGAGAGAGGGAGAGAGAGGGGGAGAGAAAGAGTCAGAGAGTCAAACAGATAAACAGACTGTGAGAGAGGAAGAAAATCTCATATGCCAATAAATGAATATGTAACATAAATATATGCATGCACGTGTCTATGTAGATAGAGCTATGAATAAATGAGTTTATTCTGATAAGCCTGTGAGTTACTACTTGTCTGTATATATGGATATAAATGAACAAATGTATTTACTCAGGCAGGCAGCATTCCTTTATTAATACATGGTTAAATGAATATGAAAGAAGTGTCCTGCTTTTTTTCGTTTGGGATTTTTTCTTCATTTTACTTTACCTTGAAAAATGGATAGTTGTTCAGCTGGAAGTGTTAGATCTCATGAGACATTTGCACAATTCTTACACTCATTAAATCCAAGAATATTTTTTCTTCTGCTGAAGCAAGAGAAGCTGCATGAACAAAAGTACCTGTCCGTTTTTTTCAGTCATATATATATATATATATATATATGTATGTATGTATGTATATATATATATATATATATATATATATATATATATATATATATATATATATATATATACATACATACATACACATATATATATATATATATATATATATATATATATATATATATATATATATATATATATATATATAGACAGAGAGTGAGGAAGACAGACAGATGGACGGACAGGGACAGAGAGAGATGGTTAAATAGTTCCAAAACGTATAAAATAATCTTTCAGAATCCATATCATTCCACTCAATTATTTCCAAATATCTGTTGATGCAATTCATGTAAGCTGTACCAAGTGTTCCTGTTCTACGTAGAATTGGATATTACGGTACTATGTGTGAATTTTTCTAGGCTGTTTACCATGTATTGTTTCGCAGATTTAGAAATGAAGCAGTTATATTCTCATGGCTCTTATATATACATATATCGTGGAAAAATTGATTCGGTACGCAATAACGTTTATGTTTTTGCCCTTTTGGGATTTCTTAAGACGAATGATTCGATTTTTTGAATCCCTATTTTAGACATAATTGGTAGTGGAATCAATTTCTCGGGTTGGGAAACCTTCGTCTGATTTCATTGATATTTCTAACCTCTCGTGTAGCGAATCCATTATTGCACCATATTTAAACCTTTACCTTAACTCAAATTAATGTAAGAATTTATCGAACAGTTTATAAAATAAACAAATCACACATTGGATATTGAATTATTGATTTGTACCTTGATATATATATATATATATATATATATATATATATATATATATATATATAGAGAGAGAGAGAGAGAGAGAGAGAGAGAGAGAGAGAAGGGGGAAGCATAAAACTTCGCTGAAAGAGACAAAACTTCATGTTAGATAAAATACGTGCGTCAAGCCAAATAAAACTCTGGTCGAGGCTGTTTACGTTCACTTCGGACCGATGTCTTTGGGAAATCTATGAATGCATCTCTTCCCCAACCGAAGAATGTGTAAAATAGGTTGACTAGGTTTTTTAGCCCTGTGAAGGCAACCAATAAGAAGGCAACACTGAATTCAAAACCATGTTGCCCGAAAAGAGAGGCGAAAAAGAAAGATGAGAAAGTTCTTTCTTTCTGAAATGGATGATGGTGGATATTAAAAAAAAAAAAATATTAAAACGTGCGCGTCTATGTGCCATTTTTATTCATTTTTGCATTACTATTTACCTGTATTTTAGTTTTTTAAACAACAAAACTGAGAAGGTAAATAGAGGCATAAAAATTGATAAAAATTTGCAATACTCCATCGAGAAAAAATTGTTTAAAAATGGAAGTCTTGGAACTATTTAACGTTGTAAACCCTAATATTTTTGTAGAGTACATGATTTAATTTACCGTACAAGATGACATTTTTTTCTGTTTGTTTTGTAATTAGAATATGACATCCCCCATCTTGAAGGCATTCTTAATGGATTCAGCATGAATAGAATCAGATGAGACTTTTCATTCTAATTTTGATCTCTCTCTTTCGCTATCCAAGAGAAATGTCTCAGAATATTTCAATAAAAAGTCAAGGGTACTTTTCAACGAAATATCTGGTTTTAGCTCAATTCAACGCGACATACTGTAGATACATACTTGAAGTCGTGCATAATAAGTACTGAAAGAGCCATTTTAAAAGGCTGAGAAAATTGGATTCAAAGTTTGACGAACTTTCACTTTTTTTTTTAAAGATACACTGATTCAGTTTTCTTGAGACTTCAATACTGCATTATCATCCTGGTTCGTATTATGTTAATGAATGTTCAATACCTAAAAAGTTACGATGCATAAAATGAGATTTTTCGTTTATTTTTCTAAAAACAAAAAAATCTGATGTTTTGCTTATGTACGCCATAAATATTTTAAGGTACTGTGCTATGTATATTTAAACCAAAAGCTGAGATTCAAAAAAAAATAAAAAAATAAAAAATGATAAAAATGAGCATTCCAACCTTTCAGATAACGAAAATATTGTAATTGGTAGAAAAAAAGGCACGTGATGTCCATCAGATCAACGCAATGTCTTCAGGCTTGAAATGAAACAAAACTGATGAAACTATTGTGAGAGAAAGTTCGTTATACTCTGATTTTTCAACCTTTTCAAAATTGTTTGTTTGGTAGTTATCATACGTGGTGCAAATCTTCATTAATTCATGTCTAGTTGAAAAACACGGACAAACAATTTCTTCATCAAAAAGGAAAATGCTCAGGGCTTCCTGTTTCGTACGAGTGAAAGAAAATCAGATTTATTGACACACACCATTGTATTTTCTATTCAATCATTTTCCTATCGTCTGCTCAGTCATTCATATCGTTGTATGTGATCATTTTAGGACTTTTACTTGTTTTTATGATGTAAGAGTGAATCAAATCCTCTGCGGGTATCAAACACTTGTGTCGGACCTTGTTAATCTTGAGAAATGTTCCAAGTTTAGCAGAGAGAATATCAAAGACTGTACAGTAAATCATCACCTAAAACTATCAAAATCAATATAATCAACAACAACATAGGTTTTTCTTTAGTTTTTAAGTTGGTCTGTCTGGTTGATTGGCAATGTATTTATCACGCATACAGGCTGGAAGTTTAAGCAGAAATACAAGATGGAGAGATGAACTAGACAAATTTAGAAAATACTGGCTCTACGACGCCCATGATAAAGAAGTGTGGCAAAGGTCTTTGTCCAACGACGGACGTTAAAAGACTGATGATGATGATGATGATGATATTTTCAAATTTTTAATTGATCATCCTGCAACACAACATTTATTCATTATTGAGTGTTTATTGAGTGTCTAACCAGATCTGCCTATTTTTATTTAGATCCCAAAGAAAAAAAATTAATTGTCGTTCATTCTTCCCTGCGAAGAATGATTACGGTAATAACAGAGATAAAATTGAAGGAATAATTGAATTGTACGTCAATCATTCCGTCGTTAATTCTCACTTTCATATAATCTCCAATTGAAATGCCTTTTATTTCGATCACAGGCCAAAGACGATAGTTACAACAACGGGAACAGGAGCCTGAGAGTCAGTACACAATCAATTATATTTCGCTTCACTTCAATATGGCTGCCATATTTCTCTTTCCGATTTCTCTATAATTTCTGCTGTTTCTAGATGCATAAGCACCTCTAGTACTAGCCGCCATTGCTGATTGATTTATATCCTTTGCTGCTGATATATACCTCTTTTTGGGTGTGAGGGAAGAACTCGCACATCTGTGGTCTGACTTTCATGCTTGTTTTAAAAAAATTCTTGCTTTTCTCTTTTCGCACCTTTCTCTTTTTTGGGTGAGAACTGGTGCATCTGTGGTCTGTCTCTCAGGTTTGTTTGATAAATACTTGGCTTCCTCTTTTCGCGCCTGTTGAATCAAGCTTGTCTACTCTTTCTTGTACATATTTGCATCTTTTTATGGGTTTCTAAAACCAAAAAAAAAAACATTTTAGAAGGTTGGTACAACCTGCTGAAGTACATGAATTACTTGTTTTATTCACTTCTACTTTGATTTCACTGTCCTTTGTTTTATACAAGTCTTCCCAAACGTCAACTATTTTCTTTCGCTTCTTTGCCAAAGATCTATGAGCAAAGCCAAATCATCACACTATCTTTTTAGCCGGCAATTAATCAGCTTATGATCTTGAGGGACGCATGTTGCGCGTCCTGATGTCTGGCGATCATCTGATACACTTGAAACATGACCAGCTCATTGACATTCAAGTTGGCTCTGGAATATATTCTGCTAATTTTGATCTTTCTACATGATCTTCGACATGATCTTTTTTCCTCTGTATATTGCATGGTTCTTATTTTTGAAAACTGATCTCTTGGTTGATATAAGTTTTGAAGGCGACTATTACAAGGATCACTGGTTGAGAACCCTCCTTTTAGGATCAATAGGATTTCCTTGTTTTTGAAAAATGAGACTTGCTCTGCTAAAAACTTGCCTACCTAGGGTGATTATTCACTTGATTTCTTCCATTTTTTTAGGAATCCATGGAAATCGTTTGTGATGAAAATTAAGTGACCTGTTTTATAAATTTCTAAAATATATGATCGATTTCATACCTCTTAGGAAGTGATGTTTTTGGCATGTATGACTGAAGTTTTATTGATTTCAATCAGATTGTTGTACATTCAGTGTCAAAAGATTATTAAAATATTTAATAATTTTAGATGAATAAATCTCGGAGTCACGCCCTAGCAAACTAAATTCACCTCAGAAAGACACGAGGGTTTCTATGCAATGGTCCGGATGTAAGATAATAATTTGAAACTGACTGCATATTTTAAAACCAAAAATTAAGTGTCTAAAATTCTGTATGAAAAATAGGTTGATAAATCTAACTCTTTTCAAAATAACCTGCAAGAATGCTTTCATATTTACCACGGTCTTGTTTGTATCTATGTCTGCTATCTATCTATTTATCTATCTATCTATCTATCTATCTATTTCAACCTGTTCCTATCTGTTTTAGCATGTTTCTCCCTCTATCCCGCCTCTCTCTTTCTCTCTCTCTCTTTATATATATATATATATATATATATATATATATATATATATATTGATGCTAGCCTGTTTTTATCTATATATTCATAAGTCTGTACGTCGTCTATCTATCGAACAAAGTATAAAGATGGAAACACCGAAGGTGACAACGACAGTCCTCAAAACTATCAGGAATAATAATGATTTATTTCAGAATATCAGCCATTTTTCATGATTTTCTTTTTCCAAATTCAATTCCCAGTCTTTTTATCGTTTAAAAGCATCTTTTTGTGGCAATTTCATTTTTGATTATAAAAATGAAGGTCGATTCTTGCCTTGATAAGAAATTAAATGCACAGCTATAAATCAGGAATGCATATTTTGCTACGCAATTTTTGTTCCTTAGTAGTAATGTTTTTTTGATTGCTTATGTGTAATAAAAATTCCAAAATGGCTATCATAACTTTCAATCTTTTTCTTTGTGACCATTAGAGTTTTATTCATATGTAATTGTTTTTCTTACTTTATGTGATTGAAAATGTCTGAGTTCGTCCATTGACTAATTGAAAATAAGTATATTTCAAGTTACCGCTCACTTGATCTTAAAGGCAAAGTTAGTAGGGAATAAATGACATTTTTAAAGTACTTTTTTGACATGAATATTCAGAAAATTAAACTTATTACCTAGGAACAAAATGTTTGTTTTTTTAAATGCATCATAATCGAAAGTTTTTCTGAACCCTATCAATATCTATCATGAAACATCTTAGACGTTTTAGTTAAATGGATTACTGGCGTGATAACATTTCATTTCAATTAATGAGGAATACAGTAAAAATTATTCTTTCAAAAAAAAAAGTTTCTATTCCATCCCTTTGGTTAAGGGATAAATAAATTTCCTATTCTTTTAAACAATGGTAGATCCAAGACATACTGGAGAGGACACTAACTACTGTGAAGTCCATTAAATTGGACAAGAAACTAAAAATTAGTGCCCTCTGGGATTTAGTCAAGATCCTATTGCTTAAGTAATGACTGGTAGGCCAGAGAATACAAATCTGACTCGGTAAACAATGCTGTATTTGAAGATATATATATATATATATATATATATATATATATATATATATATATATATATATATATATATATATGTATATATATGTGATTATAAATTGCATTGTATTATACCGAAACACGGAAAATATGATATTTGGCCCAGACAGCGTAAACAATTAAAGAAAATTGAGCTTCTGCGTGAATTGAACCTATAACCAATAATGTTGCTCCTAACGTTGAGCTAAACATCCGCCAGTAATGCAAAGGCCCAAATAACTATTCCAATCCAAAGTTCCCATTTAGCTTATTCACGGTCTATATCTGGTCTATTTGTCTCTTTCAACGTGACAATTATGTTATAGATATACGATCCGACGGAATGATCATAAAGAGATATTTGAAATGATCTCCCGTTATCACACGGTGAATGCATAAATAGAATAAAGAATTTTAAAAAATGGGGCTTATGCAGGAATCGAATTATTTGTACCTTTGCTTTACCGGTGTTCATTTAACTCAATGGTTATTGCAGTGCTACGTTGATGCAACTGTCCTTTCGGTTTGAGGTTTGACTCTCTCTCTACATATACATGTATAATATTCTTGATACTTTGACTGGTATGAAAGCCAGTATCGAGTATCAAATGATTTTAAAGAATAAGAAGGCTGTGCTCGGTTATCAGGGGTCTTTGCTGTCACTTAATCTCGTTAGAGAGTCACCAGTTACTCAACGAATGCAAATATACCTAGAGGCAGCATTTTCTCAAGGAGATGCAAGTGCATTTACATTGCAGCGTTGCTACCCCCTGAAAATATTGATGGAAGCACAAAAACTACTAGCAAAAAAAGTTTACAACCTTCATAGGGGAGGTAATCAAATGCTTCCAAACTAAAAGTGGTGGAAAGTAGGGATTTCGTCAAACATTAAAGTTATATAGTTAATAGAAGTAGAAAATAACTTTAAAAAAATGATATTGGAATGATGTTGATATCTCGAGAATGCAAGAGGAGAAATGGGATCAAAACGCCCAGAATGATAAAGAATAATGAAAATGAATAGGATAATGGTACTTTGCTTGCACAAATGTGTGATCAAATGGATGAAAATAATGATAGAAATACTCATAAGATATTTTTGGCAACTTCCAAATCAACACCAATCCTTTATCTGCACTTAACAAATTGTAGATATCAAAAGATGCCGAGTTTGTCTTGTTTTACATAAACAAATACTTCAGGTTTCTCTTTGTTAATAGCGTTTTTTTTTCATTAAAACAGAAAGTATGTATCAAAGGGGTGGCCGTTTTTTTATTTTTTTTATAATCTAAACTAAAACAAACTGTACATTCTATCTTCCAGTCACAAAACCTCTATTCAAATCAGCTTAGTCTGACACAAGGCCTCAAGTGTGAGCTAGCCACAGAGGCCTCAACACTCAATAGTTATCAACTCCAATTCAATACTTTGGAGTTTGCAATTTGTATTAGTAGTTTAAGTTATCTCCCCGCTTGCTGGCCCCCTAATGAAATCATGAAAGGATAAACACATCCGGGCACTTTTGGTCACGGCGTATCGTTGATAAATCCACGTTAGTTTTTATCCCAGGTAAATGCTAGGCGATCTTTGTCATATCGATCAATCCAGAATTATAAGTGCGAAAAAAGTATAGCGTAACATTTAGTCGAATCAGCTGTGACGTAGCTCATAAATAGTGTAGTTAGGCGAGAGGGCGTAAGAAATGTGGTTCTAGTTTCCCTGTCCTCATAGTAGCAGCTATCAAAAGGGGTAGCAAGTGACGAGCAATAATGGGAAACCTAGAAGCGTTTTAAACTGAATGCAAGGAAAAAACTAGAAGTTCCTATCAATAGTAGAACAAAATAAATGAAATTTATGTACACAAGTTGATACATCAAGTTATTATATTGGAAAAGTTTATACGACGAAAAATATATCAAAGTTTATGGTAAACATACGCTTGTACGTGTTTAGGCAATATCCACGGAGTCAATTCACAATTGTCGAAACAACCATTTAAAAAAGCAGTGAGGTACTGCTTCTACAAGTTCATTAAAATAATAAAAATATTTTCTTGCCCGGCTTCACAAAACCACTTTGGTGGTAACTAGAAGTCACTTTGATATTCTTCGAATTTCCACGCGAATGGAGTAAAATTGTTTATAACGACTCGGTTCCTGTTCTTAGGGTTGGAAAATTTATTTTCTTTGCCCGTGAGAAGTAAACTAAAATCCCCAACCCTGGTGCATAAAATAAATGCATTGTCTCCTGGGAACCAGAAGTATCAGTTGACAAACAAATTTTGATATTTGCTGAGATTCTTCAAATCTGGCATGGATCGATTTTATTCAAAGTGTACACGGCAATGTCAAAAGTAAGTGAATTAGTTTGGAATGAGGATGATGGATATTGTGCTGAACACACTTGAAAAAGCAAATAATGCAAAACCTTTGAAATTGAGATTATATAGGAAACCATATTTTCATCTCGTTTCGTTCGATATTATCGACATGTTTAATGGAATAATTGTTAAGATCCATATAGTTTGGTTCTTTAAGAATTTCCCGTACTAATATTTCCTCCACAAAATGTATTTCAACCTCCTCAACACAGGGACTAGATGATACACTTGTGATTATCAGCTTTTTTTCTTATTTCTTTGAGATGCAATTTTTAAAAACATACTTACACACAGGTATGAAGATCTCTCTCTCTCTTTTTCTTTCTCGTCCTCTCTCTCTCTTTCTCTCTCTCTCTCTCTCACAAAATAAGGTTTAAATATGTGATATATTCAACCTATTGTATAAGTAATTTATTTTTGCGTGCATGTATGGAATAGAATTTGTCTAAATAATATATGCAAGCAACTCTACTGTACACATACAAATACATACACATACTAACGCATACACTTGCATATATACACACACACGCACACACACACGCACATACACGCATATATGCGATTTTGGTAGATGACGAACTGCGAGCCGATTTCAAACTCCAAATGAGACTGAAACTGGCGTAAAAAAAGGCATGAACCCGAACCCTCTTCCTATTGTATGGCAAAGCACGTAATTCCACTCCGGATGCTTTTTGCTCTCAGTCGATTTAACATATCGCAAAAGCATCGAAAAAATTCGAGACTTGTGATACAGGAAGCTGGGGCAGGGGCGGCAGTTTCAGTGGCCAGCATAAGGGCACTTAATTACAATATACCATATATATATATATATATATATATACATATACATATACATATATATATATATATATATATATATATATATATATATATATATATATATATACACATACATATATGTATAATATGATCTGGAAAGAGTGTGACCGACTCGGGAGTAAAGTGTTTTGAGGTAAGGTTCATATATCCGTAGGTATTTTTGTTATTAATGGTCCAGACATTCGACTAGATAATTTTAGGAAGAATATCTATTTTTTGAAGATAATTGGAAATATTTTTTGTAGATAATTAGTTCTGGTACACGGGCGGGCTATGGTGCTTCATTTATGCCAGGGAGGTATATATATATATATATATATATATATATATATATATATATATATATATATATATATATATATATATATATCAAAGTTGATATTTCATTTTCACATCAATACTCGGTTCACCAGCAATTCTTGTGTGCCGACATTCTTGCCAGCGTAGACACAGAGGAAAATCAATAGATGCAAATGTATGATGAACAACGTTAAGGAAAACAGAGTACGATGCAAAACACTGGGATTATCAAGAGTTTCCTGAAATGTGTTTCATAAGCCATAATATATGGGTCGTTCTTAGCTTTATTTGTGGGTCGATAAACCCGGAATATATAAAGGAAATATATCACAAATTACCGTACTTCACTGTGTATAATTAGCGACCATAGATAATCCTCAACCCTAAAATCAAACTTCCATTTCAAATGAAAAATATATCATACTGTGTAGAGTAAATAAGTGACCTTACGCTGACCACGGCAACAGCAACTCCTGTCCAGTTTTCACATTTCACAAGTTTCTCCTCGTCTTGGAGTTCTTTTGGGTTTTTGCAATATGTGAAATGATGATGATCATCAGTCTTTTAACGTCTGTCGTTAGACATAGACCTTCCCCAAGCCTCGCCACGCTTCTCTAACGCAGGCGTCGCTGAGCCAGTATTTTCTGAATTTGTCTAGCTTGTCCCTCCATCTAATATTCTGCCGGCCTTGGTTGCACATGTGATCTCGGGGGATCAATGTCGTGAGTTGCAATGTCCATTGGTTGACTGTTGTTCTTGCAACATGGCCAGCCCACTGTTATTTGAGATTTTCAATGGATTCTATGATGTCCCCGACTCTTTTCTTTTCCCGAATGTACTGTGCTCTCTTGTGGTCTCTTCATGTGAGGCCCAGCATAATTCTTTCGTGTGCACTGAGCAAAAGGCACACGTGGCATCACTCGCTTCACCATACAATGAGAAGAGAAGTCGGGTTCATGCCTTCCTCAATGGTATTAGTACCAGTCTCAGTTGGAGTTTGAACTCGGTTTGCCGTCAGTTCTATGATCCGTGAACCGATCAATCGAAATCGCGTATACAAAATGGATAACATTTATTTCGATTGATAATACGCATCGGCAAATATATATGTAAATACACGAGCATGAATACTGATTATGAAATTATAAAATTACTAATTTAGTCGATGTTTTGAACAAATATCCCCAATCCTCAAATTATTCATGATTGTTCTTTCTTAGATGAGGATGCTTTCAGAGCTTTACATATTTCGTCTAATCATCTTGTTATTATTTAGGTTTGATGAAGTTTTGTTAACCATTATCGATTTTGATTATTGGGTTAAGTAGTGACAAAAGGATATATTAAGCTGAGGGAGAACAGCAGTTAATTTCGATGATATATATATATATATATATATATATATATATATATATATTGCAATACTGCCTCTGATAAAAAATTTGGTTGGTGCAAAAATAATTGCGGTTTTTACCATCGATTTTAAATCAGTATTCATCATCATCAGTCTCTGAAGGTCTTCTCTATCGTGGGCGTTGCAGAACTAGAACTTATTAATTTGTCTAGCTCGACTCTCCATCTAATACTCTGCCAGCCTTAGTTGTGCATATGATTTCTAGGGATTGGTCGTCCGCCATTCCTGCAAAATGCCCAGCCAATTGCCATCTAAGATTTTTAATGGATTTTTTGATGTCCTTGACTCCTGTCTTCTCCCGGATGTACTGTGCTGTATTGTGGTCTCTCCATGTGAAGTTGTGCGTAATACTTTCATGTGCACGTTGCATGTTCTTCAATTTTGGGGTCAGTCACTTGGTTAGGTAATATATTTCAGTTCCATAAGTGTCTATTGGGAGGATCCCATTGGTCTTCTTTCTGGGATTATTGGGATCTTCTTATTTTTGAAGTCTGAGCTTGCTCTCCGAAAAGCTTGTCATCCTAGGGTGATTATTTGCTTGATTTCTTCTTCTTTTGGGGATCTCATGGAGATTTGTTGTCCTAGGTAGACGTAATACTCAAAATGAAAGCTTTAGAATCTACACATTTGTGCCAATTATGAACAAACCTGTTCCTCCCAGGAGCATAGAATTCTGGCATCTTGAAAGCTTTGGATTCTTCGAAGGCGTTATGAGCTGTTTTTTGGCAGTTGGAGACCTTCTCTCGCATTCAGTGAAATGCTTGAAAAAGTGGTAATCGACCGGAATAAGGTGTTGTTACTCAGCCGAGTGAGGTAGAGTTTTGTAGCCCAGTTTGTTTAATTTCTACCGGGTCAATCGCACGACATGAAAAGAAATGGTCTTTTTCCCATTGACCAATATTAGACGTAAACGTTGCAGTGGGGGGGGGTTTATTTTGTTGATTTTCTGGCAATACTACCCTACTGTAATGAATTAAGCGGGATCCAAGAAGTTTTATTGGATGATTCAAGTGGCTACCCACCAAACATCGACCCATACAATTCTTTTGATACAGGATTCATTTGGGAAAGTGTTTTGATGCTTCACGTCTGTCACGTAAGTGCACAGAACGCCGTTGATTTTTGTTCAGAATCCATTTTTTGTCACAAGCCACAATGTGATAAAGATTTTTTTTTTGTGCAAAAGAAGCAAAGAGCAGATTTTGTACCAGCGGATTTATTGATTTTAATTCAGCTCCTGCAACGTCATATTGTCGAGCTTTTGAGTTTGGTAGTAATGTTGAACAACCCTCGAATGGTAAAGTTCTTGCTCTCCTGCAACCTCTCGAGTTATTTTGCCTTGGTTTACCCCGATAAAAGATGTCGTCACTGGATGATAATTTGCAACCCTCTCATCTTCAAAGCATACGTCTAAAAACTTTTGGAACAAATTTTGGGCTGTGCGTTTGTTGATGGCCCCTTGCCGAATATCTGGTTGATATCACTGATTTACGTCCCATTTTAAACTCAAACAACAGGATCACCCGAATTTGCTTTTTTTTACGGTATCAAACACACAAAAATAAATAATGAAAAGAAGACGTTTATCTAAAATAAATACAACACAATTCTTGCTTTAAAATGGTATAATCCATGAACCTATGTAAATAATCGCTGGTTCCAAAAAAAGCATCAAAGTTTAAAACAACAAAACCTGCAATTATTTTTGCACCAAATTAATAATTAGGTAAAAGATAATGACTTCACTGACGCTCCCAGGACATGAACAAAAGCAAACATAACATGGAAAGTTTGGGAAGGAATCGTATGTTTTTAGATTTGATCTCCGGCTGAGCTGCCAAGTTCTCGTATCTCAGGCGGTTGCCAGCAGCTAGACGTTTACCAGGCTTCTTTAAGCAAAGGGGATGCGTGTTGTATTAAGATAGATATCAAAATAGAGCACCAGCTGCAGAGTCATCATCATCATCATCATCAGTCTTTTTACGTCCGTCGCTGGACATAGACCTTTCCCAGGATTTCTGCACTTCTCTATCATGGGAGTCGTGGAGCCAGTACTTCCTGAACTTGTCTAGCTCGTCTCTCCATCTAATATTCTGCCGGCCTCGGTTGTGCATATGATCTCTGGGGATCCATGTTGTTAGTTGTGGTGTCAATCGATTGTCTTTCATTCTTGCAACATGACCAGTCAATTGCCATTTAAGTTTTCAAATGGATTCTATATATGTGAGTCGTGATGTCCATCGGTTGTTCGCCATTCTTGCAACATGGCCAGCCCACTGCCATTCGAGATTTTTAATGGATTCCATGGTGTCCCTGACTTTTGTCTTTTTCCGGATATAATGTGAGGCCCAGCATAATTCTTTCATGTGCATGTTGCATGGTTCTCAATTTGCAGGTCTGTCGAGTAATGTTTACCAATTTAGTAATGAAGACAGTTATTATTGTAGTACGTTCAATGATTACTGGTGCCCAATGTTTACCATTCATTCATGCAAGTCAAAGCATATCGGTTCAAGTCACCGACTTGTACTGCACAGGCAGTCAGAGGCGACCCAAAGGCTCTTCTTTCGTACGCTATTTTCCTTTCGGATATTGGAGGGCGCGAAACCATTCCCAATTTTTCAACCCCAAACGTACAGCTTTGGGTGTCCCCAGCTGCTGAGTGTAAAGGAAATTTTATCTCAATTTTCTACGCTCTTTGCTCACATCGGGAATCAAACTCGGATCATTTTGTATGTAAGGCAGATGTAATAACTATTACATCATTTGTGCGGACATTTAAAGCATGACCAAGAAGTCGACGCATGTCAGTCCAAGTCTAAGGCTTGTACTGCACTGGCAGTCAGGGGCGACCCCGAGGCACCTCTTTCGTTCGCTATTATCCTTTCGAATAGGAAATGTCGATTCCTTTCTCCCCAACAAATAAACAAACCTTACACCCGAATCGCCAGGTTTAGTGAATAAGTATGATGAAATCCTAGGAGGAACATATAATAAATACATATATCCACGAATACGTACGTACTGAATGGAAACAGATGTATTGATTTAGATGAAACATATCTGTGGAAAGAGGCATTTTCTATTTGTAATTTGATGAGCTTGGGAAACTGAAATAGACATTCGGTTGTATTAATGGGTTTTGATTACTAAACAAGAGAGAATCGAGAGGAAGCAATGTGCATAAAGTTAACGGAATGGCCGAGTGGAGATATGAAATGACATGGATTGAATTTGAATGGTGAAATGAGAAATGTTAGAATGAAGAAATAAAGATATGAGAGGGGAAAGAAAGCTAAATTGTATAACGAACAAAGTGAGATAGATAGATCTGAATGAAGTGAGATCTATAAACATGAGCAAATTGATACACCCACACACACATACTCTCATGATCCAAACAAGGGAAAATTACACATAGTACCATAATAACAAGGTATATGTAAAACAGGAGGAAAAAAACACTGAAGAGAATTACATAGATTGCATTGACAGATATTTGGGAGGTAATTGACTGAAGTGACGCACAAAAAGATGGAAGTCTATTTTTAGTGTTTGGTGTTTAAATCTTCAAAGCTTTCTAGAATATATATATATATATATATATAATGAATTTGCTACTCAAATACGTTAAAGTTTCTATCTTTTTTAGGCTTCTTCATTACATATATAGCGATAGAGACTGATATATAAAGAGGAAGAAAGAGAAATAAAGATAGAGAGAGAGAGAGAGGGGAGAGAGAGAGAGGAAGATATGAACAAACAGGGATACAAAAATACATAACCATAAAATTTCAAGTCGATCGATATTCGAAGGTTGGTCAAAAAGTAATGACTGCTTTTGTAAAGATGCAACAGATTTAATAGTAGGAACATATGTTATATCAAAATGAATACAAAAGACTTATGATTCTAAATGTAGTCCTCAAAATAGTCTCCGTTTCTCATCGTTGTATTCAACCTTTGAATGAGAGCAAATGACCTCTTCATAGAAACGTTTAGCTGATTTCCTGGCGATGTGGAAGTTACCTGTTTCACCTCATCATCATTGAAGAACTGCTGTCCTCTAAGTACCTCCTTTATTGACATAGGAATGTTCGAGGGCGCTCGGTAAGGGCTATAGGATGGGGCATGGTTGTCCAGCCATGCGCTGTAATTACTCATCTGGTCGTTAAGTTGCTGCGAGGCTTTGTATTATCCTGTTGTGAAAACACATCTTCTATCTTCAAATCTGGCTTTGCTCTAAGCAGGCTTGTTCTGACTTCTGCTTTGGGTAGCCAAAAGACTACTACATCACGGGCTCTATGACTCACCAGAAGTCTTTCACTGAGTTTTGGCATAGTGATTATCCTATCATCATAGGAGCATCAGTTGATTCGGCCTTATCCTTTTTCACAACAGCATCTGACCACTGACCAATTTCCTGATTGTGCTTACATCAAGTGCAGCCTATGAGCATTCAATAAGCTCCTTCCGAATGTTCCTCTTTGCAAAAACAGAAATTACATGAAAGCTCTTAGGTTTTTACGTGTATCCAGGGGATCAGCCATTTTGAAAGAGGGCTATGGATGGTAACTCTACGATTTTCCCCAGTGCTTCTAGACATGGATAAAACAAATTTCTGACTAATAATTCCAAAATTAAATTCAAATAGGCATTACTTTTTGACCGACCTATGTATATATTGCCAGAATAAAATAGATAGATAGATAGATAGATAGATAGATAGATAGATAGATAGATTAGAAGTGGAAGTATAAAAAGAAAGAGAGATAGCAGGAGAGAAGCAACAACGGCAGATGAGAAATTTTTTGATATGAAAAAATGTGAAGAGAAAACTTAGGAGACATAGGCATGAAAATGTGATAAAGATTTGAATGACAGGCACAAAAGAAAAAAGGGGAGAAAAAAAGAGAAAAGATGCACAGAGAGAGCAGAGGGGAAAAAAAGAAGAAAAGTTGAAATGATCACGTTATCGAAATAGTACTTTATTGTTATCATCACTAGTATCCTTTTAGCTTCAGTTGTTAGACTTTTTTCAATACTTTCTCAACTAGTCTAGTTTTTCACATCTTATCGTGGTCAGCCAAAGTTTCACATATGATACCTGGGGATCCATGTCGTGAGTCGTTATCTCCAGTGATCGTCTGTCATTCTTACAACATGACCAGCCCATTGCCATCTAAGTTCTCCGAAAGATTCTGTGATATCTCTGACTGCTGTTTTTCTATACAAAGCTGTCTGGTTATTTCTCCATGTGATGTTGAGATGTATGAAATTGTAAAGGTTCTATCAAGAGTCTGTATAAGAAAACAGTGTCCTGCATCGAGAATATTCGGAAGATAAAGGAAGTTCTGTACATGGCAATTAATATTGAGAAAAATGACAAGATGGAGGAGAAAGAGAGGACATGGCGTAAGGAGACACATAAAAATAGGGTTATGGTTATGCAATGACCTAGGATAATAAGAAAATCAAAGATATCGATTTTCAATGTGCAGTTAGACGAGTAATTAGGAAATGACGTCATAAGTGGAAGAAAAGGAACATAGACGTAAATTGTAGAATTGGTAAAAAATAAAAAGTGCAGAAAAGTACACTCAATCAAGAAAGAGAGGGGAGAAGGAAGAGAGAAAGGGTGAGAGAGAGAGGTACTTAAGGGAAGAGCGGGGAAGAGAAAAGACGGGATACAGTATAGATCAACGAGTGGTTCAGAGAGGAGAAGAAGAAGAAGAAGAAGAAGAAGAAGAAGAAGAAGAAGAAGAAGAAGAAGAAGAAGAAGAAGAAGAAGAAGATGGGGAGGGGAAAGGGGAAGAAGAAGAGAAACAATTAGAAAGAAAAATGAGAAAAAAAAAACGAATAAAGAAATATACGAACAATGGCGGATTGACATATCAAAGCGACGAAAAAATGGAGCAGTGGGAGAGAAGTGTTTCGAAAGTGATAAACCGGAATTGATTAATCAAATAAAAAAAGCGTTATCAAAAATGAAGAGTAATATTAATATCGACTGGAAGACATAATTGAAGGAAAGCGCTTGAGATTTAAAGGAAATGTCAGACGGGATAGAGACAAAAAAAAGGAGAGTTCTCTTGAACGTAACTTCGCTGACGACATCCAGTTAAGATGGAAATTATTAATAACGTATATATTTCAAAGAGTTATGATAAGTAAAATGAAAGCTGATAGCTCAACTGACAAGATTAGGAATTGATGAAGAATAGAACAATAATAATTCAGTTAGAAAAGGGACAAATAAATATATCTGATAAAATTGATTGGGGAAATCTATAAAAATTATCCAGTCAACAGCAACAACCATCTTCATCATCATCATTATCCTAATATTAATAGTAATATATCTTTATATATATATATGTATATGACATGTTTGGGAAAGTGTTGCATTGTCTGTATTTTCAAAGGCCATATCTCTCTCTCCCTCTTTCTCTCTCTCTTTCTCCCTCCCTCTCTCTCTCTCTCTCTCCCAGACTTTCCAGCCGGGGTCCCTGGTTTGAGACCAGGCCAGTAGCTTTCATAAACTGAAATCAACAACATAATAATAATGCGTTTTCAAGTTCACATCGCTGGGGACATCAAGTTCCCTCAAGTCCCCGACATTCGTTCCAGTATTCCTGCAGTGCTGTGGTTTGCATTTTCTCACAAGATGTCTGATGGTCACAGTGTAAGGCTAAGTGACAGTAAGTCATCTTGGATCTTCAATCAACCCGTCAGCATCATCAGATATCACAGCAGCATTATGGTCTGTGATGCCCCAACATTTCCTTTCCTTTCTAAGATATGACACATTCATTCTAGGTGACATTCCATTGTTGATATCGAGAAGTCGTTAGCTTTATATTTCCAAAACTTTACGTGTGTATTCTTGCAGATTCTAGCAGTGCTGTGGTTAGCTTCGTCAAAATCTTCCTTATCTCCAGCTGCGTGCAGACAATTATTGGCACTGCCGTGACTTTCATATGGCACACCCGTCTCAGTCCTGGTACTTTACCAGTTTTTCACCCTCTTTTGTATTCAATCTATAAGCTACAGCCATGTCGATGATTTGGAAGGCTTGGTTTTCTTTATGAAAAACTACCTGATCTGGTTTCCTTACTTAAATGGTTGGTTTGGATGTTGAAGTAACCAGAGTAATTCACGGCTTCTAATTTTTAAGGGAGTTCCTTATTTGCGCAGGTACCATTTGTCCACATCGTTTAATCTTATCTATTTACATCGTTCCCAATGTATGAAAGTTACAGGTCTACCAGGCCTGCTCCTGTACATATGTACAGGGTCAACTTGTCACGTCCGCTGTTTATGCGGTTCACTGTCTTGCCCCTTTCTACACAAAGGCGATAGTATGTGTTTTTTCTAGGTTCTATCGATCTACGCCTTGACATAAATAGCCTTGATGCTTTTGTTTTGGTGTGCCATGATGAGTGATTTTGTTTCTCTCTCTAGGTCTCCTTTGAGTAGCCATATCTATGATCTTTTGTTTGTGATATTTTATGTGTCTTTTCAGTTCTCAGTGGAGCTTTTTTTGTTCCAATTTTTTTTCTTGTATTCATTAATTCTTTGTGTGCTACCTTTTTTATTGTTTGCTGCTCAGCTTCTAAAGCTTTTCATAATATCTTCACAAACTTGTACATGTTTATCCAATCTCATTTTTGTTATTTAGACTGAGTCTTTTATATGGATGTGTATTTTGTCGTCTCTTTTCCTCCATACATGTCTGTGCCATTCCTGGGTTGTAAGGCATCGTCATGCATCTCTTAGCTCACCAGTCCATTGATTGGAGTTTATCCTTTGTCCATCCAAGAAATGGACCTGTGTATCTCACCACCGCTACTGCCCATGTATTCATGTCTTTTATCACATTCAAGCTACTTGGCTTAGTTTACAAAAAAGTCACATCTGAAAACCCACGGATATTCATATTGGTATTGAGAGGTTTACACTCTTTTTTTTTTGTTGCTGTTGTTGACTGGCAGGTCTATTCCCCACCAGATTACGCCCTCTCTCGCTTTGCATTACCAATTCTCTTCATAACTCAGTTTTAGTATAATTTCTGCATTCCTTAACTTTGTTGAACAATGTTTCGGGACCTTCCGTTCGTAAGAAGTTCTAAACTGGAAACACACAGGATCGTTAACTTCTTAATTTATTATCATTCTTCTCCTTATTGTTATTACTTTCATCATAATAACATATTGTCCATAAATGATGATCCGATTATAAACGTTTAGTACCTGTAAAATGATGGGATTATCAACTTCTTCCTGTTCCTGAGTAATATGTGTCATTTCCATTTGATGATATATGAAGATGACAGAAAACGGCCATTATTCCCTTCAAACACAGATTTAGTTATGGGAATTGATATTTCGTAAATTACCTGTTTCGGCTCGGACAGCTAAGGGGAGGTATTTGAAAGCTGCAATCTCCGATCCAGAGCTGTGTCAAACTGTTTCATAAGGCCTAATTTTATGTGCAGTGATGGCATCCAAACCTTGTAGGGGTCAACTAATGGCTCTAGTTTTGCATATGATCTCTTGGGAAGCCATGTTGTGAGTAATGATGTCCATTGGTTGTTTGTCATTCTTGCAACATGGCCATCCCATTGTTATTTGTGTTTTCTGATGGATTCTATGAAATATCTGACTACTGTGTTGATTTGTAATCTCTCCATTTGATGCTGAGCATGGTTCTCCCTGTGCACATTACATGGTATGAGGATCACTCTTTTGGTTAGGTTTATGTATTAGCTCCATAGGTAAGTATAGATAGGATACATTGGTTGTAGACGCTCCTTTTTAAAACTAATGGGATTTACTTGTTCTGAAAGGATGAGCTTGATCTACAGGAAACTTGCTTCCATGATAAATGGAAAAAAAAGCACAGACGAAAAAGGCAGCTCCAGTCTCCATCTCCAAATCACACCACAGGCACAAATGCAAGAAAAAAATTGATGGTGCCATTGTGACAAAAGACTCTTGAGAAATAAAACAAGAAATATGTTCAAGAAAGTTTCAGTGACAGAATTTGTCAATCGATAAAAAAATATGGAAAGACGGTTTTAGCAAAATGTAAACCGTAAAAAACTGACGTAGTTCGAGAGAAACTGACACGTCGGTCTTGAAGAGAAATTCCTTCGAGCTAATTTTCTAACTTGAGAAATCGCTGAAATTAATGAAAAAAAAACTACTTTTGTTATTGATTTGTAATTTTAACACTAGAAACTTAATTTATATCCTAACTGGCGAGTTCTTTCGTTGAGATTGGCCAAAAGGCGCTAAGATATTATCGAATATATTTTTGTTTTGCAATAAGTGTTTAATGATAATAATTATGTTTCACTTGAGAAAAAAAAGGAAATTTCGCTGATGACTGGTAACAGTGACGCCTATAATTAAGTCTGAGAAGCAGACTAATCCGAAAAATACAAAACAAAATAAGACACGATTTTAAATGAAATATTCTCAAAATATTTTTCTTTACCTCTGCCAACAAAGTTGTTGAGCATATGCATAACTCTGCATTTTTTTGCGTCTTCCCATCTATCTGTCTGCTGACATGATGTTTCCAGAAGTTCTCAATGAATTTCAATTGCATTTTGTGGAAGCGTAAGGCATGATATAAGGAAACAAACGATGGAATTATGGGATTGATACATGCATGATTACCTCCCACATGCCTTGTACATATGCCAAAATCACATGATATCGCAAAAAGTTGATGTCTGTCTACACAATATCTCCAAAAGTTGTTGATGACTTTCAATGAAATTCTACAGAATGGTAAGCAAAGAAGTGATTAAATTTTGAGGCGGATCTATGCACAGTTAATCTCTTTGACAGTGGTGCCGACAGAAGAATGCGCTCTCCAAGTACTTTCTACGTATTACTAAAATTATTCGACTTGTTATTCTTTTTTTAAAGCTTGAATTATTGTTCGATACATTTCTCATTATCTACTTGAATTTACGATGTTTCAGAAGGCATACATATTTCCCCAGGTTCGTCTGTCTGTTATACTACAAAGCAATTCCGAAAGGTCTCAATGAATTTCAATTTTTTTTTTACATGGTTCAAAGTTTCGGATGAATTCAGAATTCTATCAAGATTGAGAGATATTTCAACAAGAGTTTCATACATTTTCGTATTTGCTTATGATTGTCCACAAAATATTTCTAAAAGTTCCGCACAAACTTCAACGAAACGTTGTAGAAAGTAGGGCAATGATAGAGAATTGAATACATTTTTAACTAGGATTTTTTTTTTGATTGAAGGACATTTCTTTTATATTAGATTTTATTACTAGTTATATGTGTTATAGAGTTTCTTTTGATCCTAACACTCTGGCTAAATACCATCTTCATTTTCACCATCATTTTACTAGTTGTATTCTATCTAACTATTGTTGCTTTTTGTACCAAGCTCAGGCTAAATATAGTCATCATCGTTACTTTATTTTGATACTAGTTTTATTCCATCATACTATTGCCTTTTCACTCAAATACTCATGATATATACATTATTCATTATTACTATTTGGGTACTACAAGTTTTAATCGATCTTATCACTGCTACTTTTTTAACACTCTGGACAGATATTTTCTCTGATATTAATACAATTTCATTACTAATTTTGCTTCATCTTATCATCGTTGCTTTTTATTGCAACACTTTGGCTGGATACAAAACTCATTATACCATCATTTGATCAACAACTTTACATCTCATTTTTGTTTTCACAGTGCTCCGAATCAACGGAATCTTCATTACTACTACTATTTCATTTATTTCTTGACTTTATCTTATTATTGATAATTTTTATCGAAACAGTCTGGTTCGATAAACTCTACCATTAGAGCAAATAGTGCTAAATCGGAGGAAACTTAAAGAAAGTCATCTTAAACATGATTTGGTTAGTCACTCAGTAGAAAATGTCTTGTGACGAATGTATGTTGGCAGCATGCTGTGTTTGGGCTGTTTTTCTATGTACACTTGACATTTACTCTCGTAAAAAATAGTGTGGTCTTCTTGATTGGCTGTCCGTTATACTTTTAACAATTGCGTTAAACTATGGATTTTCCTCTGGATGAACAAGTTGAGCGTATGAAAAAAATGGGTCATCAACATCATCATCATCATCATCATGATCAGTCTTTCAACGTCCGTCGTTTGACATAGACCTTCAGAAAGATCCGTCACATTTCTCTATCAAGGGCATCACTGAGCCAGTAATTTGTCTAGTTCATCTCTCAATCTTGTATTTTGTCGGCTTCGGTTTCCCATGTGGTCTCTGGGGATCCATGTTGTGAGTTGTGATGTCTATCAGTTGTCTTTCATCCTTGCTACATGACCAGTCAATTGCCATTTAGGTTTTCAAATGGATTCTATGATGTCTCGGGCCCCCGTTTTCTTTCTGATATATTGTGCTGTCTTGTGATCTCTCCACGTGAGATCCAGCATGATTATCTCATGAGCACTCTATATGCTTCTCAGTTAGCGATTTTGTGGGTTCAGGGTGCCGGCAGATCTCGTTGGTCGTTGATAATTGGTGTAATCCTCATCGAATAGATGGTTTGATACTAAACTCATGTAAAATTAGTGTATACTTATGCTAGCATATAGACATGAAGCGATGATAGGTTGTTTATGCAAAGATCAGCTAAAGAGCTTAGTGATATTTTATTAAACACTGTATTTCTAATAATCAAGTATCCTAATTTCAATTCTTTTTAAGTCTCAGCTCAACTCAAGCAGTATTACTGTGTTATCAGACATAAAGTCTTAATAGTTTCTCTGACATAACGTTTAATGTTATATTATAAAAAGGAGGTAAGTTGACAGATGAAATCAATGAACCAGCTGATGGGAAAATCATTTGCATATATATCTATTACATATTTAGATAAAAAAGCGTGCAACCCTTTTTTGTTTTCTATCCTGGACTCTTCCACACAGATATAAAAAATGTACTCTTTCATATAAACGAATTCGCAATTTTTTCTGAAGAAATCGTTTCATAGTAATCCATATATAACCGTGACTTTTTTCACGGACATTAACTAGTATATAATAATGCGTAAGAGTAGTATAAGATGCTGAAAAATCGATTTGAATAAAGATGAGGATGATGATGAAGATTAAGATTTTGTTGAACTGGTGGTATGGAGTGAACTGATGTAGAAGCGAGAATTAATTTAAAGTGAAAAGATAAAGAGAAATGTCTGACTTTCCATTCTGTATTTGGAAATGAAATGACAGCCATTCGAAATGAAGGGCAAAAATACTGAAATATCTTTGACGTTTCCAGGTCGAAATCTGCCGACTTTATTTGACAGCTTAACAGAGACTAATTGAGTAGGTTTTAATTAGAATCTGACCTCTCTTTTTCTTTCTTACTCTCTTTTTCTATCGCAATCCGTTCATATTTATATCTAGCTATATATGTATATATGACCAGTGTATCGGTGTGGATTAATATGGTTAATCTGACAATACGGGAGTTGATGGCATTATCAAAAAGACATGCAGCATAAATGATTTCTTTTCGATTAAAGCTGCTCCGGCGAAATAGCAGGAAGAACATATATATCCCTTTTATAAAAAGTTTGTGAACGCTAAGATGAGGTATGTACTATATATTCATTATATAAACTAAACAGATAATCTCATCATCAGGAATAGCTTTTTAGCGCCCTTTGTTGGACAAAGACCTTCCTCAAGATCCACCAGACCTCTCTATTGTGGATGTCGCAGAGCCGGAACTCTTTGGACTTGTCTAACCCGTCATGTCATTATATAATTTGCCAGCCACATTTTCGTAAGATCTTTAGCAATCCATGCTGTCCAGTGGTTGTTTGACATGGCCAGCCCATTGTCATTTGAGTTTACCCATGGATTCCATGATATCTTCTGCTTCTTCTGTAATATAATATGCTGTTTTATGATGTCTCCATGATTCTTTCCAAGCTACGATCGCAGTTTGAGGGTCAATCTTTTGGTGAGAGCCTAGATCCATGGGTGACTCAGGTGATTGCATTGGTTTCAACCCCTTTCTTTTCAGGACAAAGAGGATATTCTTGTTTTGGCGATTTTGGCTAAGTTGGACACCTTTTGGTAGATTAGATGCACATACATAAAAGGAATTTGTATCGTCAGAACACTTGAGAATTTATATTTTTCTCTCGAAAGTCTTAAATGACTTTTTCATAAAACCACGGGTGATAAAAATGTATATACCAATACTATACACATATATACATAAAGTAATAATTGAGTCATCCACAGGCAGCTGTTTCGTTGTATTACAGCTCATCAGTGTGGCTATAGACTATCCATTATCTCTTCCAATACCCCAAGGTAGTATCGAAACCTTCGCTTCAGACCCAGAGGCTGGTAATTTATCTATGCCCTACGCATACCTGGAAGGTCAGCAAGATTAAATTTAAGCAATGTATTTATTTACGCAAAATTCCCCATCCACCAGAGTGCTCTATTCCTAAGTTGGATGAGTATATATATATATATATATATATATATATATATATATATGTATATATACTCATTGCCAAATACATGTATATACATACGTATATACATACTTTGTAGATACCCTCGGGGAAGGGGATGCACCTACACTAGATAATACTCACTTGTGCTAAACACATACCATTCTCAAGTATCGAACAGCAAAGAACCAGTGACAAACAGAAGCAATAAGGCAGGATTCTACCTCAACTGCAGGTTTTAGTTTCTTAGAGTTGAACCTCTACAGTAATAGCAAAATATAGGGGAGGATCAGGAAGGCTTGACTCCATTTGTCATTGAATAGACGATCCAATGATACCCAACATCTGAGTAACTCCCTGAAAGACAAGGATGACAGGTACTACTCCTTGCTCAGGAATATCTTGAAACTATGCAAGGCAGGGAACTCTAGTTTCCTGAGGTTTCTCATTATACCAGAATACCATACATACAATCTTTCCAGCCATCTCAAAGTAATGACATCTTGCAGACGAACAAAATGGCGTAAAATGGAGAAGCAATCGACATTAATTTACATGAGAATGAAAGTTTACATCAATACCTAATTTTGATCTTTTCCTTCGAAGTAATCTCCTCGAACATGTATACAGTGGCCCTATAAAAGTACTGCTCACAAAAGATTGTGGGAAAAGTCCGTAATACATTCAGTTCGTGCACACAGTTCAAGTTTCCTGAACCTTTGTGTAGCACGTTGTGTGCATGTGAATACGTATGTGTACACAGTAAATATATTTACATGAAGAACAGTGTAACAGCTTTTCTTCCCCCTCTTTCTAACAATGGACCCTTCCACTGAACAGTTTAGCTGATAAGATATCTCCTAACGAACATTTGAAACAATAGACTCTACCACTTAGTTTAGTCGCTCTTAATGAATAATGTCGACTGCCCCGGTCCAAAATGCCTATGATCAAAAGTTTTTTGGATTTCAGATTTTAGAGTACACTTGAACCTTTAACCTGTTTTGCAAATTGCTAGATCTTCTTTGCTTTCTTTTTCACTTTTTCTTATCACAGTTACTCATTGGGATATTTACAATATTTTTTCTTTACATTTTCAACGATAGTTCTATACAGGTAAGAGAATAAGCAAAATTACATTAATTTATTCATCCATATAGATCTGGCTGCGAGAATAGTTTGTTTTGATTGAGAATAGTCCATTCTGATCTCATTTTTTACTGTTAAGATATGAATGTAGTTTTAGGTTCCTGAATTGTTTCACAAAGACAACCAAGATTTTACTGTGTAGTTAAAAAGAGTGAAATGCCTTTGGAGTCAGCCTTTCCCCTCGTCTTTGAATCATTCTACAGTGAGGTCAGGTGTAGTTACCACTTGTGACGTCATGTGGGCTTTTTGAAAGTTTCGGATTTAGTAACACTTTGGATAAAGGTTACTCAACCTACAAATATATATATATATATATATATATATATATATATATACATACATACATATATATATATATATATATATATATATATATATATATATATATATATATATATATATACTTGCATTTGCATATACTGAACGCTCACACATGTACTTATTTTTGTTTTTAGAAGCAACTTTACTTCTGATCTACTCAGCCTGCTTCGAATACACACTTAAGAAATACATTTTCTTGTTGAAGTATTTTAGCTCGTAACGTAGGCCGCACTTCGAATCGTGGTTCTTTCCAAATCTGACAGGGAAAACTGGGAATCAAGAAATCAATAATCCGATCGATCTTTCTGCTCTGTTGTCATGGAAATAACGAATAGAAATGTGAAAAATAAAATGATTACCAACCTGACCGAGACACTCTTGGAAGAAAAAGGGGAAAAAAAGACACAATTCTGTGGTTGATGGCTCAGATCTCGACTTGGCATGTCGGAAACTCTGTCACTCAGGTTTTAACACTAATAACTTAATTTTCATCTAATCGCTTATCGTCAGGTTTTCAGCTGGAGGATTTCATAGATATTTCTAGATGGCTATAAATTGAAAATGGCTGCTTGAATGCAAACATACAAAGAAACAGAGGAAACTTGGTGTTACTACTTTTAGAAGGGAGTCACCTAGTACAAAAACTCTATTGTATGTTTTTAATTTGGTTGAAATTCTTCTGGTCCTTCTAAGATTATAGTTTAACGGAACAAGTCATCTCACATTTCGTTGGCTGTATAAGTGAGAACCATGAAACATACACGGGAGAGGATCATGTTCAACATCCCATTAAGCGATTACAAGGCACATTATATTAGAAAACAAATAGGGTTCATACATATCATAGAGACCTTTAGAAAACTCAAATGGGAATGAGCTGGTCATATGGCAACAATACCAAATACCTGCTGGACTCACAACGTTGATCCTCAATGGTCATATGTGAAATCATCGATGTCGTCAAAATTTTTTGATAAGAATGACGGAATTATTGGGTCACGAGAAGGACAAAACAGTTTTTCTATATATAATAGGTGGTATTGGTTTGAATTTTCTGCCCTGTAGTTTCATTGGTTGGGCTTGTACACGTGACACATAGCCAGCCTGCCAATCCGATCAACTCAAAAACTGAGGAAACTTTTGATGACAGTTTTGTTGACGATTTCTAATAAACATTTTTTTTCCACCTTTTTCCCGCACTCCCATTAGAGAAACCCTGGATTTCAACAATAATTAAGCAAGAACAGTGATTTCTTTTTATTTCTTCTATTTTCGCATTAAGTTACGAATGACATAATCATCAGTCTTTTAACGTCCATCGTTGAACCTTCGTCAGGATTCGCCACACTTTTTTATCGTGGGAATCGTGGAGCCAGTCCTTTCTGGATTGTCTAGCCGTCTCTCTATGTAATACTCTGCCGGCCTCAGTTGTGCATAAGACAGCAAACTGAGTTCAATCTCAGGCTGGGTCATTTTGCATTCACTCCGTAATAATATTCTTGGTAAAAGTATGAACTCACATGTCGAGCTATGGGTAAATGAGAGCCCTTTAGGCCTGTAAGGCAGTCCATATACAACGACATTGGAAAACCTATAATTATAGTAAATAGTGATTTGGTTTCCACGGATCGTTTTACAGATGGTAAAAGAAACCTTTGCCCCATGTGTTTTGCTACACAGGAAAAACCTTTGCTTTGAATACGACTGCATAAGCTGTATCTTGGCTGAGATCCTGATTGAGTTGAAGGTGTCAAAGTCTTCCTGTTATTTTAAAATATCTGCGGAGAGATTCGAAATCCTACTTATCTAACTTTGAAATTAAGCATTAGAAACAGAACCATTCCGGTTACTTCACTTAAATCGATAAGTTTATTCTTGGCGATTTGCCATGTTTTCTGCGTGATGTTCTGTAAGTACTTTGCACCGATCTATTGAGATATTATTCTTCGTATTGAAAGACCTGCTTATAAACATTATTAACCCTCTTTCTTACACACACACGTATGCATGTGCACGCGGATATAGTTTTATTCTCACACACAGAACCCTACATTCACTCACACAGACACACAGACACACACATATATATATATATATATATATATATATATATATATATATATATATATATATATATATATATATATATATATATATATATAAGTCATAAAGACATTTGATGGAAGCTTTATGTTATACAACGTGAAAAATCAACTTTGAGGTAAGTGAAAAATGATTGTCAAATCTTTGGTTTAAAATGTTGGTAGAGAATCGACTCGAAGGAGTTTTTTCAGTGTAATTGGTATTCTTAAAGATGATATCATAAGCTTGTTTATATACAGTCTGAAATTAAAACTGATTTGGATATCAAATCTCTTATGTCGGTTTCTATTGAATATACAATAGAAATGGCACAAAGAGTGAGTCATGTCTGTTGTTAGACTAACTGATCCCTCATCGTTGAAAACGTTTTCAGTGTATTCTACGTAAGTAGAGCTTATTCCGAAAAATAATTACGTAGTTTTAAATACCAATATACAATATACATAAAACCTTATATAAAATTACTAACTACGTGTATTGCATTAAATCTGGAATAAAGGGGTGTGTCGTGTGATCAACATTGCTAGGGTGCTATGTTAATACAACTGTTTTGTTTTCAAAATCCCCGGAAAGGTTACATGGTAGACAACTCGTGATCCCAACATGAAACAATTTATACATTGTATATTAATAACAAAAAATACGAGAACCAAGGAGAAAAAGACACTTGAAGATTGCATAAATTACATTCACAAATATTTGGGAAAAGGGTGACTGTAGTGATAGGAAAAATTTATTGAATATGTTCTTTAATGTTTAGTCTACAAAGCAGTTAAGGTTTTCCAGAAAGTGTATGTATATATATATATATATATATATATATATATATATATATATATATATATATATATATATATATATATATATATATTGTGTTATCCACAGACAGCTGTTTCGATGTATTACATCTCTTCAGTAGGGCTATAGACTTTATCCCATCCAGTACTGCGAGGTAGAATTGAAGCCCTCACATCGGACCAGGGGGCCGATATCCTACCTCTGGACTACGGAACTGGGTGGTCAGTAAGGCTGAATTTAAGCGATATATTCATTTTTACGCAGAAACTCATCATCCACCTGTGGAAGAGCATTGCATAAGCTTACAATGGATGAGTTACCTCACTTAAAGCGTGCTCAACCCTGAATAGAGGAGCATTATATATATATATATATATATATATATATATATATATATATATATATATATATATATATATATGTATAAAAAGAGAGAGAGAGAGATGAACAGAGATGAATAGTGATAGATATATTGGGATTATACACCGACAGAAAGTTAGATCGATAGATAATGAGCAGATAGATAGAAAGATAGCTAGGAGGTATGAAATGGCATAAAACATAGAATAAAGTCTGAATTTTGGCAAGATGTGCCAGCTTAGAATTATTCCCTCGAGAATGACATGGATTCAGTTCCAACCTACACTCTGCCACATCGTTGTATATTTTGTCAAAAATCTATCGGTGTGTTATCCTTTTTCTCACACTCGAGCATGATGTTATCCCCAAAACATTGACCATGTTTTTGCTATCATAGTTCTCGTATTGTACACTGGAAAACACAGCTTGCAATAATTGACACCGTTCTCTCTTCGTTTTGCCATTAGTCATTTTTTGCCCTCGAAACCATAAAGCGTGACTTTTACGAGTTGAGCATCAAACAGTGTCTCCCTGAACTGCGCCATTCCGGGGCTCTCCTCTCACGATCAAAGCTGAATTGCTGTTCTTTTAAAATCAATATAATTTAATCGATAAAAAGGAAGAGAAAAAAAGACAGTCTTTTAATCGTAGTAAACACTTCATTCAAATTTGTGTCGTGTCAGACAAGCAAGTTAAAGCATCTTCAGAATTTCTTCGCTTTAAGACTAATTTGGTGATAAATATCATGAAGACTGATGTTTATTATCTCAATATATTTTATGGTAAACAAGTCAGGTGACCGATTTCTTTCTTTTTCATTCTATGAGATATATATATATGTGTGTGTGTGTGTGTGTATGTTATTAAGAAATGGATATATGATCCGAAAGATCATAAAGAATTTCAAGTATAGTTTCAATATAACATTGAAAAATTAATAATCATTCCGTCAGATCATATATCAATTTATCAATGATATGATTGTCCGCTTGAAAGAAACGAATAGAGCAGATATACGCCGTGAATGAACAAAATGTGAATTCAGTTTTGAAACAACTACTTGGGCCTTCGAATAACCGGTGGCTATTTAATTCAATGATGTATGCAATTGTTGATTCTATTTATGCTGTCTAGGCCAAATGAAACATTCACTGTGTAATAACGGGAAATCATTTCAAGCTGAGTTTCAAAAAAAAATATAATGCTATTTATACCAATATATATATATATATATATATATATATATATATATATATATATATATATATATATATATATATATTTATGCATGTGCGTCAGCGTAGATGTGTTCATGAAATGCTTGATGAAATGTCAAGTGATATTATAGACATCATCACCATTAGCCATTGATAGACAATAGCCTTTCAAATATCCTTCTATGACGACCACGATTGCGCTGGTCCCAGCCATGAGCTGTGATGTAAACTTTTTTTTTATCTCATCCATCAATCTTGAGCCTGTGTTTTCTTCATACAGTGTTTGCTGTTCCATGATGACAAATCTGTTAGTCTTTTGCTCCATCTGTTGTCACCTCACCTTGCTAAGTACTGAGCCCATCTCCATTTTTGATGCTTAATTATTGGTATGATATCCCTCACTCTAAACCTCTCTGTTTATGATTCACCCTGATCTTTTTCCATGTCTTGTATTTATCCCTAGCAATGCTATTTCTGTGGCTCTCAGTGTCAATTCTGATTTAGTTTGCTTTATCAATTATCATGACGTGCGTTCTGACGTTATAGGCAGCATTATGCGTCCATTGTATACTTGAAGCTCTGAGCACATTGGCAATAGGTATCCGACCAATGGTTATGCATCGTTGTATTTCGCTCTCATGGTTTTCCTCTAACTTTATAATCCGACCAAGGTAAACCTATTTGTCCGCCTCTCTTACAGTCTCATTCTCAATACGTAACAATTAACAAAGTAAAACCGGTCATTATTTTCTGAACAACTTAATATTATGAATATTTGTTCCACTTACTCTCTTATAAAGAACAGTAATTAGCAGTTAATCAACCTGGAGTTCAAGTCCATAAGGAAGAGATTTTAGTCAATTCATCATTAATTGTAATAATTATTTGCCAAACGATACTTTGATTGTACCAGAAATAGCCATTACTTCAATATCAGAATATTTTAGGATATAGTGTAAAGAAAATTGTTCTACATTATATAAATACAAGAGTGTGTCCGTGTGTCATGAGTCAGAAAGTGTGTGCAGGTGTGTATGTGTGTACATGTGTGTTGATAACAATATATATCGTGGGCTACAAAAGTCTAAACTCTAAAGCCGAGTGAACCTCTCCAAATTTCACATTATTAACAAATGTTTCTAAAATGAGTGGATTTATGAAGCAGATAACCGGCATTTAAAATTAAACATTCCCAAATAACAGGAAGACACTTCAGTACAATTATATGTTTTAGGAATATATTTTCCTACTTTATTACTAGATTGAGTCTCAGTAATATTCTAAAAAAATCTTATTTCTATAGTTATTTCTTTCAAAACTTTCCTTATCTAAAATTCCAAGAAAATCTAAGACAGACGGCTTCTTATATCCACGTATAACGCATCAATTCTATCTAACGCAGTCAAATATTATCGATGTTATCAGTAACTGAAAAGTGTTAGAGATGAGCGGTTCTCTCTGTTACTTGTCACGTTTTTGATCTTCCTATACACTTGAAACTAATCATCCCAAAGAAAAATTTCCTGAGAAGTAGAAACTGAACGAGATACATAAAAAAAAAAATGTTTAATCGATTTTTCTTATGTCTCTGAGATCCATTCGCTTGTTGTTGTGTTTTTTTTATGCACAGGAAAGCTGAAAACATTTTTGAAAGTTTAAGTCTAAAAAAAAAAAGTTGAGAAACAGAAAGAATTGACTTTATTGCAAATCAGGTCGAAATATTCTGATGACGTGTACAGTTGGATTCACATTTTAACACCGATCCGAGAAGAAATCTGGTGGTGTGAGAGGCCGAACGGTTGACGGCATTGACGATGGAATCGACGAGCTGACTTCAAACATATATATATTGGAAAGTTTTACTGTACAGATCAATGTGCGTATCGATATGATGTCGATATAGAACCTAACCCAAGGATCAATTCTCAACAGAGAACCATGCAACGAGCACATGGAAAAATTATGTTCAACATCATATAGAGGTATCATAAGACAGCACAGTATATTAAAGAAATAACCAGAGTCTCACATATAATAGTAAGAAAACAAGTAGCCGGACAAGTTGCAAGAAGACGATCGCTGGACTCACAATATTGATTCCCAGAGATCATATGCGAAATTGTGGCCGACTGAAAGTAAGATTGCGTGACGAGCAAGATAGATTTAGAGAGTACTGGCTTTGCAATGCCCATAATAGAGAGATCTAGCAAATTTTAAGGAAAGTCTATGTCCAACGACCGATTGATGATGATGTTGATGACGATGATGATAATGATAAGTGTTACACTACAGCTGGACGCAAAAGTATTCGAAAATATTTTGTTGCATTACATTTTGCAATGAACATAGATTAAAACTTTTTTTCTCGAATACAGCACGTAGAGAGCTTTCACTTCATCATTTAGAGGAAACTGATCTCTACACCGCACTCAATAACATATGCCAAACATTCCCTTACCCTATCCCCCACTAAACCCCTCAGATTACCCGAGCTGCAAACATGAATAAATGAATAGGCTGGATGCGTTCTCTTGTACGTAAATATGAAAAGCTGACTAAAAATATTGAAAAAAAAAGAACTTTCCTTGTCTATTAGATGAATACAAACATAAATGTTCGCTCATATAAACATCAGGTAGAATACTAAAAAGGTAGTCTCTATTTGAAATTTAGCTGACGTAAGGAAAATTTATGAAGCGAGTTTAATCAATTCAACAATCTAATTGATTTACAATAACAATGTAATTTATAGATTTATTTGTGTGTTTTCCACGAATTCTCTTATGTCTTTCCAATTGTGCACTTTTTTTTAACGTAGAGTGTGCTAGGATATGAAACTTTCACAATTGGGACTACCCTCCTTATACTGTGCTAACTTCTTACAATATCTCAGTTTATTGATTTCTAAATTTATCCTCCGGTTAAAACATTCATGATCGTAAGGTCGAAGATACTATGATCGAAAAAAAATTTGAAAAAACGAAAAACAAAAACATCTTAAGGGAATGGTGAGTCGTTTGAATACCACTAAATGACCTGCGTGAGATAGCGACATACATTCCTTTCTCGTATTATGCATCAACTCAACAACAGAAAATAGATACTTATAGAAAAATCCTTTCGTCAGATCATAACTATAACATTATAGAACAAGTATGCCTAAAATCTATCTTTAAGATTCTTGAAATAATGACAAATATTAGATTCGTTCTTTTATCAATACAACTTTCACTTATTTCTACAAATTCTTTCAAAGATTAAAAAAAAGTTTTTCGATTTCCAGATATCATTCTACATTGATGAGCCAAAATATTATGGCCAAGTGTTTAATAATGTGATTATCCTCCATGTGCCTGCATAACAATACCTACCCAATCAGGCATGAACTCTAAAGGACCTTTAAAAGTTTCCCTTTGGATATCGAGCTGTAATATTACATAAAGTCCCATTGATGCTGCAAGTTATTTGATGGAGGAAGAGCAATTTTGTTGGTTCAGCACATCCCATAAATACAAAATGAGATGGAAATTGTGTTTCGTGGCCTGGGTAATATGGCAAAGTCTCCTTCGTGTTCTGGAAACCATTCCTGTATAACTTGTGCAGTGTGACAGGGAGCATATTCCAGCTGAAATATGCCACTACCAGTGTGAGGAGACTGTTGCCACGAAAGGATATATATGGTTTTCAATGATGCTAAGATTGGTGGTGCTTTATAAAGTGCCTTTACCATAGCATCCAGATACCATTGCTTTCCCAGGATAATGAGGTACATGTACCTTTATTCGGTAGAAAGCAAGACTCATTGGACCAAGCCACTTTCTTCCATTGATTCAATGTCCATTTCCAACACTCACGTGCTCATTAAAGAAGCTTTCAGCAATGAACCAGGCCCAGCCTTGGTGAGCACTCAACATACTGAGTCATTCGTATATGCTCTGATTACCATAACAATATGGCCTTTATCAAAGTTCCTTGAATCTTTTTTTTGTCCGTAAGTGCTGTTTTTTAACATATCAGAATAAAGGACTCAAAGCCGGCTAACATGCTGATGCATCTCTGACCCTGACATGCTCAGTTGCTATCAGACAGTGTCATTTTTGCAACGTGACGCTGTTATAATATTTTGGCTCATTGGTGGATATCTCTGGATTTTCTTCAGGAATAACAATGAAAAGTACGTTTTCTTTTTATCTGTTTATTAAAGGTGGATTCGGACTTAGAAGGAAAAGATAACCTCAACCATACGTGTGAGGTAAGTGCACTTTAATATAAAAATAGCTTCTCATTGCATAATATCATAAAAACTGCACAGCTAACATTTCATTCAATAGTCAACAATATAAGGTTTTATTTCTATCATAATATGGACTATCGTCATCTTGGTTGTTTTTCATACAACGCTCCGGCCGTTGTACTCTACGAACAATAATAGAAACAATAATAATACTTCATCTCAAAAATTCAGGGATATGCTAATATAAGGTTTATCCAAGATAAAAATCAATTAAAATTGAACAAACAAAATACCAATCATATACCAGATAATTCCCATAAGTAGATAACTTTTCAAGTCTTGATATAAAAAGACAGAACTTATTCAGAGGTACTTGCGAGGAAACTTCTTGGCCTCGGATTTGTCAAGTGGCAAAAAATTATATTCTACATCCAGTCCAAGAGAAGTGCACCCAACTAAGCTGCAGCTTTCTTTTGCAACCATAGGGATGTGATTGAATTCATTATCTGCTCTAAAGTGGGAAGTGCTGAAAGAACGAAACGATTTCTAGAACAATCCATACTTACCTCAGTAGATCTCTATTTTGAAATCAACCTTGTGTCACATTCCACCATCATGAGGAGGCGAATAAATGACTACTCTGGAGCCACTTCTTACAATTGGTGTTTGGTTTTCCAAGGTTAACATTTATGTCGGTCATACACCAGTAGACATTATGCTAGTTTTTGATATTCTGCATTGCGACTGGGGTCCTACAGTATTCCCCTCTGACGCTCGTTGTTCAAGCTCAGGTAAATACCTCAGACATCAAACGCTGATTCTGAAAGTAGGTCTTCTTTCCATACTTAGAAGATTGGCGCTACACATTTCCCTGATTCTGTTTATCTTTGTAAATCATATTTCGGATTCCTGAATTCATCTGGGTCGACTCGTATACAGGTCATCGTATTGGTGGGAGAAATGTAACCAGCCCGATCACCCATCACGCATGTCGATATATGCCTATGAATGTATGGCTTTGCATGCTCTCATAGATCGCTACAAAATACTCCATCAATGCACGCACACACTATATTTGCATTGGATGCCAACCTTGAATGCACATTTTCTGTTTTCTTATATCTATTACATCAACTCGATATAGTTTGGCATAAGGACATTCTTTTCATTGCATATTTGAGATGTGGGGGTGAGTTGAGGTGGTGGTTGCGTTATTTCGTCTGACCGTTTCATTCATTTTGCTTTATTATACTTCTGGCTTTCTGGGGTCGTCATCAGAGTCCTGTTAATTGCACGTTTCAGGAACACTACTCTGTCAGTTTTAAGTCTCAATTAACGCTGGACTAAGGTTTAACTTTTCTATTTTAAATTCAGAGTTACCCTGCTGGTTGCCGACGGTGGCTTAAGAGCTTGTTCAATCTTTCAGAATTACTTCCCTATAAAATATTCACGTTCACCATCGTTCTTATTTTATTTTCTCATAATTTGGTTGGGTTCATTCCAGCGGGTACATTGGCATGCATTTGTAGTCAAATGTTCTGGCTTCGTATATTCTTCAAGTGAAATTTGCATCGTGTGCATATATATATATATATATATATATATATATATATATATATATATATATATATATATATATATATATATATATATATATATATATATATGAGATTCATGCATATCTATGCTCCCGTAGCAAATATCACAAATAGTTTAAAAAGCTGAGAGCGAGATCAGTATATCTTCCGGAAAATTACCGCTTCAAGTAATGGTATTCAAATAACAGTAATGATAATAATAATAGACTGTCACCTCCCATACGGATACATATATAGATATATAAGCATCTTGTTTGTTTGGCCTTGCCTCTTTTGTGCCAAAACTGCAAGGTCTATTGACCTTATATTAGGCATTGAGTATCAATAAAAATTGACTTCTCACATATATTAACCTTGGAGATCATTCAAGGTCACTACAGGTCATTCTTAACATTTAAAACAAAATATTCTTATAATAGAATTTTTGTAGAAAAATACTCAGTTGCATGTTGAAACGCTCTCATAAAAAAGCCATTAGCATTGTTCTTTTTTTTTTTTTTGGAAGCTTTTCTCCTGGCCTCAACAAAACTGTTCAAATTGCGATGATGGAAAAAACGAAAAAAATTAAAAATATAACGGGAAAAATTGGCATTTTTTTTGTTTAAAAAAAGGAAAATCGCTTTTCCTTGTAGTTGCAGATTTTCTTTTCGTCGGGAGACATGCATTTTTCCTGACTAAAAAAGACTATACAGGAACTATTTTTAGAAGAACTACGTACGCTTTTTTTTTTCGTTCTAAGGAAACCAAAAATAAGACATCTTCCCTCATCATTTTTCTTTGTTAGCTAAGGGATTTTTGATAATACCAATGAGCAATGAGTAAATTTCGTATTACATATTTTATTTTTTGTCAATTGTTTAAAAGTCTTTTTGTATGAATTTATTGATTTTTCCCCAGTTAATTTTAACTGATTTGGTTAAAGCAATGAAAAACTTACTCTGAAGAATATGAAACCAGAGGAATTTTTTCGACTGATACGGCAATGGATATCGCCCACATTTTACTTTATTAGTAGAACCGAGTGGTTTCCACAGAAGTTTGAGTGAACTATTTTTTAATGTGTAAAACTGCTACGGGTTTACTATGGAGTTAGTGCGCATTTTGGCTAAATGCGCTGACAATATGGCACAGTATAGTCTTATTTCTGAGACTGAACTTTAAGTCTGCTACGAAATTAGCACGTCTGAATGAACATGGTTTGTGGGATAAATGTTCGCTTCTGCTGAAAAGCATCGTAGCCTTGTTATGACGGGCGTGTAAAGTGAAGTATAAAAATGCGTATAAGAACTTTCAAAGCCCTCAGTCCAAACAATAATTTAAGATCTGCACTTGCATGCCTATTTCAGGATTCGAACCTGGGTCGATAGTTTTAGTGGAATTAACTTTAAGGATCGGTTTGATAATCATAGGATCCCTTATGAAAATCCATGGCTCGCCTAGCCAATTAACAGACAGCTGATTCTTGGCTCATTGGCTGATTCTTCGAACAAAGATGCCACGATAGCAGCGTCAGCAGAAAGGAGATCTGAATTGTAGTAACTTGGATAGAGACAATGGTAGCGTTTCCATTTCCCAAGTACCCGGCTGGTCAGGGAGTGAGAGAACTGATGATGAACAAGATATCGTCAGCCACAGACACACCTCCCAGTAGCCAGCTGTTGAGGCAGCGAGATAGCAGTAGTGGGTCATTCTATTCAACATTTCTTCTCCTGTCTGATTCCGGACCTTCATTTCCCTTTTGAAAAATCTTTGTCTAACTGTTGTTATAAATGATATTTTCGTCTTTATTTTTTCGGAAACTGACCTCGTATTTCAATGGCCCTTTTCGTCGATTTTTGCACCACGTGCAAACCACATTATTTCCAGTATTTCTTACTCCGAATGTCATTGAGATTTCTTAAAACAAGTTTCATCATCATCAGTCTTTCAACGTCCATCGTTCGACATAAACATTTCCTAGGATTTGCCAAACTTCTCTATCATGGGCGTCGTGGAGCTAACACTTTCTGAATTTGTCTAGCTCGTCTCTCCATTTGATATTCTGCCTGCGTCGGTTCCGCATGTGATCTCAGGGAATCCATGTCGTGGGTCGGGATGTCCATCGGTTGTCTGCCATTTGTGCAACATGGCCAGCCCACTGCCATTTGAACATGTCAAAACGTCTCTTCAAAAGACCAGTTGTCTTCTAAGGAGTTACAAAATACAAATACGCGCACCGAGCTTGTGTCTTTCGGGGTTTGTGTTTCTTCCTACCCTTTGTGTGCAGGGATCTAAGACATTAACCTGCCCATTAATCTGCTGAAAAAAATGTACACTGAAATTCTATACAAGAAGACTCTGCAAAATGAAATACAATTCCCAAAAAGGTGAATTTCCTGATGAACATCATATCAAGTCAGTAGTTTCTCATATTTCTGCTCTATTCAAAAATTTATCTGAAAGCAGAGTCCTCCGAGGGATTTTTCGTATAAATGTGTATTCGATACAGTTTTCAAAGTTTAGGAATCCTAGGAAACGGTGTTTTGAATTCCCTTAGTGTGTCTGCGCGTATATATATATATATATATATATATATATATATATATATATATATATATATATATATATATATATTTATATAAAAGGAAACGAAATAGATAATTACCACATATATATATATATATATATATATATATATATATATATATATATACATATATATATATATGTGTATACATATATATATATATATATATATATATATATATATAAATATATATATATATTAGAAAGTAGATTTGCTTCACAAACACCTGAAGAGAACCAAAAAGGGCAGAAATATAAATGTGTTTGTGTAGCTAATCTAATTTCTACTCTATTCCCAGCTCTATTCTAAACCAACCTAATACTTGGAGTTTGAATTTGAATTTATCGAACACTCTACGAAATAAATCCTTCACATGTCAGACATTGCTTTATATCATATCATATTATATTACGCTATATTTCAAACCTGATTTGTATTATATATATATATATATATATATATATATATATATATATATATATGTTGCTATCTAAAAAAATCATTTTCAGAAAGCAAGATTATCAAGATGATACTATCTAACATTGACAGAATTATATATATATATATATATATATATATGTTGCTATCTAAAAAAATCATTTTCAGAAAGCAGGAATATCAAGATGATACTATCTAACATTGACAGAATTATAGATTGATTTGAAGAAAATGAATCAAACACCAACTGAGTCACGACCTGGTGACATTTGGATCTTCTTAAAGGTGACACTGCACTGTTCAGAGATCAGTTGAGAACAAATTTCGTTTAAAAGCTTCAGAAGTGTCAGAAAACTTTAAATTAGCCAAGGAACAAAAAAAATGACTTGATTAATGTGGACGAGAAGTCAGGTGGAAGCCCCTTTTAACCATGACTAATATTCGGAAAAAGAGTGAGTAGGCAATTGAGCTGATCGATAAGTCCTTAGCTTTTTGGCCAAACATAATTCTTTCGACGTATCGAGATTTGCTCAATTTCCGAAGAGTGGACAGGTATGTATCTGGAAATAATCCAGTCATGGGTTTGATATTAACAGGTTACAAACAAAGGTCAAACATGGTGGCATACCTGTCATGGTTTGAGGGGCAATTTGGAATACTGGACGATAAGATTTGATTGAGTGCGTTGTCAGTGTAAGTTCGGAAAATACATTCCTATCCATGAAAGATTTATGCCAGTATTCTCAAGTAGTAAAGTGGGATAAGGGAAACAGCTCACTCGTGGAAGATGAAGCTCCACCCAACACTACAAGCAAGACAAGGAAAACAGCGGACGTAAACTGCATCAAACGACTTCCTTGACAAAATCAGTCATCTGACATGAATCATAGTAAACGTGTGGGTAATACCTGATAAAAACCTGTGTAAGAAGTGTAAAAAGTCAGCAACACGTTTTGATTAGCTTAAGCTCTTGCGTTAAGCTTGGTTTCATATACCTCAAACTGCTATTTCAGGATTTTTCCTTTGTCAAGACAGGTTGATGCTTCTGAAGCGGCTGTATGGAAGTGAAGAAGTATGAGATTAAATAGTTGAGCCCAATATGTTAAAACTTGAAAATTCATTCACTTTTGTAAATGCTCAAGCAACGTTTTTAGAACAAAACCGTAAGTTTCTGTTCACTTATTGAATGTTTCTGTATATATGTACTTTCGTATACGTGTTTGTATGTATTGATAATTGGATGAAACGTGCAACTGAGAGAATCATGCTCAAAATCATATGGAGAGACCACAAAACAGCATAGTATATTAGGGGAAAACAGGAATCTGGTAAATAATAGAAACCATTATGAAATTCAAATGGCAATGGAATGGCCATGTTGCAAGAATGGAAGACAATCGATGGGCATCACAACTCACAACATGGACCTCCAGAGATCACATGCAGAACTGAGGCCGGCAGAATATGAAATGGCGAGACAAACTGGACAGGTTCCGAAAATTTTTGCTCCGCGACTCCCACAACAGGGAGAAGTGGAGAATCTTGGGGAAAATGTGTGTCCAACGACGGAATACAAAAGACTGGTGATGATGATGATGATGATGGTTGTGATGATGATGATGATGATGATTCTTTAAACGGCCAAATGGTTGGATGTAAAACTGCCAAAAGTAATTGATATACTTATTGTATAGAGGAGGTTGTAACGTAGAGTGATTTCAGTTCCCCGAAAGAAGGAGGAGCTGTCACTGAGAGGAGGTCTCTAACAATGGCATTTCCAGTATTTTTGTACTCTTTCCCAATTTTCACATTAAATTCTATGTATCATTAGTGAGGGTAGAAATTGCAAATATTGCAGATATGAAAATTATAAAGTCAGTCACATTTGTGCTTGAAATGGCGTTTGCGCAAACGATGCAACACAATAATTTGCATTTAGATAATGTTTAGGCAAAACACATCCATGATGAAATCTCAATAAATTATCATTTCAACACTAGAAATACTTACGCGTTTGTAAAATAACTTTCCTGAGAAACCAAATCAGTAAAAACTTCTTTTGAAATTTAAAATATGCCCTAAATTAGATTACGAAAAGATCTGTAATTTTGGGGATTTTTTAGTTGCTCTTTCGATTAAAATATTGTGTACACTTCTAGGTTGTGCAAAAAAAACAAACTTGCAGGAAAATTATTTTAGAGAAAAATTTATTTTAATTGCTTAAATGGATTATTGATATTCTTTAAAGATCTGTTTTAATTATTTTACCTCTTGAAACGTCAAAATCATTGGTATTTAGTAAAAAAATCGTGTTTTGATAATCGAGGAAGAAAAAGTTTCACAAAATCTTATGAAGAATCTAAAAGAAGAGAATAGTAATTTTTGTGAAATTTTGATTCATGGAAGATCGTTAAAAAAACGTTGTTAATGTCCTTTGACAAACCATGCATACTGTTTCTTTCCAGCTATCAATTAGTAAAGAAGACGGAATGATATTCAGATTTTTTTTTCCTTTTAAATACTTTTTCTGATAGCATGAAAAATTCAACACTCTGTAGAATTATCTCAAGTCTTAAAGGTTCAGAGGGCTGTTTTTGAACTGAAGATTAACAAAACATTTTTTTCTTTTCTTGAATATTTCATGAAATAAATTAACTTTGGGTTCGACTGACTTTAAAAGAAATATTTCTATTATTTCTTTTTTCACAAAATACTATTAACATGAGTAAATCCACTTATAAATGATTAGATACCAAAGATTTCATTGAGATTTGTCATTTTTGGTCATCCTTACTCCAATTGTAATATAGAATACATTATAAGTTTACATGAACACTGAGAAATACAATGGAAGGTCAGATACTACTACAGCCTAGAACTGTATAAGTAAACGCCCCTCATCAACAAGTTTATTCTCCATTATATCGGCATCGGATAGAAAGTAATGTTCTCGGTGTTAAGTCATTTAATTGCTCAAATAACTGATGTTCTTCAACAACTGGAAGATTTTCAAAAACAGAGTTTGATTTTTCTGATGACATACTGATCAATCATGGTGCACAATATATCTCATTGATTATCAATAATATCATGATATATTGTTTGACTACGTCATCAGGGTATATAAAAACTATGATTTTTCCAATAATTTGTTCCAGAAACGTATATGCATATCCATCAGTTTCAAATACCTTGATTTACAGAATCTGCACTTACCAGCTGACCCTCACAATGATGTAATCGTTTCCCTGTTATCATGATATTGGCCTCTCATCTGGCAAAGATGCATACTTCAGCTAATACACGCATGCACATAGAGACCCCCCCCCCACACACACACATGTATATATGTATTAGTTAGGTAAAACTCCCATTTTTCACCTGTAAAAAAGAAAATTGTATTAGCCAAATTTCACCTATCGTCTGACATATTTATGTGAATATACATGTACATGGATCTCTCAATCTCACTCTCTTTCCCTTTCTCTCTCTCTCTCTCTCTCTCTCTCTCTCTCTCTCTCTATATATATATATATATATATATATATATATATATATATATATATATATATATGAATGATAAATATCTGAATATATATATGTATTATTTATGGATATATATTATATATATATATATATATATATATATATATATATATATATACACATATATATATATATATATATATATATATATATATATATATATATATATATATATATATATATATATCAATCATGTTAACCTCCCTATTTTTATCGGTGGAAAGGAAAGTTTTATTCGGCAGATTTCATTTTGTCCGAAACTATCCAAGAGTATGTGCTGCACAAGTCATCTTCAATCTGATCAGTGTGATTTTCATATCTTGTCCCACGACAATTGTTTTGATTTAATTTCAGTATCTTTGAGCATTATATTTATAAATATATATATATATATATATATATATATATATATATATATATACATATATATATATATATATATATATACATATATATATATATATATATAGGCGCCAGTTTGATGAACAGATGAAACACATTAATTATGGTTGGAGGACTTGATCGTATCTTTTTCAAAAAGAGAAGGGAATCGTCTTGATGTAAAATTAAGAACCGTCCATATTTCAAGATAACACAGAATCGCCAAAAGCTATGAATGACGACTAAAATACTTCAATCGTAGTGATTATTGCTGCAGAATATGAGGTGGCTTTTTCAATTTAGGATAATCAATTATATTTGCATATGAAATGTTTAACAAAAGCTCTTTCTCATATACATTTATGTGTGTGTATGTCTGTGTGTGTGTGTATTTGTGCATTCGCACGCACGAGCACGAGTGTGCATAAACATAATTCTTGTACAAGCATATTTCTTTCTATATATTTCTATCCTTCTTCATATTTATATAGCATTTAATCAAACGTAATATATGAATGTTTGTGTGTATTTAGGCGGTGAATATTAACATTGATACACAGGTAGAGTGGGTTTTTATTGTAGATTACGAAAAGTCACGTATTCATATCTTACACACTTTTCAAATATATATATGTATATATATCTACGTATGTATATGTATCAGCGTATTTGTATTCATTTGTGCACTTGTATCATGTTCAATGAATGTAAATGCACAATTCGTGTACGTATATAAGCAAGCATATTTTCTACTTTCTATTTATGTATCTATTTATATACGTATATATCTATCATCTATTCGTACATACATTTCTGTTAATATTCATAACAATACATATGTAGCTTGTGTTTTGATTGTAAAATATCGAAAAACATGGATTCACAACGTATGCAAAATTGACCATCGTTTTTATATTTGCACTGATTATATTGTAGAATATTGGTATTGGCCTATTACTTAATCCTCCTTGTTTATGTATGAGTTTTGGACATTTCTTCCGCAATGCACTTCTGTTTGGAACTGAATGATTGTAACCGAATGTTTTGTGTTTATATTTTCATATACTTTGTTCCAATAAAAGCGTCAGTTCTCTGTAAACATGGGAACGTCAAAATATTTTGGCTTTTGAAGCAGCGCTTTATTATCTCTTGCTAGCTGAATGTTTTTGGTAACGGTACATAAATACACACACCTACGATAACAGAGATAATGTGGAAACCAAGGGTGATTTAGAGTAAATTCTAAACTATTTTTTCCACATGTTTCATTGATAATGCACACCCACATACCCCCCCACACACATATATATATATATATATATATATATATTTTTTTTAGCATTACACGAAACACTGCAAAATCTTTCAAAAAGATCTTTCATGTCACTTATCATCTATTCCCCAATATCTGTCACTGAAATTTATTTAAGTTTCTTCAGTGTTTTCTTTCTTGTTTTCCTTGTTATTATTGTACAATAATTAAATTTTCTCTGGTTGGGATCATCAATTGTTTACTATGTAACTGGGGACTTTGAATACAAAACTGTTAAATTAACATGGCATCCAAGAAGTGTTGATCAAATACCCCCTTTTCTCATTATATAGTTCATACCATACACGTAGTTTGTCATTTTACATAAGGTTTTATGTATATTGTATATTGATATTATTTCATACTACATATCTATTTTTTGAAAAGGGTTTTACTCAGATAGGTTACCCAAAAACGTTTTTAATGATGAGGGATCAGTAAGTATAACAATAACATGATGTGTCATTTCTATTGAATGTCCACCAATATATACATATGCATATATGTGTATGTGTGTGTGTGAGGGGAAAGCGTGTAGATCCGACAGGATGTTGTGGATAATTTGACGATATAAAATATAAAAGAATATATAAAACAAAAGATGTACATATAACATTTTTCCATTAAATTAATCTAGAATGATATATGTCTGAAAAATGGATTTTTGAGGAAATATTTTGAGTCACCTGTAAGTTATCCGGATAAAAATCAAGGAGCGATAAAAATTGTCTACATCACAGGGAGGTGTTTGTTTGTATGTTTAAATATGTGTTAACATCATCTCATTCCACTTTCCTTCCTTTACCCTTGGAGAAGAAAGTGCGGCATCGTGCAATGGATTCAAAGATGAAACTTGAACGCAAACGCAGACCCCTCACAATGACCAAGAATATCAATGTCACCCTTCAGGCAAACTACAAGAAGCAGGTCATTCTCTTAAAAATCTTATAACCGATGGTAATACGTACCAGGTTTGATTGGAATGAATCCTATTATTTTATATCAATGAGAAAATAATCCATCGAAGTGGATAGGGTCTTAGTTCCTTTCGAAGTACCCGCGCTGGGATTCCACACACTTTTCGCAGCGACCCTTCCGCCTCTCAAATGGGTCAGCAAAGTCCTCTTCTATAACACCACCAGTTACCTCATTGCATTTCCTTCAATATTGTCTATAGTCTGGAGTCTCTTTATGAAAAGCCAGCAGTTGCAGAGACCCAAATCCAGACTGTATGGTGACCTGAGAGACCCGGGTGATGCGATGTTCTGCTAAGAAATCCATCTCGAAATCCAAAGAACTAACTTAGTGATTGTAAATGTAACATGCTCACTTACTGGCATCTTACTACCGACTGGGTCACCCCATGGAAATATACATGCACAATGGGACCCTCTCTGATCAGTGCCAAACTTATATCAAGGCCTCACAAACGGTTTCCGAGTTATTCACAACGGATGGATACTTTTAGTCAATCATCGTATAAAGAATTCGCTCAACTAAATCCTCCCATCATAATTAAAGTAACATGTTTCTCTTTGTGGATCGTGTGTAATTACAAACATTAAAATCTCTCTTCGTCTCAACTCGCCACAAATCCTAAAGGATTATCACAAGTGATACACAATCCTTTGTTCCATGAACTTCACCGTTAAAACTGTTTCTAATCCTGCAGTAGAAGTTCTTGAGATTTAATTCTATGGCCAGAATGTGACGCAGAATCATCCTCTGAGCAAAGCAGGTCAATTGCACCGAGAATTAATCTTTGTTTGAGCTCAAAATTGATGATATTAGTTGAATACGAGTTGAATTCAGTATTCAAGAGAAGAATTGCTAAAATAAATAGAAAAATATAGCTTTAAAAAGTCGAAGTGGTGATAGGAAAATCTTGGTAAAAGTGACTCTTTCTCTCTTTCTATTTATTTCTCTCCATCCTTCTTTTTCTGTGTTTCCCTGTTTATTTTGCTCACTCTCTCTCTCACATGCATATATATATATATATATATATATATATATATATATATATATATATATATATATATATATATATATATGTATACGTATGTGTTAAAATAATACTTTTGCACTATGTTTGCGTGTATACTCTTTGGTAAACATATGCTTATCTTACTTTATCCGGGTCAAAATCATCGATGAATAAAAAATGCCCATTCAACATTGTTTGTTTTTCATGTTTAATCAGGGAAAATCCAGCAGGAACCATGTAATTGAGTTGTAAAGTAATAGTGCAGTGGGTGCAAGCACAATTCAGCATTAATTTGGGAAGTTTCAAAAAGAGTTTCAGATCTGAATGAAAATTCAAAGAAGCATAAGAGCTCAGATTTTGTGGAAAGGTTTTAGTGCATCTGTAGATTCTACAGTTGGAATTTCGGTTTAGAATATCAATACAATAAAAAGATATTCTAAATTTTCATTGTGCTTTTTTTTTCTTGAACACGCAGTACTGTTTATTCGTTCAACTCAACCTGACTCGTGTTTTGTTTATTGTTCTTTCCTGATCCACGTACTTTCTCTATTTTTCATCTTTAGAATTCATCACATTTTTACGTCCTTTCTCGCTTTCTAGCTTTTTAAAATATATTTTTCATGTCCTTTCCTTTTTTTTCTTCTTATCTTTCTTTCCCTCAGATTAAGTACATCTTTCATCGTTATTTTTTATTTTCTCCTTCCCTTCTCTGTCTATTTTCTTTCTATTTTCTCCGTTCACTTTTCTTTCCTTATAAGCTCTTGATATTTCTTCCATCTTTTGTTCAATTTTTTCTTTCATCCTCTTTTCATCTTTCCTTCATCTCTTTCTCTTTCTTTCAATTTCCTTTATCATTTTTTTTATCTTTCTTTTCATTCTTTTCTCTTTTTCTATCATGTTTATTTCCCTAATTTCTTCTTCTTTTCCCTCCCCCAAACTCATTTTCTGGTCAACCTCTTAAATTCATTTCTCATTGACTTACAAAGTTTCTTTAACTATTTCAAAACTCTTTTGTCTCTTGCATTCAAAATATTTAAAATAAAAAAATAAAACAAACCAAAAACAAATATTTAAACAGGTAAAAATACAATTAGAAAAAAAAATCTAATGACGTCAGTCCATAAAAACAGAAGGAAATGCGCCAATCAATTTTTGCAGTCAAACCAGTACGTGACGTCACATGACAGTTGTTAGGATGTGTCTTTCCTCTGATCTGTCAACTGTCGTCTGTTCTTTGTTATTTTAGTTTTCTATTTTTTCAAGAAAAGCTACTTAAAGATTTTGACATAGATGACTAACTGCGTCATTGTTGCCTCAAAAATGTCTTTTGTTTGCCAATTCATTGGAGAAGAAGGGCGTTGATGCGTTACTGCTGATAAGATTAAGCACAAGAAGATGGTAGCTTAGTTCAATGATTATAATATAGTGCGATGATGCGTTATTGTGTCGAGCTGAAAAGAAGAGTGATGCCATCTATTCTTAGTACAGAAACTGAAAATAGCGCAGAGGAGAATCCATAGCCTGACAAGGAAATACATTCACTTTCATTGGTTTGTTAGTTGTAAATCAAGTCGACTGAGAACTAAAAATGTGAGTCTTAAAAAGGAATCTAAGAATCTAAGAAACTTTTGTCAGAAAAAGTGGGCTGGAATACCAGGTACCATCTTAGCCTAAAAGATTGGAAACTTCCACTGCACTTAAAATCCATATCTTATTTCTGGTTTTTGTAAAATAACTTTTTAATGCTAAAATTTCTTCCAATATTTTCATGATTTATGAATTTTGCATATATATATATATATATATATATATATATATATATATATATATATATATATTATATATATATACATATATATATATATATATACATATATATATATATATATATATATATATATATATATATACATCATCAACAACACACTGACCACAACGTAAAGGTATGCACTTTACATGCATACATACAATTTTTCTCAAAGATGGTCTCGAGACTTAACTAAACGTACAAAGACACAAGACCATTCTCTATTTCACTTATACACAAATGATGTCAAATTTGCCACGGAGACATCTCTTTTTTTGCTAATGAACACAACAAATTTAGAAGAATAATAACCTTGCGTTATCTCTCCCTTCTTCCCCAAACCTTGTTATTCACCAATTTTTTTCATTTTCTCCATTTGACACCTGGCAAGGGTGTCTGGGAACATTTTACATGTGAATTTAATCCTATTTCGAAACTTTCACAAGTTTTGGAGATTCATTTAAAAGAAAAGTCTCCTCTCGTGAATACAAGAAAAAAAATTGTAGTGTAGTTATTGATAGGAAAAGTCATTTACATTTGAAGGGACCCAAAAGCCAATAAAGAGTAAAAATAATTGTGGTGTCTAAAACAATTTGCTGTGAGGATTATTTTCAGTAGAAAGGCCAACTTACGTTTTCTTTCAAGGTCTAAATAGAATCACTATTGGTGAGTTCTTGTGATATATCTTCCAACGTATAACTCTTTTTATACAACTTTTGAGCTCTGTACAACACGAGTTCTGAATCAACCCTGAACCCTCTCTAAGTCAAAACTTGAAAGGTATAAAGGAAAGGTATGAACAGACAAGTACTGCTAACCAAGCTACGTAAGAATCCCCGTACATTGCACAGCGTAGCAAGGTTAAATGCTCAGTCATCCTGTTATCTCTCAGAACGCTGCGTGCATCCATCTCTCTCCTTAACAAGAAGGGATACAATGGGTGCTAAGAGCGGTGGATCTATGGGGTTACTTTAATCGAAATCAGTTGTAATCGACCAAAACTAAAACCAAAACAAACCCTCTACCAAAACGCCATAGGTCATCATGGTCTAACAAACCCCATGATTTGCTCGAGTAAAAGTATACTGGCCGTTACTGCTGGGTCATCGGTTCAAAAATGCTCAGCCGCATCACTGGCTTTGATTGGAAGTGATTCGCTTCAAGGGCATTTACCCAAACACTCCAATGAAACGACTGCTCCTGCTGAATCTGCAATTTCACAAGGCCGAATGTAGGAAAAATGCAAATTGATAGTCGAACACACCTGAGAACTCTGGAAAAAACTCTATTTCGCTAAACGAAGTCAGCAAACAGCATATACCTGTTACTAGTAACCATTTTGAAGAATTCCCAGAAGTTAATCGGTGGGAGGTGAAACAAGCCTTCAAACTAACGAAGGAAAAAAAAAAGAAAAAGAAAGAAAAAGAAAAACCCCTGGACCAGATAATATCACCATCGAATAAAAAACTAGTACGATCATTACCAGAAAAGTATCTTATTCAATTCATGCCAAAGACAGAATGACGTCGGAGAAGATTGGAACATCGCAATCATAATGCTATTGCATAAAAAAAGGTACCCGGAAGATCTAAGCATCTATAGACCAATAACCCTACTCAACTGCATCTAAAAACTTTTTACTTAAGTGATCAACAACTGAATCACCGGAACACAAGATGAAAACAACCCACGATAACAGGTTGCATTCAGAGAAAAGCTTTTCAACCATTAACCATCTGTAATCAGTAAATCGACTGAAAGAGAAAGCAGCTGAATACAAAATGTCACTTTTTATTGCATTTGTCGACTTTAAGAGGGCCCTCAAATCAATTGAAAATCCAGACAGTCATTGACGATATCATAAGGCATACACTATATATACCAGAGACTTGCAACTCTGACACAGCAGTTCACATATTAGGCTACACAAAGTCTCTGAATCATTTCAGTTCGAAGAGGGAGTAAAACAAGGTGAAGCCAGCCCACCCAGACTTTTCACAGCCTGCCTTGAGATGATATTCCG
>OY735232.1:17626393-17643893 GCA_963457665.1 Thysanoteuthis rhombus | reverse complement strand
ATGTTATCATGGTTGTGTTCTAAAATATCTATGTCGGAGTTCTGCGTTATGAGGGTTACTTACTTTAATATTTATCACTCATTATTTGTGTTGTTTATTTTGATGTTTAGTCCGTTGTGTGAAATTGTTCTGAGGCATTTCATCCGTATATCTCCCCGAGATTCGAGAATCTTGGAGACCTCACTAAGACATATTCTTTTTACTTTTTAATTATAGTGAATTTTGTATCAGCGTTAACATTGTGGTCAGGTAAGCAGAAGCGTTGTTCGATTGGAAGTAAATAATTATAGTTGGATGATTTCATTTTGTGTCCGTAATCATCAAGTTTTACTTTCAACAGTCATTCAAATTTGCTTATGCATTGTATTTTACATTATGTACATTCAAGGATAGTGTTACATGTATATATTCCACATATATGATAAATATATATAATTCATAATACATAGATAAAATATGTATAATACACACACACACACACACACACACACATATATATATATATTTTTTTTTTTTCTTCAAAGCATTAAATTGTAAAACTTTCTGTCATTTCAAATGAAACTTGCATAAAAGATGAATTGCTGCCAATATATACGTTATATATATATATATAAATGTATGAATATATGTGAGTGTGTGTGCGTTTGTGATTATGTGAGTGTGTGAGTATCTATCTATCTATCTAGCCATCTCTTTCTCTCTATATATACATATATATATATATATCGATATCTATCTATCTATCTATCTATCTATCTATCTATATATATATATATATATATATATATATATATATATATATATATATATATATAGATGGATAGATAGATAGATGGATCTATCTATATATATATATATGTATATATATATATATATATATATATATATATATATATATATATATATATATATAGATAGATGGATAGATAGATAGATAGATAGATAGATAGATAAAATCCTGACAGTAGCTGGGTCTAGCACTACTCCTACTACTACTACTTTCTTGAATATTCATTATATACATTTCTATAGATATGTAAAATTTGTCAGTCTGGCACAGTCGGTGAGAGGGTCATCCACTGATCACTTGGTCATGATTTTAAATTTCGATAAGGAAATGCTGCTTCATATATTGTGACAAGACAGTGAATAGTTTACTCTCTCAAATTATTTGAGGAGTGTTGTTGTTGTTTAGGTGGAAAATGGTTCCGACCGTACTTTGACAATATAAAATTCAACATATGTATGACATATTTACACAAGACAAATATATATGAGCGAGAGAGAAAGAGAGAGAGAGAGAGGGAGAGAGAGAGAGAGAGAGAAAGATAGACGTATAAGTATATTTTGGTTGATGTATCACTTTTCTAAATGATTAATGCTGTTTGTTCAGCACTTAATTCTCCAAGTCCCTGTTGGGCCTGAAACCCGCCATCCTTACCATAAAAAAAAACAACTGGTGAACATATAATGTGTTTACTTAGATGGATACATTTTTTCATTGCATGATTTCATTTCGCCAAATATAATCTCCATTGATGCACCTTTTAGAAAACTCTTGTCTATTAAATTGAAAGCGTATACTGTGACATTCTGGCAGGTAATCAAAGCTCTGCAAACTGAAAGTGTGACTGATTTTGTTTATATTTCGATGTTTATAAACATCTTTTTTTCAAATCTTGCACTTGTGCTCGAGTTGTTGTGGGGAGGTAAAGACAGCTGTTTCCTTATTTTAACTTCTATTCTTTTCTATCATACTTGAATAAATTATAATTATCCGCTTCTGGCTTGTTACACCCGTCGAATTACGTCCATCCGTCTCAGAGACTGTTAACCAAAACTGCCCCCAAATTCTCAAAGGAGATTTCTTCTTCTGTTTTCAAGTTGGTCTAGCTGGCTATATGTATCATGCGTACCGGCAGCACCAATGGAGCCAGAGGACTGAAAATCTAAACATTTACAACTTGTCTACCATTAACGATTTCCTTCTCTTTTTTTCGTTTAAACTAACCCCTGAGATATTCTTTCAGTGGGGGGTTTCAATTTGCAAAGTGTGTCTATGCTGAATTGATCAAGTTTGAAGTAACTTATTCACTGATCAATCCTTTTTCAAAGACAAGCAGCCAGAAGATGTTGGTCGTGTAACACTTCATATTGAATGACTAACCAGACTTGTTTCATAAATTTCTTCATTTTACTTGAGTAATTTGATTTTATAAAAATCGACCTCCCATACGCCGGTCGTACTTGGGCTATTGTTGTACGTATTTTTCTCACTCTGATGATCTTGGAAAATACTACAGCCTATTTCTACATTTTGAGACGGAAACTATAGTTACTGTTATGACTAATAATGCTCAATACGATTAAGAAATCATCGCTTTTCATAATTTATTTTTGTTTCTTTTTATTTTCCAGGTTCATAAGGACGGCTGCACTGGACACCTCTCCTTTGTGGGGAACCAAACCCGGAAAGAAGACTTTCTGCAGCTAATCATTTTAGGAGGTCATAATAATGGCTCGGTAATGTCTTACTACAGATAAATCCTTTCTCCCGTTTCCTGTCTCACTCACCAAGAATATGTGTGGGCATATCGATTTTATTGGGGGCTTTGTAAATCCGATATTGTTGGCAAAGGATAAATTATGCTTTCTCAAAACGATAAGAAAGATTTTAATGTACCATAAAAATGACCTTTTTCAGTGCAACAGCATTCCCTTTGAAAGACAGATAGGGGATTGACTACCAGAGGGCTAAGTACAGATTTTAAATGATTAGCTTTAAATTTCAATTTTCTTTTATAGTTCAAACACTGTTTGCCGCCACTATTTCCCAAGGGTGCCGCGTTTTTTTTTCCAAATATGAAAACAAGTATATCCAGTTTTGAGCGTGTCCAGTGGTTTGTGCGGAGTTGTCAGTCGTAGATTTAACCCTATATTTCATGATAACTCATCCTTTTTAGCGACTTATGGAAGGAAAAAATGTTTGATCAGAACACTAATATAGAGTTTAATTTCTTTAACTACTGAAATATCATTTTATTTTCAATGTGTGTTGACTTACTATATCTCTGAATTTTTGAGATGAGGTATTATTATTATTTATATTATTATTTGAATTATTATTATCTTGGTTGTTTTCCATACAACGTTTCAGCTGTTGTACTCTACGGCCTTCATCAGGCATGGGTAAGGTGTGGGGAAGTAATGAACCGAACCCTTTATTTAATCGACTGGGGTATGTTGACTGCATTCCCCACTGTCCACATGGACACATAGCGTAGTGGTTACAGAACCAGACAAAATTACTGTAAGTAATCTGATGGTTCTAGGTTCAATCCCAGTGTGAGACAATAATAATACTACTATTGCTAAGAGGGGAGTGCGGTCAATATACCCCCGTTGGTTGAATAAAGGGTTCGGTTCGTTACTTCCCCACACCTACCACATGATACCTGATGAAGGCCGTAGAGTACAACAGCCGAAACGTTTTATGAAAAACAACCAAGATGAGGATAGTTCGAATAATAATAGAAATAGTGTTGACTAGCATTATACTCCCTCGTCACTACTCCAGAGTTTACTGCAATGAGGGAGTACGATGTTGATCAAACTGAAAAACTATATCGCTCGCAATATTCCGACGGAGACACGTTCTGATTGGTCGAGTAAGACAAATGTAATTTCAATTACAGTCATGCAATAAAGTTTGTATTATCATACACCTATTCTATCAGACCCAGGGTCTGCAGCAGGCAGTCACAGTACTGGCCAAGTCGACTGAGGTCACACACTGAAATAACTAGCTGCAATGTCAGTGTTTAAAAAAGAGCTACTAGACAAAGTTAAGAGATGAAAAAGAATGGTACGATAAGGACTGTAATGGGAGAACGAAGAAAGGTTAGTACGTGCAGCGAATATCGACAGACACAATAAAATTTCATTGTTGTATAGATCATAGGAATGTCTTCATGCTATTAAAAATGAAAAGAGTTCTAAACTAGTATAAAAAAAAGACGTAAAGTCATTGATGTGTATATGCATATTGTATTCATATATGGTATATGGAATGGAAGAAAAAGCACTAACAGTAACCCTGGAATCTACGTTTTGGCTAACTCTCACTATGACCAGCTTTTACACTCACGTACACGCACACGCACGCACACACACACACACACATATCATGAATATGCATCCATATCTTGTGCGATTTTCAGTCACCCACCCACACACACACACACACACACACACATATATATGTATGTATATATGTATATATATGTATATATATATATATGTATATGTGTGAGTATATATATATATATATATATATATATATATATATATATATGTAAAGAGAGATGGATAGATTTATTGATAAATTCTTGAAGTTCTGGCAGAAATATGGGTAAGTAGATTAGTTGAATGCATAATGATAAATATACTCTGGCTGAATTTTTATTGCTTACCTTTTTAGTATAGAATATGATAATGATGGGATAAGTTGTTTTAACTTTCGAGACAATCACATGGTGAGTCATTCTATACGTAGTGAAAATGATGTACTTAGTTTTATATCTTTTAGTCTTTGAACATGTCCTGCTGGGCATAATCGATAATCAATAGAATTATCATTCTAAAATGTTTTTAAAGGAGTTTCTTATACATACACATACACAAGTGCATGCACACAGACACCTCACAGATATATTTACTAACATATATATATATATATATATATATATATATATATATATATATATATATATTTATGTGTGTGTATATAATATATAAAAAAAGCACACCGATACATATATACATATGTGTGTGTGTGTGTGTTTGTATTGCTTGTTTCTACTCATTGAAACATCCGTACAATACATACACATGTGAACACGCATACATCAATACATATATATGTATATACATACACACATATAAATATATACATACGGATATATATATATATATGTATATATATATATATATATATATATATATATATATATATATATATATATATATATATATATATGTATGTATGTATATAAATTGCCTGCATATACTTATTGAAACACCGGTATGATACACAAATACCTTTGAATATATATATATGTATATATATTCATACTGCCCACTTATACTTATTGAAATATCTACACAATGCGCTCACATTTGCACTCAAACATAAAAACACATGTATATATGTATACACACAAATATATATATATATATATGTATATATATATATATATATTGCTTCATCGATAAATCTTCACAATGCACACGCATATACACACGAGCGTCTCTCTCATTCTTTCTCTCTCTCTCTCTCTCTCTCTCTCTCTCTCTCTATATATATATATATATATATATATATATATTGCCTGATTCTCTTTATTGAAGCATCTTTCCAATGCATACACACATATACTCATGAACCGTTTATTCTTTGCCAACAATGTCGGATATAAAAATATTTGTATATATATATATTTATATTGTCTGATTCTCTTTATTACAGTATCTGTATAATAATTTTGACTCATAAAAAAGTAAGTGTGGGTGATTAAACTTTAGTACCAAAGTGTCTGAATAGGGCTTCAATGTTAGTAGGTAGTTACATTTAGAACCCTTGTCTTAAAAATTTGTATTTTTGAGATGAAATCCTCCACACAGAAAGGCATCCACACGAGTAGCATTTCCTCCACCATTGAAGCAGTTTCAGATAATACCTTGTTCTGCACCAAGAAATGCTCAGCAAATTACCGATCCTTGTACTTAATCTAAGACTTAAAGCTAAGTCAATAACAAGCCTTGCTGCAACATGGTCAAAATCGACAACTTATTTCAGTCCGACTGAAAATTATCACTGCAACTTTTGTGTGTTATTTATCATAGATAGATAAGTAATATATATATATATATATATATATATATATATATATATATATATATATATATATATATATATATATATATATATATATTTCTTCTTTTCATAAGCGTGTTCATTTATCATAACAAAATAAGCCCTGACATATCTGTGAGATAATTTTTTGTATATATGTGAGACGTATCAGTTTTGCTCCGTTTGTAAGAGACTTGGTTACCAAAAACTTTCGAATCACGTTAGGGAAATCTTAGATTTATAAATGTGTTCATTTATGAGAATTAAATGTTCAGCTCTAACAAAGTTTTTTAGTAGGCTTTGTATAACATTCGCCCGATCAAGATTAATAACTCACCATATTTTGGGAGAAACGATGGCCAGATTCATTCAGTTCATACTGCAATAGAAAAAAATTATGATTTTTTTACGTAAATTTCCAAAACTCAATATTGACCTCTGTTGGGGCCAATGCCAGACTAAACAAAGCTAATTTCCTCATTATTTCTGTATAGAAAGTATAGAAAATGGCCTTTATTCCCTTCAAACTTTTCTATTGTTACCAGGATAGCATTGACATTATTACGTGATTGATTTTCTCACTTTATGTGATTGATTACTAGTAAGTTTTCTCGTTGTCCAATTGGGAAAAAAAAACAATTCAAATTATATTTTGAAGGGAACATTTGCCCTTTTCTTTAATTTTTAGACAATCAATAAAAAAATAATACTTATTTACAAGTAGTGAATTATTCGATCAAATATGTTCCTACGCCGTCTCACACCCAACCGACTAACATCCGATCGCAGATACGTGAGTGTTCCCCCATAAGCGTTCAATAAAAATCTTCAAATTGAAAAAAAAGCACACAGTAGAATACAACTTTTTTCCAGTCTCGATAGCATACTAGACACCAGCATCCAGCATAGAATCACGTTCTTTGCTGATTTTTGTTTCCCTGTATGCCATTGTAACTCAAGCATTAAACACACACACACATACACGTACATATATATATATATATATATATATATATATATATATATATATATATATATATATATATATATATATATATATATATATATATATATATATTGGTTTAAGTGAATATTTATCTATTGATGGATCCTACGTCATGAAGTATGTATATTTCATTTCAACCTATGATAGTCAACTTACGCCTAGGTTGATTTACGCTCATTTTTCCGGAACGTAACCCGGGTGCAAGTTGATGCATGTCTGTATTCTTCTCCTCTTTGTTATAATACCTGCGTTTTTCCTTATGCAGTCTCGTTAAGTTTATACTGTGTTAGGTAATCCATATGTTTTGCAGTGGCACCAACATATAAAGACAAGGAGAAAATCATCATAAAAGGTCACCAAATTCAAGAACAGTAACATATTATGCAATAATTATCATAAAAAGCGAGGCGTTATCGATCAATTCCTAAATAATAATAATAATAATAATAATAATAATAATAATAATAATAATGATAATAATAATAATAATGATAATAATAATAATAATGGGGACCGAGTGAATACTGAGGAGAATACTAGGAATATGAGATCCATAACCTTCAGCTGTTAGCGATGGCCTAGTAGCAAAAAAAGAAGAAAAAAAGGGTAATGTGGAGGCAGCACAAACCACAGCGCTGCTGTGATAGATGATAAAGATATGAGAGGAGGACTGGAAACTAGAGGAGACTTGCTGCCACTCAGCTTTCAGTGGTAACCACTTGTAATCTGGTGTCAAACTGTAAATCATAGCTCTGCTGTGGAGAGGAGTACTGGAAACCTCAGGAGACTTGCTGTCAATCAGTCTCAAGCTTAAACCACCGGACAAGTGGGGTGAAAGTACATAATAATAATAATAATAATAATAATAATAATAATAATAATAATAATAATAATAATGATAATAATAATAATAATAATAATAATAATAATAATAATAATAATAATAATAATAATAAGAGAGTTGAGGAAGATGTGGAACATGAAAACAAGTGTAGTACCTGTCATAATGGGGACACTGGGAACTGTCCCCAAAACGCTGAGGGTGAGACTGGAGGAGATCGGAATTAGGGGAAGGATAGAGACCGTACAGACCACAGCACTACTGGGAACTGCACCGATACTGAGGAAGGTGCTGGAGATATAAGTACTGCAACGAATTGTAGCTCTGTCACGATATGCGAAAGAGAGAGGAGACGTTAACTGAAAACCTGAGGAGACTTATTGTCACTCAGCCCTCAGCGATAACAACTGGGCATCCGGTGTGAAACTGTAAATCGCAGAATTACTGCGACCTATGAGTACTAGGAGAGGAGGGCTGGAGACTTGAGGAGACTTGCTGTCACTCAGACTCCAGCAGTTGCCACCAGGCAACCGGTGTGAGATTCCAAAATAATAATAATAATGATAATAATAATAATGATAATACCCAAACGAAAAGTGGGGTCGAAGAAAAAACGAAAAAACATTTGAGGATTTGGAAAATCATACAATCGAGAACAGAAAACATAGTGTGGTCATAACAAATGATGATAAGTGGTTAGATATCACATGGATGTATCTCTTAACCATACGTGCCTTTGTTGTCATTTTCATGCTTTTCTGACTGTCGATGTGGATTTTAAAATGTCGCTTTTGTCGTAGCGCAGTACCTGGCGTAGTGGGCCAACAACACGAGACAAAAGGATTGTCATCAACAAGAGTTTTAGCAGTGTCCCCCGTTACCGAGGAGACATTTTTGGGACAAAGCCTCTTCGAGTCGTTACCATTTGCGTAAGTATCTCACATTATTTTCGTTTTTTGCTTTCGACGTACGGGAACTCGTCGATTAACGTCGTTTCCTTCACTGTAGTTCCGTTATTCGCTGAGAATGAGATATATAAACAAGAACAGAAAGTTCAATGATCGGTTAACAATAAGGTTCAAACGTCAATAGTGCTAGATCATGTGACCCTGATTGGGAGATAATTTTAGGTAAGAAGCATCTTGTCAAGAACACACATTTCTTCCAAGGTTCGAGTGAATCTGACTTGAAGAAAAACAGCCGGGAAAATCGATTTCAAAACAAAGTTTAAATCAATTATTGCAAGATCACGTAATCCTAAGTAGGAGACTTTTAAGTGGGAAACGTCTTATCAAAAGACACGTTTCAACTAAGTCTCAAGAAAATTTGACTGGAAACTGCTAAGAAAATTGGTTTTAATCGATTTGAAAACACAAGGTTGAACCGCTATTATTGCCAGATCACTTTTCCCCGAATGGGAGATTTGTAGGTATGAAGCCGCACAGGCCTTAGAATAGTGATCCTTTGATAGCTCTGAAGTGTCAACGGATGTAGTTTTCAGATGGACGCTGATGTGGTGCCATAGCTGAATGGGGATTTGTCTTATGGGGCGTGGTTCCGTGCTGTGTTGTCCCAGGGATCCATGGCCAGTGTTGCCAACTCAAAAATAATTTTGCGTTAGTTTTACTGTCAATTAGCGCTAAAAGGCACTAAATTAAAAAAAAATAGCCAAAGAAACAAAAATAAAAATGAGCGAGAACATTAAAAAGATGCTTAAAATGTTTGAAAAATCCAAGAAGTCCTATTCCAATTTAGCATGTTTTCGCACAGGGATGCGTTGAATTTAGCGTGAAATGCACTTAAATGGCAAGACTGCTCGATTAGTCCTGAGACATAACCGTTAGTGTGTCATTGAGACGACTGAGAGATCTTAAGGATGGTCATACTCACTAGTTTACGAGTGTTGTATCCCCACATAAAGTCGATCTTGTATCACATCCTGCTGTCGTGGGGGTTGGGATGAATAGGGTTATAAAGGCATCAATTAATCGTTGTTCTGCGAAAGAAAGGAGTGAATAAACCAGTGTAAGCAGCGAACAAAACAATGAGAGGACAGAATAAGTTTAAAAAATATACATTTTATGCCTGGACTTAAATTAGTTTTGGCATCCTTCTATTCGTTGGGTAAGTTGCCTATTTGCATAATTGTGTCTGAGGTTAAATCAGTTTTAGTTAACGTTGTTACCACTTAAAGTCACGATTCTCCAAAACCTAACAACGACGTTAACCGACGAGTTTCCGCATATTACATGTCTTTAATTTCCCGAATGATTCACCTAGGATCACATTCATTGTTTATTATTGTTATTAAGATTACAGCACATGATTAAGTGGTCAGAATAATGGATAAAGAGATTATTCCGCCTCAAAATTCGGGGGGAAGGACGAGTGGTTGCTTTGAACATTAACCTTTGGCTTCAGTTTGATATATTCAATCTTTCAGCAATCAGGCTCTTGCTGTCACTCGTGTGTATACAATTACTTAATTAGTGTACAGAATCGGCCGAAAAAGTACCTCCAGAGATATTAAAAGGGTATCTATTTGTACTTTTCGTGGAAAAAATAAAATCTTAACACCATACAGAACTTACAGGTGCAAAACTGATTAGCTGTTGGGAGTTGCCATAGACGATTGGAACAATATTGTCGGAGCACACTTTAAGCAACTACTGGACAGCGTAACCAAATGGCTCAGTCTTCTGAGAAAAAACAACAAAACAAAACAAGGGAAGAGCTATCTCTTAAAAACGTACTCTGCATGCAAACATCACACACACTTTTGTATAACATTGTAGATTATTTAATCTATAATTGTTTACAAGAGTTATTGCAAAGAATTGATAAAAAAAAAAGGGTTCAGCTCACCTTTTCCCCCTGGTGTGAAGTATTGTTTTCTCTTTACTATGGGTATTCCAAATTTACCTAATATATTCACAGTCTTTGTGGGTGACAAATATCATTCAATGGTTACCTTGTTTTAACAAAAAATATCACGATATAAACAAACATGGCTGCTGATTGCAATGAAGAAAAGGTTTAACTGAGGGTGTTATTTGAACTGCCTTCCAGTTGAGCCTTGGTAGCTCAATTGTTAGAGCTGGCTAGGATAGATAATGCTCCTCAATGGGAATTTGGGTCTGAATCCCACCTAAGGCTCATTCTTTATTTTCCGATCACGGTATTTACTCACTCTGTGAGGAGGGGGATCGACCTGGTCAAAAAGTTGCAATAAATGTAGTCAAGAAAATTTAAAAAAACAAATACCTTGGTACCATTTTTATTGTGATTTCTAACGGTACACCAGAGGTGCTTGGTCAAGACCTGCTACTAAGCTGCAAAAATATGTCTGTTCTGATAATCGCTTCAATGCAGAGTAAAGAAGGCCCTTTCTAAGGGTTTACAAATAATGCGTCTTCCTGATTGTTATCTAGGGGGCTGAAACGTGGAAGAGATTGGCTCTCAAACTGAGAATCATGTGACGCTCATAGAGAAAACCATGCTGGATATGTGATGAAAAGATCACAGGACAGCCCAATATATCAGAGAGCTAACAGTTTTCAGAGATACCTTGGTAGGTCAGAAGGTTAAATGGCGATGGACAGGCCATGGTGGCAGTATATCAAGCAACCATTTGACATCCTAAATGCAACATTGATTACCAAAGATCATCAGTGAAATTTGGCGTCATGATTCATGGATATGTTCAGTGTAATATGGCGTCATGATTCATACAAGTTCACAATGCGTGAAACCCAATGGCAAAACCGTTGATTGATGACAATGATAAAAGAAGTCCATTCCTAAAGTCATTTTTACGCTTGTCCTATCTTCATTCCAGAGCTGTCGATTTAGATACCATTCTCCTTTGTGAGGAGAATGATAATTTACAAACAAAAAGAGATTATTTTCTTCTCAAGCGCTGACGTTATCATAATTCTATAAATTAAATTATTTATTCATAATGACGCACTGCAAAAACACAATGTATGTAATTAAGATTGATTATTCTGTTTTCACTTATGCATATTTAATGACTTCCAGAGAATGAAGCTTAAAATATGACATATTGTAAAATCTCTACTGTGCTTGTTATCTTTATTAATTACTCAGAGGAGGAAGCCACTTGGATACTCGCACGTATGCTTTTAATGTTTTTTAGGAAGCCAAGATTAAAATACGTCTTTTGGTGAAATCTCAACAATGATTTTGATCTCGAATAGTGTTCACCCACCCTTCAAAGAAAAAGGAAAAAAGAATGCTATTTTGGACAAAAAAACATTGTATTTGGATGTTTGCGTTTCTGTAAACATTATTGTTTGTATGAGTGTGCATTTGTTAGTGTGTGTGGTTGTGTGGTTTTGTGGTGTTCGTGCGTGTATATCTGTGTGAGTTTAGGAATAGTAGTATATGTTTGTTTAAGCAAGTGTGTTTTAATAATTCATAGAATGAAAGGTTCAAGATATGAATAAACGAGTATCATTTATGTGTTTCTGTGTGAATGTGTGTGTTACAAACATAATTATATAGTTATTTATTATACTTATCTTACCTAGCTACCAATTTCTGAGAAATTTCGCAGTTAGACAGAAAATGAACAGAAACTCAAATTGCTTTCATACAAAAATGGCATTCATTCTGAATTTTAAAATGGATTGTAGGTCATCCGAGAATAATTCTATTAGCTGGTTCAAAGCCGCCCCCATCCCATCTTTCATCCATTCTATCTGCATCTGCTATGAATCTTATAATACCCAATATTAAATTTGCCTTTAGTAGACAATATAGTCAACTTATTTCAAAAATTGATATATCGTCCCAATTTAGAAGTTTCGATACAATGCTCTATTTTAGAAACTCTCGGGCCGCTCTGGGCTATCCGGGTCTCGATGCGCCGGTTGCATCTGCTTCCCAGAGAGCCCGATGCGGTGCTAAGATTTCATCGCATCACTGAATTGAAATTAACCAAAATGTACGACGTTATTCAATGTGAGTATAATCTCGGGTGAGAAACAAGTAGTCCTTAGTTAATTTAGGGTTTATTTTTATATTTTCGTTGTATAAGTTTGGTTCCAAGATTTTGAGGGAGTAAAGAGGGACTTGTCCGTATGTCTGTTAACGTTTGAATATGAAGTTTTGATCAGAATCAGATTTCGATAAGAATCAATTATAGAAAAAACATATATAAAACGAATAAAACCAAATCGGGTTAGTCATTCGATAGAAACTGTCACGGACCAACATCTTTCAGTGACATCGAAATGATCAATTGAAGAATTGGGGGAAAAAATGGTGTGAATAAGTTCCTGCTCCGGTCTTACGTTGGCGAGAGTGATCACTCAAAATGTCAGAATGTTCAAAAAAACAAGCATGACACAAACCAAGGGATCAACGTAGCATTAACTTGCACTGAGAATTGAGCCCTCTTCCACTAAAAACCTATAGAGAATGAATGAAAAAGACCAAAGAAATGAAAAAAATAAAGGAGAGAGAACAAAGAACATATATATATATATATATATATATATATATATATATACGTATATGTATATGTATATATATATAGAGAGAGAGAGAGAAAGAGACAGAGAGAGACAGAGAGAGAGAGAGAGATGTTCAGTGTAACATGGTGAATTGAGATTTATTTGTGACTGGACAGTTTCATACACATATATTGCTCGACTTCTAACTTATTGACTGTCCCTTACTTTTTCTCATTTGCGTTATAAATACTTCATTCTATATGATTTTATAAGTTCCTAGATCAATTTGCTTATGTTGATTTCTCAGTTTCAAAAATTGAATGTTTTTTGTTTTATTATAATTTGACTTAAGAAATATCCCTCTTCTGTGTCTTTGTCTTTCGATTTTTTTCCAGCTTCGCTCTCTCACTTTGTTCTTTTTCTTTTATCTCTATTTCTCTCTCACTCATCCCCCGCCCACCATCTCGGTCTGTTTGTCTCAATCCACGCGTGTTTGTCCTTCCCTCCCTCCCCCAAGATCTATACGTTTCAATTTCTTTTTCCTTCTTTTGATCTCCCCCAATCTCTCCAGCTTTGTTCACAATTACAACGAATGCACTTTCACCAAAAGTGCTGTGTTTATGCGTCTCAGCCCACGCATCTGTCAGGCCAAAGCGGCGTTATAGGTATACCAGGATGAATATTCCATCAGACCATCCATCATCCTTCATCCGAATGGTCCCACAGCTTGCGCTCCGATCGTCCTGTAACTTTTGCTTCTGTTTCTGGCCACATTCTTCCAGTTCCTTCCGTTGTTTCTAATCATCAGTTTGTTCCATTTTGGATCTTCGTCTCTTCCGTTTCTATATTCTGGGATACGGAATAGCTATTTGCGTTGTCCACCTGACATTTGTTTTACTAGCTCAACTTTCGCAGTAGATTGCAAAAGCCAACATTTCTTTCATTCTCTTCAGCCGATTTTCTTAGCTGGAAAATCTGTCTGAAGCTTTTTTGTCGCTCTCTCTCTTAGGTCAAATTGACACTTGTAATACATATATACTGTATCAGCAGAGCATCAACTTTGGTAAATGGTTAGACATTAGAGAGTTCTTTAGGATTGTGATTCTCTGTTGAGCATCATCGATACTCGTTCAAGATTACCGGGACTTTGTGGAAGCATGGAGGTCGAAGACGGTTCGTTAACTACCAATGCCCTTGGGAGCAGCATGGATCCACCTTCCCCCAGTGCAAAAAATAGGTTTGTTGAAGCCTTTCGGCCTGGTGAAGCACTTCACCTTAAGTGTATGATTAGTAAGTTCATTTCGTAGAACTTTTTTCTTACATAAACCACCATGCAGCCTTATACTCCGCACAGAGTGCACAGGAATGAAAAATATGTTTGAAAGAGTGCCTATATATATATATATATATATATATATATATATATATAATAGGGATTCACTACACAAACTAGTTCATGTTTCTTTCGTCTTTGGTCCTCACCAGGCGGATCCTGTTTGTGTACCGAATCCACATTCCATTATTTATTTGCAGCTCCAGTTGTTTCAAACTTGACTTTCATAGTATAAAGTTGAATCTATCGAGCACTGTATAAAATAAATCCATCAAATATCAGACGTTACTTTATATCATTATATCATGCTATATTGCTAACCTGATCTGCACCATATGTATTATGTGTTATATATACATACATATATATATATATATATATATATATATATATATATATATATATATATATATATATATATATATATATATATATATATGTGCTAGAATGTAATAGATCCAATTTACAATACATAGGCACGTCCGATGGCAATTAAATATTAGACTTAAAAACCACAGACACTAGAACTACACTTTCGCACATCCAGTCACAATTTTGCCACAGATGTTAGCTTTACTATCATTGAGAAAAAAGAAAAATACTCCTCCTGACGTAACAAAAATTCTTGAAAGGCATGGAGATATGTGGATCAACAAACTTAACACTCTCTTCCATAATGAACTTAACACCGAACTTAACAAGCCTAATCACACAGATCTGTAACTCATAATCCTCCCACTAATAATAACCTTACATGTACGATCTACCTTTTCTCAGGTATATATAATATTAGGAATTTCACACTCATTAAGAACCATAATAACTTGGTAGGGCATCCCACTTCTGCAAATCAAAGCCAACATACTTTCAATGACATGTAAGGTTAATACAAATGAAGTTCCTTGACCTCATCAACCCTCCATTTATACTATCCCTAACCTTCCCGAACAATCCAATAGTAAACTATTTCCCTTTTACCCAGACATTCTATGTCCTCTACAACACTTACTACGACTGCTAACACCACAGATTGAAGTAAGTCTCACACGACAGGATAACCCTAGCAGATGGGACACCATTTTTTGCTCACAAAGCACGCATCCTGATAGTGGACTTAGGTTCGACAGCAAACTTATAATCGTTAAATGGTGTACGCACACACACAGAGCACAAAATACTGAAGATGGAAATACCCCCCACACCAAAAACATGTTTAAGCCATCAATGAAGACATTTACGGATTAATAAAATTACTGCCCATACAATTTCATTTCATATCATTCAAATTATATATACAAAAAATAAAGAATCTATCTATCTATCTATATATATATGTATGAAATCGTATATGTATATGTATATATATATATATATATATATATATATATATATATATATATATATATATATATATATATATATATGATCATTTCATCTTGTAGTGCTCGATAGAGTGACGAAAAGCAAAAATATCACTTTGAACCAGACTCATTTGAAAAAAAAATATATGAGTCTCTCTCTCTCTCTCTCTCTCTCTCTCTATATATATATATATATATATATATATATTGATAGATAAACATAGGTATACACATACACACGCATTCATATATCTATATCTATATCTATCGATCTATCAATCTATCTATCTATCAATATATATATATATATATATATATATATATAGAGAGAGAGAGAGAGAGAGAGGGGGAGAGAGAGAGAGGAAGATATCCTTGCATTTACATTCTTTATGTAGCCATCTATAAGTACCAGATTTTTTGCTACTATCTTTATACTTATAATCCATTATAATCCATTTCAAGATACTCCCCTAAATAGTTTATATTTACGGCTTTCCATTCCCCAAATATCACTTCTTTGGTTATAATTGTTATTGCACTTTTTTTCATTTCGACTGAAAGCAACGAAGGGGAAAAACTGTAAAATAAAACAAAATCTCTGTTACAATATATATTGAGGGTTGTAGAGTGATGTTTAACAAGCCAGTCTCGCCGTACCAATGTGTTTTTCTTTTATACCTTTTTACCTTCTCTATTCCCCATCTAGAAAACAAAAACAAACCTGAAATTAAGGCCATAGATGGGCTTGTTCGATCTTTAGTGCCTTCCTCTAAAAGCCTATTTGTTCTTTCAAAGCCCCCATCTTTCCTCTAACAGTCACTTGATTCAAGAGCTTCTTCCTGTGAAAGAACCTTTGTATAAAACCTTGCTTCGGTTCGTTAGTCAGTCAGAGACTTGAAGGAACTAAATGTATCGAAAAAGAAATAGATCTAGTTTCAAATTTATTTGGCAAATATTTTCCCCGTATGTCAGTCAGTCAGTGAATCGGGGATAGATATTGGTACAATTCAGATGAATTTAAGAAGTAGTCGAAATTAATCCACATATATAATAGTTACCAATGCGCAGATGTCTTCTTTCAAGCTAACATCGTATTGAAATTGTAAATTCATTCATACAACTGACATTTGACTGTGTTCTAAAACAATGGAATATAATTAAGTGACCCTAAGTACTAGTGTCTCTCTTTCATAGGAAAAGATCGGGTACTTCGTGGAGATGTTGTGAGTGTGAGGCCTTTGCTATGTCGATTTGTCAAATCATCAGATTGTTAGTCAATGACAACAATCATCGCTACAGATACTGGTGCATCTAAGATGTGATGTTCCCCTCACTATAAATTTAATTACATATCGCATGACAAAAAGAAGCACATCTCATCTGCTTTTGCATATATATAATTAAATCATTGGCCTTCCTCGAAATCCTTTGTACTCTGATTATACCCAACACCCATGGAAAACCAAAACTAATCTGTTACTGAAAAAGTATAATTATATAATGTTGAATTTAGAAATTTACTCAAATTAGGAGTTTTGAACGGATCAAAATACAACAATTTCAAA
>OY735232.1:17598893-17621393 GCA_963457665.1 Thysanoteuthis rhombus | reverse complement strand
GCTTTGGCTCAGCCGATGTTTATTTACTTTTTATAGCGTAACAAACAAACAGAGAGACAGTTGGGAAGGCACTTCTGACTTCTATATACAAATAATATATACATATATATATATATATATATATATATATATATATATATATATATATATATATATATATATTGTGGAACAATTTCTGTCTTGAGCTGTTAACATTTCTCTGTCCTCTCTCCCTTTCTTTCTCTCTCTCTCTGTATATATATATATATATATATATATATATATATATATATATATATATATATATATATATATATATATATGTATATATATAGTGTGTGCGGGGTTTGTGTGTCTGTGTGTGTGTCTGTGTGTGTGTGTCTGTGTGTGTGTGTCTGTGTGTGTGTGTAAGTGTGTGTGAGAGTGTGGGTTTGTTTCTTTGTGTGCCTGTGTCCGGGTGTGTTTGTGAGAGAAGACCAAAGTGAAACGTTTAATGGATGCTGAATCATAGCAAACGTACTTCTTATCTATTGTTAGTTATTTACAATAGAATTTCTAATTGTTCAATCGCCCTGGGATGGACATGTAGACATCCACTGATATATATACAACGAAAGTCAGAAATAAGTTACGAAGTCACATTAAATGACATCGACTTTCTTCTATATCCGAATATATATTACTCAAGTTTATTCTCAGACAAAAGTCAATGTACTTGATCATCATTTGGAAATCTCACTCACAACATTTTCTCTTGTCAATGAGATAAGCGTACTAACCATATTTCTACTGTAGACCAACCCCATGTAAATATTCACTAAGAGTAATCCTATAGATAAGGCACATAAATCACGTACCTATGTATACTTCGTATGTTATAGCTACGATTCATTTGGCCATAAAAACTGCATACTGAGACATTATCACTTGTTTGTTTTTTGTTTTTTTTTTGTATATAAACAACCCATTTATTCTATGAAAGAGTACGACTGAAGTTGTAACAAACTCATACTTTTGCAAGTATTTTGCAGAAAAAGAAAGTAGGTAAGCGGGTCTATACTATAAACTACAGTAGATCAAACCTTCTATCATTCGATGTTAAAAAGAAGACTGAGGACACGCATGCGCGTGCGCACATCGATAGACAGCGCAATTCGCTTGTTGGTCAGTCCATTTGATTGGCTGAAACTGTTTTATATCAAAAATATTTCATGGCGTTCAAAAAGGAATTGCCTGTACTTTTCTGTACGATCACCTCTTCTCCGCACATTCAAGTCTTAGACTAGGCTACAAAAACTGAAAACTCGGCGATTATCAAAATCACTGAAGTACCTTTCTTTGCTGAATATGATTAAAGGTTTTATGGCTAAATAAAGTTTGATAGAAGTATGTTGGAATGTACTTGGATATTGTCATGAAATCAAACAGGAGTGAAACAGAAGAACGAGAAAAATCACCTAATGAACTATGTGATTAATTTCATTTTAGTTTCAATCAATTAAGTCTAATTAGGCTGATTAAATGAGCAGACTATTGAAAGGATTTTTGAGGGCATTTTCAATTTCCAACACGTAAAAACGATTTAATTGGAAAAAGAAATCATTGGATAAATAGTTTTTATTTTTGTGTATGGGCGTTTCTTTCCCCTTTCCTCCTTTTATATATATATATATATATATATATATATATATATATATATATATATATATATATATATATATATATATTTACACACACACACACACACACACACATATATATATATATATATATATATATATATATATATATATATATATATATATATATATATATAAAATTTCTCGTTTACATTCTCTTATTCTTTTTTTCAGTTTTTCAACTTTCTATCTTTCTTCTCTTTCTTGTTGTCCTTTTCATACTTTTAACTCCTTCCCCTTTCTTTCACTATCTACTCTTACTTTCCACTGTTTTTCTACGTGTACCTCCCTTGGCCTCTCTTCATACATATACACATCCTTACTGATGTTAATATTCTTACTTGGCTTTGCAAATGAAAATAGTTTGTAGAGATTTTCACAGCATTTGGACATCATTTGGACATTAGACGGCTGCACCAATGTACAAATTTCCCCTCGAGCTAGAGCTACCGATTTTCAAGTTGAGGCCATCTTCCAAAGGGTCAACAAGACACTTTAAATCAAGTGTTGGCACAGATAGGAGCGGTATGTCTTGTTGGTAAGTTTCCTGGCAGATGCACGCTACATGTGGGGGTCTGCCAACCCTTGTGTGGGGTTATTTCGACAATAAGGCTGGCTTGTGGTTGGATGATAGGTCATGAACACTCAGTAGTTGGTAGAGCTGGCTATAGAGTTTTATCTTCCTTCGGGGGGATAATTGGGTCAGTACAGCTGACTGCAATTTTTAGCACGGAAGCTCCAGATAATATGACTCTCTGCGATTTCAGGACACATATTCTGGATGGTACGGTTACCTCAAACTTTAAGCAGACATCCCAGACGCTCTGATGAAGCAGATATGTGCTGATTCTAAAGGTCGTGATCATATTGACCCGATAATTTAGCAGCTTGGAGCCCAGGTCTGAGTCATACATTTGAAAGGGGGGATGCTCACCTGTTATGTCCCGGCTTCCTATCGCTGCAGGGGCCCCAAGTGAATATTCTTTCACAAGTCATGATAATTGTTTAGCTTGGTAAGGGAACTTGGGAGGTTATTATGTCTTTTCAACTAACTCTCTTTGGTTCTCCTATTTACTAAAAAGTAGTGAAGAATCCGTGACATTATCAAAACCATTTAGAAAATTCATATGCCAATGAGTTTGCCATATTGCACGGATGACAGACAACCGATTAACAACACAACTCACAGCATGGTTCACTAGAGATCAAATGTGCAATCGAGGCCGGTAAAATATGAGAGGGCAAGACAAAGTAGACAGGTTCAGAAAGTATCGGCTCTGCGACGCCCACGATAGAGAAATATGGTGAATCCTGGGAATATAGACGATAAAAGACTGATGATGATGATGATGAAGATAAGCAAGTGTTAGCACCGATATTAAAGAGGAATATTTTCAAAACAATATATTGGCAGCAATTGTATGTTTACTTGGTCTTTGTTGTTTTGCTTAGTGTAGCGTGAGAGTGGGTAGTTTTCTGTTACTACTTGGATTTGCCTCTCAAACCTTGACCGAATGTATACATTTTTCTCCTTTTTTTCTTATCAGCCGTCTCGAACACGATTGACATTTACTTGAAATGTTTTTACTAACATTTAGATATTGTAGATAGATGCCCGAGCTGGCCATCTTCCGTTCAAGGGCAACAAGGTCTGAGGGATGCTGCAGTCTATCTCCCTTGTCTGGGTTCTGCTTCATTCAGACGTTCCAGCAGGCGAGCTCATATTTTACCTTTCGATTTCTGGGTGTTTTTGTCATGTGTGAAGAGTTAGGCCGTTAGTCACCAGGGACTACATGGGTGTGGTTGGTGTGCAGCTGTCTTTTGGTTGTCTGAGCCTGGTTCCACACGACGCGTCAACCATGTAAAGGGAAGGAAAATTAGAGAAAAAATCCTGTCTGCACGATATGCTATCTTCCTTTGCAAATGGTTATTTTATTTCTAAACAAAGTTGAACTTGTTACTAGGCCTTTGCCAGTCTCTTGTCACGATAGATTAAGTGGAATTTTAAAGACAGTTTATTAGTTCAGAGAATAAATGCATTTTTTCAAGAGGCTGGAAATGAATAGTTTTAAAGTAAGTACTATTTTAGGAGGAAAGACGGATAAATTAAACATAAGAACAACTTACAGAGCAATGTTACTCGTAGTCGTAGCAATAGAAGGATAATAGTTCGTGATTATATTTATTCTGAAAGTCAAATACAAAACTCTGATGTCGCACTTTGATTTAAGGTTTTAGACAGATTGAGAATTTAAGATTTTTTCTTTTACTGCAGCCAACAAATGACCCCTGTGTGACTTATTCCCGACCAATTCCATTCTTGTTGATATCTCCCATTCTTACCCTGAGCAAGCTGGGTTTAGTTTCATGGGCTTACCAGGCGTTGGGGGACTTTTTTCCTTTTCTCATTCTTTGCATTAAATTTATCGTCTGCGTCAGTCTCTTTTCACGTTACATTGAGTGTAATTTTTATGGACTGAATTAGTTCGGAGAATAAATGCATTTTTTCCATTCATACATTAAGGCAAGTGAAAATAAACAGTTTAAAAAATAAAACAATTCAGGAAGAAGAATATATATATATATATATATATATATATATATATATATATATGCGTGTGTGTATGCGTGTGTGTCTACACACACACACACACACACATATATATATATATACATACATATATATATATATATATATATATATATATATATATATATATATATATGAATGTATGTGTGTGTATAGGTTCGCATGCAATATGAGATCTGATTTAATATCAACACGTGTGAACACTCCCTAGAAGGGAAAAAAAGAACGAATCACGTCTGTTGTTGTACTTATTGATCCCTAATCATTAAATACTTTTTGGAAAAAACCTACGCGAATCAGCCCTGTTTCAAAAATACTAAATGATTTGCGGTATAAAATACCATCTGTATATAATATATTTCGATCATATCGAATATAGAATAACAAACTACGTATAACACATAATCTAGATATCAAAATCATAATTGAAAGATGGGTGATGTTTGATCATCACTGCTTGGGTGTCATGTTTATATAACTATTTTATCTTAAAAATCCTGGACATTGTTACAGAGTAAATAACCGATTATCCCAACTACAGAAAATTTGCACACAGTACCATAAGTATATGTAAAACGGGGTGAAATGAAGAAATTTACATAAAATACGTTATCAGATATTTGGAAATAAGTGAATGAAGTAACACACCAAAAAAATTCAATTTGTTTCGTGTTTCATGCTCTAAAGCTTTATATATATATATATATATATATATATATATATATATATATATATATGTGTGTGTGTGTGTGTGTGTGTGTGTATGTGTGTGTGTTTGTGCTTGCAGACGTATGTGTGCATATATATATATATGTGTGTGTGCGTTGATTTTTCATTCTCCATCTTTCTTCTTCTCTTTAATGCAATTTTTTGCACCCTTCTTTTTTCACTCCCCATTTTTTTCGCTCTTCCCCTCTCTTCCATCTCTATCTTTCCCCACCCTCTTTTACCAACTTCCCTTCATGTCTATCACTCTATCTGCCCTTCGATATCTCTTTGTTTTCCTCTTTCCTTACATATCTCCCCACATTCCCAAAGTTCAGTTTCTGAGACTGAATTTCTGTTTGTCATTTCACAGAACAATGGAAAAATGAAAAGGAAAATGACAAAATTGGCTGCTTTAGGGCAAATTTCCCCTCCTACTGCCTTGTAGATAGGTAAAAACACAATCATTTCAGACAGAAGGATAAATTTTAAGGAAGAAATATGAAAAGAAAAACTGGTTTGGTTTAAACGAAAAAGAATTTCAAATTTGGCCACGGGAAGAGACACAATAAAATAGAATCTAGATAATTTTTCTCGGCATAGAAATCTGGATAATGTTAGATATAAAATTAGTCAATCTTTATATAATCCGAGGAAAGTTATCTGTTGGGGTTTGGGCTTCAGTGACACCATATTTTCGAATTAAGCCAAAATCCCATACAAACTGAGTGTAGCACAAAGTGGTTTTGACTCGAGGATACCAAAGGAAACCACTTAAAATCCCCTTAGTCCTCACGGCTATTGTCGTAAGGACTTAAGTGCGCTGGTCTTTGGGTGTCAGGATGAATCTTAAGCCTTTTGACTGTGAAATGCCATCTGTATCGTTCTGGTCTGGAAACCAGAGTTCTGCAAGCCAAGGTGACACCATATTTTAGTATATGAATCCTCTAGTGGGGTTGAAATAAGGCTGCGTGCTAAATTTCAGCACCCTCTGTAGCCTTGCAGGGTTCAAATTTCGGTGAGGGTTATTGTTGTTGTCATTGTCATTATTATCGCTGTTATTGGGTAAAGATAAAATCAGCATCAGAGTAAGAGTTTGACAAAAAATTGAAAAAAAATGCTAACAGCGATCAAAATTGTCCAAAGAAAACAGACGGACAAATAATAGTATTTATCCATCCTGGGAGCAAGATTTTTTTTCTATCGTGCTGCCTGCCGGGCTTGTTCAGCTCAGCTGTGATTACTGAAGCAATTTCTTCGAGAAAGCAATCAAACAATGTTCTGCATTCTTTAGCGTAGGCTTTGACGTCATTTGTTCGCTTTGTGTATCTCCAAAGCAACGTGTCTGACCGTTCAAGGCAATTCCACTTTCCATTCAACTCAAATTTCCATCTGTTTCCTATAGACCGAGAGCAAGATGCAATTCCACCCCATCTCTCTACACCCATACATACATACAGAAAATTACATGAATTTAATAACCGTTCACACATAAAGGTCTCTTTGATCAATATGATTGGACTTTGCTACATTAAATAGCAAGCTCCGGTGTTAATAAGATGCACGTTTGTCCTTGCTCAAAGCTATTCATGTATCCAATTTTTATAAAATGTAATTACATAGAATTTCAGATGGTGTTTCATACATAAAGAAGAAAGAGTCACTCTCTCTCTCTCTGTCTGTTTTTTTGTCTATCTGGTTCTCTGTCTTTGTCGGTCTCACTTTCTCTCTGGATCTCTTTCTGTCCTCTGTCTGTCTCTCTGACACACTCATGCACTGCATGTTTCAATATTAGGAGCTTGGGTCATAATCTTGGGAGATATTTCATTTCTAATACGCATATACAGGTTCAATATCCACTGATATACACATCCATCCCGTCAGTGTGAAAAACTTGATTCTTTTCCAAAGTCTGAATCAATGGATCGAAAATAGTCATATTCGACATTGACCTGCGGAAATTCCACGAATGTTGACAATTGCAGTATCCCCATTACTTTTGCATGGATGCTTTTGTAATCATATACGTATACTAAGGCATTGCACGTTCCAAAGATACATATTTGGAAGGGGCCTGTAGTTGCCTGCTTTAATTAACATGTAAAATATTTTCCTGTTGCTTGTCCGAAACTACAGCTTCGAAGTATCGGTTACTTCAAAGATGCATATTTGGAAGGGGCCTGGAGTTGCCTGTTTTAATTATCATGTAAAATATTTTCCTGTTGTTCGTCCGAAACTACAGCTTCGAAGTATTCGGTTACTTCTCGTAATTATATAGAGCGGAAGTCAATTAAATGATCAATAGGAACCATGAAGGAAAATCTAAAACCTGTACTTATTCATTTATTTTCATTAAATTTCTTGAGAACCACGGATCTAGAAAGAATTCAAACTTGACACTGCATCATCTTTTGTGTGGACTCATGATATGTATTAGTCAGCACAAAAGACAGTACCGTTATTGAGTAATCGAGATGCGTAAACCTGCATACACGTATACGTACAGACAAACATAGAGATAGATTCCTTTAATTGTAGTTAGATAAGTATATAATTCTGTTAAAGTAACTAAATATCTATGAAATATATCCGTATTGATACTAAAAAAAATCAATAAATTCTATTGATGTGAGAAAAATACCAGAAAAAAATGAATGATAATCTGAAAGCGTTACGGTCATACGTACGAACAAGCAGAATAATATATAGGATAGTTATCAATGCACATTAGTTTTTTTTTTGTTCAAAGAAGGACTCGTTTTACTTGCATTGATAGTCTGTTGACCTTTCCAAAACTGTTTCATCACTTTGGAGACTTGCTTGTTGAGTTATTTCAATTGAATGACTTTATTTCTAAGCTAGCGGTTCTGAACCTCTATCACGTAGCTTACCCTCTCGACAAGTCCACTCATCCAGATTCACCCTTTTCATAAAATTGTTTGGGAGTTAACGTGGTGAAAATTCGAAATCTATAGCTAAAATGTGAGAAGAAAAAGAAAAAAAAATGATGATCAAACCTGAGAATGAAAGGATGTCTAAGCATCTGTTTGTCCGTGTTAAAATTGATCCCTCACAATGTGCCAGAGCAGAGTTATCCGAGGTTAAGAAGTACTGGTTTAAGTTCTGAATATCACTTTCCATTCGAAAGAGAATGGATAAGTCAGGTTAGTTACTCAATAGAAACCGCCGTGTGACCAATACTCATAGCAGCATGATGTGTTAAAAAATTGGAAAAAGGTGTTATTGTTGAATAAGTTACTTCTCTGGCCATTTGTTGGGTTGATATCACTGAAAGTGAATGAGAATCTGAGAGCGTCACTGTTGAACAAACAAGCATAATTATATATAGGTAAGTTATAAATGCACAATTTTGTTGTTCAAAAAAAAGACTTGTTCCACTCTCATTGATAGTGTGCTGACCTTTCAAAACTGTTTCATCTGTATGCTGACAGTTTTGTTTGACGGTTTCTATCATATTGCGAAAATAATCAACACCTTGACCAAGAGCTATTGTAAGATACAAAAGCAACAATTGTGATTATTGGAAAAAAGTTTTTTTAAAAAAGGCTGAAAATCTTTTAAACACCATTATCTGAACCGATATTCAAGATGCAGATTTGAAATATGATCACATTGCTTGAAACAATCATTAAAACATTAAGCTTTAATCCTTGACATGTGGTGGTACCTAATCTCGAAAATCCTCGTCTTATGCAAAAGAACATCCGAATGGATCATTTAATCTTTATCGACAGAAAACAATTGCATCGATTGAACCATCTGAAATTTAGATTATCTGAAGGTGGTTCGATACCTTTGGGTCTCAGAAAATGGTCCTTAAATTTAGTTTCTCAAACTTCAGCAGTGTTTAGTGTCTGGCTTCCACCTGTGAGAGACTTCAAGATCAAATCTACGATTTTAATTCAACATTTAAACGAAGAATTTAATATTCTAATATTATTCAACAAATCAATACGAATAATCCATTTGAAAAGCAAAATTCCTTCCCGTGTCGCACGACACACTGGGCAATGACTTTGTCTCCAATTCTGTAACAGTCTGTGAAGACCTAATTCTTGCCTGGAGCTATTTCGGATTTTAACTGGGCTAACATTGACTGCCTCAATCTTAAGCCTTTTAGCGTCTGTCGTAGGACATACACCTTCCCCAAGATTCACCAGACTTCTTTATTGTTGGCCAGTGATTCATGAATTTATCTAGCTTGTCACGCCATCTTACACTGTTGGCTGCAATTCCATGTATGACCTTTAGGGATCTACGTTGTAAGTCATGATGTCTAAGAGTTGTTTGACACTCTTGCAACATATCCAGCCCATTGCCATTTGAGTTTTCTAATTAATTCTATTATATCTTAGACACCTGTCTTTTCTCTAATATACTGTAATGTCTAATGATCTCTCCATGTGAGGTTGATCATGATCCTCTCATGTGCACGTTGCATGGGTCTCAGTTTGGGGTTCAATCTTTTGGTTAGATTCCATGTTTTAGCTCTGTGGGTGACTATCGGTGGGGTACATTGGGTTAAATTGCCCTAACTACGTTGCTGTTTAGCCTTAGCTTGGAGGTGAAATGGGCCCATGTTTTTCTTAGAGAACTGTTCGTGAAGTGAATCTAAAGCGTCCCAGCTGGAGTTTGAACTCGGTTTTCCGACCCCGTCCAGTGTTGTTACCCGTTATGCAAAGCATTCAAATAGAATAGATTACAGCAATGAGTGACAAAGGATTATATAAATGGAATAAGTGTTCTCATATGAATGTGTTTCTGAATAATATGATACAGGCAATACTCTATTATATAGCAATTCCCCGGGGTATTTTGATATACGTTTGATTCTTGTTTAAAGCTACCAATGTATCCCGATGATATGAAATTCAATTATTTATAATTTTGGATAGTATATCATTGATTAAAAGATACTATCTCTTGCAGTTCCTGTCAGTCTGTCTGTCACACACACACACACACACACACACACACACAAACACACATGCACGCACAGTTATACCAAAGAATTTGACTAAATGTATAATACCCTGAAAATCATTCCATTCTTTATTCAAACCGAATATGTTTTCTAATTCTATAGTGTTTAATAAATCAAATATGAATGCTGTCAAAAATCCATTTGTTTGTATAAAATCTGATTTTGTCCTATTCACTCACCTCCCCACAAGAGCAAGATGTGACACAAGGTTTTACTTTATGTGGGTTCCAGTTGTCCATTTACAGAAAATCTATGAAAATTGCCCCAGTCCTGGCAACTGGTGTCGAGAAAGCGTCAGGGTAAGCCTTTCAGTGCAATGGGACGGTACTTCCCTGGGGTGTACTGCTCCTCCTAGCCTGGGCCGAGCAATTTTTTGAGGCCGTCGGACGGGTCCGAAGTCTCTTGCGCTTAGCTTTGACGAGCTTCAGTGACCCATCATCGGCTAAGTCAGTGCACTGGCACAAGCTCTGGAGACCAGAGCGATTTCATACTTAAATTAGATTTTGTGGTCGACAGGCGAACAGAGAAACCTTTTATAAACTAAACTAGTTTACCAATGCTCTTAGAAATAACAGCGTACATTAAATGCATGAATATTCAGTGTATTTTATATACTTATATATGCATTGATTTCATTACCCTCTATATTTTCTTATCATTTACATTCATATTTTTACTACCTCCTCAGAATATGAAATTCTTTTTTTCCCCCAAGATCATCATATGGTAACCTACTAAATAATCATATGTATGAGTGACATATCCTATCATGACCTGAGACAAATAAATGAATGAATAAAGAAATAAATATATACGACGTATTATCGTACTTAAATTGATCGATAGAATAATCTGTTGTCCAAAGGGATTCATATTTCAGCTTTTTACATTACTAATAAATATAATACACTAGGCTTTCAAAAGATTGTAATCATACAATTATTTTTGTAGACGAATACCATCTCTGGTTTCTTTGTTTATCTCAAGCACTTTGCTTCTCAAATATCGATTACTTGCAATTGTCTCAGGAAAGATCTCATATCGATTACGTCATTCATTTTCTAAGTAGCAGGGACATGACCTACTCTGAGAAATGGTGAATTTATTATTTACATAACTGCTCTAAGAAGCATAATGGGGTGTCTTAAACAACGTTTATCTACAATTCATATTTCTTCCTACCCCTCTCTTTACACACACACACACACACACACACACACACACACACACACACACATATGTATATATATATATATATATATATATATGAGTAATCGATATTATGACTGTCTGCTCAAGCTTATATATCTTATTCTATCTTATACTGTCCGTAGATTTGATCTCGTCTCAAATTTGTATGAAAATGTCAGATCTTATATTCATTCATTCATATCTTGACACTTTAATAACACAGTCAGGCTAGCCAAAGGGTGCAGGGGTTTGGGCGGGTTGTAACACCCTCCTGCCCCATGGCGTGCGTTATTTAGCATGATGTATAGATTGGAGGGAGGACAGGTATCGCCATGGAAAAGCTCTCAATATTATCCCAAGAATTTATATTTACTTAGTGGCGTCTATTATGGATGATGGTTTTTAAGAGTACATTTTATCTACGTACTATTTACCTATTTATTATTTATATTAAATAGAACAAGTTTCACCTAATACACAGTACAACAGTTTTCTATTATTTGAATGGGCCTTCCCCAGGACGAATAACGTTGAAAAGTTTCTATTCGGTGAAGAATCTCTCGAATATCAAGGTCTTGTAGCTATTTTGAACTTCTAAAATTTTGGAAACAAGCATAAGCACTCTATTGAATCAGTTTGTTCGCCTATCACCACAATATCTCTTAAAGTACTGAATGAATTTCGGTGGAATTTTCTAGAATGTTGGGTAATCAGGTTGAAAAAAGTAATGGAATTTCAGGGCGGATCAAGAGAATATTTTGATTAGGAAATATTTTTTCTGGTTGATTTCCTAACTACATTATTGTGTATGCTCATGACTGTCCACAGTATATCTCGAAATCGATGAATTTCAATGAAATTCTGTGCAGGAGTAGAAGTGCGCTATGAGAGAAATGTTTGAATTTTGGAACAGATCCAGGTACAATCTCCTCTACATCCAAGTTATATGTCCAAACTAAATAATATCATCATAATTTCATGCCTTTCTATACGATATCTCAAAAGTTAGGAATGAATTTCTCTGACATTTTGTTGGAGGGTGGATAATTCACCAGCAGATCCATGGACAATCTCCTCTTCTTCTGAGGGATATGTCCAAACCAAACAATATTACATTTCATCTCTGTTCACGTGGCACCCAGAAGTTAGTAATTAATTTCTATGACTTTTCTCGGAAGGTTCAGCAATACGCTACGTAAAAACTGATTAAACTTTAGAGCAGAACTATGCAAAATTATATCCCCTACATAGCAGTTATTTTTCAAAAACACATAATATTGTGAGATCCTTTTTCCCGTTTGCATAGTATCTCCGAATGTAGTCAATACATTCCAATCAGATTTTGTGGAAGGGTGAGGATAAAGAAGAACTGATTGGATTTTGGACCAGATCCATGCACAATTACCAAATATTCGAAAAATTCCATGTAAGTCCACATAATATCTCTGGGTGCACTGAATAGATTCCAATTATTTTTTGTGAAAATATGGGTAATAGGGTAAGTAAGAAGTGGTTAAGTTTATTGCTGGATTTTATGACTGCTTTCGTTTCACATTCATTTATGCATACACTCGTGACAGTCCATACAATATCCCTAAAGATTCTGAATGAAATCCAAGTATATTTTGTGGTAGGTTGGACAATAGGCTACAATAAATCTGGTTAGATTTTGGAGCGGATCAATGCACAATTATATCTGCTTCGTTGTAGTTATTAGTTCTAACCAAATATCGCTGAAATTTTATGTCTGTCGATACGATATCTCGGAAAATTCTCCACAAACTTCGAGGAAATTTCTTTGAAGGTTGGACAATTGACTTTGGAAATTAGATTGGATTTTTGGGCGGATCTTAGCACAATCGATTTACCTTACAATGGTTTTGGCTGAGTTATGCCTTCTCTGAAAGTTTTTGAAACTTTCAATTGTTAGATTAATGAAGAATAAGCTATAAGGATTTAATTCCACACCCACCAAGGGGAAATGAAACACACAATCATCTCTATGTACACCATGATGCACTTAATAGTTCAGTCAGAATCTCACAGTCGGTCACCATGAAATTGCCCGATTTCCACAGTTATACCACAGACATCATGACGTTCTTAGAACCAATTCTTTTAATTGTAACTAGTAGGAGCTGTTTTGAATATGAATCCTTGGTCAACGGGGTCAAATGATTTTTTGCGATTTCCAGCCCAATAAAAACAGGACTGAATCTTTAAAACTTAAAAAAACTATTTCAAATAGTACATTTGCCGCGAAGTAATTGTTAATGCACAAACCTCGAACCATATCGAGTTTTTCCTATATATTTTGTCGCAAGAAAAAGTTGAGAAGGTCTGCATGATCATCATAATCGGTCATTTCAGTTCTATTGGCCTACAATGGCCTTTCCGACCTTCTCCCGCTACGTTTGGTAGCTGTTATTGACCATGAGAGTGTCGCAGCTAATTGAGTTCACATTGTCACCATCTTCTGCTGGGCTGGTTTTAAATCCAGAGTTATCTTCTCCTAGATCACTTACCTCTGGGGGCTTGCGAGCCCGATTCGCTCTGCTTTTTATCCATATCGTAGCTTAAAGGGAATATGTATATTCATACGTTTCCAAACAGCATTAATGCGAAATGAACACAAACAATTGAATTTGATCTCTCTTTGCCGAGTCCATTGTCGTACAAAACATGATATAAAAATCGGTAGAGCCTTCATAGTTATAAAAAAAAGGTGATAAAACCTAAGTTTTTTCCCCGAACTTGGTAATGGCCGGACGTATGATTGAAATAGTTCGATCTCAGATCATATTTACCTTCAGTCGATTGAGACGTGCGTTCTATTGTATGTAATGAAGAAATGTTGTTTATAATATTAAATCAAATATGTATTTATGAAGAATTATTGCCTGAATAAACACTTTTTCTCTACAAATCTTGATGAATTTTTATTGCTTTGCAGGAACCACCATTTATCCAAAAACGCAATTCCACAGACTATCTTATTGATGATCCAGTCATAACGCAAAACAATGTTCTTTTGGAAGGGTTCTGCATTGACATCTTAAAAGCCATGTCTCGACTTTTGAAATTCCAGTTTACCATTTATTTGGCACCAGACGGAAAATTTGGCAGCAAGAAAAAACATGGATGGACCGGAATGGTTCGCGAACTTATCGACAACGTGAGTTTTGAGTTTTATTTTAGATTTGAATTCGTTTTGTATGGTTTTTCTTGATATCAAATATTATTGTATTGTATATATTGAAACTTCAGATTTGTAGAATCGATTCCTGGAGTGGGAATTGCAAGATATCGATACAAATATTCCCCAAACCGAGTTCATGTACTCCATGTAAGTTATAAAATCGACATTTAAAAATTAAAGGTCGTACATAACATTATGATGATTTTCCTTTTAAATCTGCAGTATTATCATAAAAAAAATCTCCACAAAAGACACACATAAAATAATGTTCCTTTAGAAATATATATCTGCAGCGTTATCATTAAAAGAAAAATCTCAACAAAGACACACGTCACATAATGTTCTTTTGAAAATATTTCTACAGTGTTATCATTAAAAGAAATCTACACAAAGACACACATCACATACTGTTCTTTCAAAAAATATGTCTGCAGCGTTATCATTAAGAGAAAATCTCCACAAAGACGCACATTACATAATGTTCTTTAAAAAATATGTCTGTAGCATAATCATTAAAGGAAAGTCTCTGCATATAATAAAACATATTTGTACTTATATTTTTTTCATGTTCTACTTTACCCAAAATATATCAATGCGTATTGCACTTTATATATGTAGACAAATAAGATTTGTATTGCTGTGAGCTTGGGGAATAGTATTCTATTGACCACTAACGAATTTTTAAAAAGTTTTTAGTTTTCGTTTTTGTTACTTATAACATTTTTATCATTATTCTTTGAATTCAGCAATTCCATTGCGTCATGAATACATAAAACACTACTCTACTGTGTCAGATGCGTCCGTGAGTATAAAAGAGGACGAATACACATTACAAATTATTATACGTGTGGATTTGCCGTCTCTCATACTTTACACGTCACCTTGTGATGACCTAGAGAAAATTCTTGTTTCTTTAACTGATGACGTCATTGAAATAAAATTTGGTATGTCAAAACTTGATAAATAAACGTCATAATTTTTAATGGTGAATCGTAAGTTATTTATAAATTTTAGGTTGCAAAATATTTTTTTAACTGAAACTGCAACGTATGCTTAGGAATAAATGTAGATATATATATTTTTTTCGTGTGAAAAACTTTTCGATATCCACAGACACACGGATGCACACATGGTACTGTAGCCAAATAACTTTTTTTTGCATTTATACTTAATCTTAGCTTTAGTTTAGTTTACTTTTCAGGAAATATTGGAAATGAACAAAAAAGCTAGCAAAAGACGACTGGAAAATTACTGAAAGATTCCATCTTTTTTGACAGCAAGAGTGAATTAGTTCACATTCATAGAATTCAAGGTGCACTCATACAATTTTATCGTGTGTAGCACTTTCCAACGTCATCAGAGGACTGATGTAGAAAAGATAGAATTCTTTGTGATGTTAAAACTAGAATAAAAACACTGCTGCCTCTGACTGAGGTTTAAATGACTTGGGTATTGTACTCGTACTATTTACGTATATAGGAAAATGCAACTATTTCAACCACCACAGCAAATTTGAAAAAACACAAACTTATCTGCATTAAGAAATAAAATCAACGTAAGAAACAGCAACAAAAAATGGTAACTGTAGGCAATCCAGCCTTTTCTCTTGGACTCTCCAAGTTGTGGTTTTGAATCATTGCTTCATCATCATCATCATCATCACCACCACCACCAAGACAACCACCACCACCAGCATCATCATCATCATCATCATCATCATCATCATCAAGACGTACGGCTCGCATATCTCTCTAGTAGCCTCAATTGGGCCCAATAAATTGGATGTGCATTATGATAAGTGGTTTACATAAAATCATCTCCATCAGCCTTTTAGCATCTGTCGTTGAAGATACACCTCTCCTCTAGATTTGCCAGACTTCTTTTTCATGGGCGTCGCGGAGCCAATACTTTCTGGTCATATCTAGTTCGGCACGTAATCTTATTTCCTGACGATCAGTTTAGCATACGATCTCTGGGTATCTACGTTGTAAGTCATGATACCAAACGTTAGTCTATTATTCAGAAAGTAATAAGCCTAGGAACCAGAGCAACATAGTGTTCTTGATATTCTTTATATACAATACAATTGCAGAAAGACTTAAGTATTGACGTTATTTTCAACCGCATGGTTCCACAGTTGAAATAATATTACTGATAACAAATAGTTTAAATAGTGAAATGTCAAATGGTTGGGGATGATAATGAATAGCTGTATGTTCCCAGTTGAATGAATTTCATTGGAAGGCTCACTGGCCGAATTGGTAAAGCATGTGTTTCGTTGAGTCAAGCTTCCAAAGGGGAAAAATACGAGTTTCGGTCTCGCCGGAAGACAGTGTTAGCATTTAGGAATTTGGATGAAAGGAATACTAATCGAAAAACCATTGAGTTGCTGTGTTATCTTCGTTTATATTCAAGTTTAAGGATTGCAGAAACTCGACTGCGATATTTCTGCGTCTCACCAACTGTTATTCGTATTTGTTTACTCATTGACATCTGCATATTAATTCAGTTATTCAAATTTGTTTCGTTTATTAGTATAAACTCTATCATTCATATTGACGTATTGCATTGAACCATCTATTTGTATATTACAATTGTTTGATTTAACTTTGTAAGAGTCCAAATACTTTAAAGATATGAGATGTTGTAAAGAATCGTATGATTGAATTATTATCAAGTGACTTCTGTTGATCTGGCAAATGAAAAATCTCGGACGGTACTGGAAGTAATTGTAGCGGAAATGATTCTGTAATTTTATTGCTTGTGTGGAGATAGAGAGGAAACCACCAATCATGAAAAAAATGGAATCATTAGAATAGGACAGATGCATTACAAAATGAATATGGTTGGTAAACGATTTTGACTTTTGGGAATTATGTATAACACGGAGATTTTATAATGGAATCTGATAAAATATGCCAACCAGAACCTGTCTGATGGAGTGAAAGCAAATAAAATTTCATGTTACTTTGATTTTCGAAGGGATCAATAAATCCAAGCCAAGGAACCAGAAGTAGTATGAAAAAAAAAGATATGTTTGATCGTAAATTTCACCGTGTCTCACGGTCAGAGAGTAGGATGAAAGAGAAAAAAATCTGGAAGAAAATCAGGAGAACGAAAAACAAAAAGGTAGAATATAAATTAACAATTCCATCCATCCCAGTTTGGGTTAGAATGGAGCATCTGGTCCACAGTCATGTTCTTGTTTCCAGGCGATATGCAGCATAAACCAGATGGTCTTGGGGATTTCAATCCCGGGGCCGTACTCCCCCACTTCATTACATTACATCCATGACGCCAGTCGTGGGAACTGGGCAATGTTTGTCGTTACCCGCCTGTACATGTATGGAATGTCAGGTTGAAACGACCTTGCCTCACATTCTGCCCTCTTGGAGTTAAAGATTAATCTCATCTTTATTGGTGTGCTCCAAACAAAGCAGATTGAAAATATCCCTTAACCTTGTTCAAAACTCATTAGCTATTGTGCTCTTTTGAAAACATTTTTCGTAATCAAGTTAGCCAGGTAAAAAAAATCCTTGATGAAAATGATAGAAGACAGCAACATAGACAGCTTCTGAAAACACTGCATCGTACACAATTCTGTAAAAAAATGACGTGTCTTTGAGAATAAACACGTATACAATGATACATCATCTGCTCCGGATAGAATATTACGAAGACTAACTTTAAAAAGTACTGTTCATCTATTAGTGTGTTTCAAAGCATACAAGTAAATAGGCTTAGGTGTTTTTTAAAAAAGTTTTCTGTACATAACATTATTTTCGTTTGTAGCAATGTGACATTTCACTAGACTCAGAAAGTAGCCACCAGATGAAATGTACAATATCAATACATTCCATTTTTGCAGCCCAACAATGACATCATACATTTTAAAATGATTAATGACACATTCCCTATTTCAACTATATTAAAATGACCTCGTATAGCACTGTTTTGTTTAGCATTTCATTCGGGAAAGTACTTGGAGCGCTAACCGAGGAATTACTGTATTCGTATCATTATCATTCTGAACAAATTGGTCGCATTCGTTTAAATCTTGTGTCCTCCATCTGATTTGGTCTGTGTTTGTATTCAAATAATTTCTATTGTTTTCTCTGAGTGTTTTTTGTTCCCCTATCGACCTGACCCATAGTAGGTGTCACTTTCATAGCCCTTCGCTATTTTACATTCAGTGAACGGTCAGTTACAGAGAGTTGATTAATTCTTTCTCCCTCGCTAGAGTAGAACCATTCTGTCGGTAGACATGCTACCGGAATAAATCATTCCCATAAGATAATGAAGCCAAGCCCTATGCCAAGCGTACCGCCCTCCGCTTTCTTTTAGATTACATCTGCGACGCCGAGCGGGTTATTCTGTTGAGTGAGCAACTGAGGATCTCCACATACTTCGCCCAGGTTTGTGCCTTGGTGAGATCACTTCAGTGTCATTCCATTGTCTATTTAGACTAACGGCTTTCTTTTCCGTGTTAAAGTGATTTATATATTCTTCTCAATGTTTTTGTTCCTGAATCATTCTAACCAATAGTGGATGTCTATTTGATAACCTGTCTCTCCTTTATATCCAGTGAACGGGCGAAGAATGAAGCAGAGTTTGATAAAGTCTTTTTCTCTCACTATCTCTTTCGATCCAAATCGGTACAATAGAAGCATTCCGCCAGCAGACACGTTAACAGAATTATTTATTCCCTGATTATTCCTGCTCACGAATCCAAACTTCTCTCTCCGAAATGAACACTTAATTCAAAGAAAAACAAGAACGGTCATTCGATAGAAAAAAAAGCTCTTTTATTCGTTTCTTGTCGCTTGCAGAAGGGAAGTTAGGGGTTGGCGAGGGGTCAAAAGGGTCGTTCGACTTGCATTGCTGAGGGTAGAGTAAAGATCGGTTTACTCTGAAGAGTATTAACGTGATTGCTATCGGAGGCTCTTTGCGTGATCCTCATCTGGTCACAGCGTCTAGTATCGCCCGTTTGTCACTCATTTAGCCACTGACCAGGATCGATGTTACTTGATTTCAGTCATCGTACAAGAACTGGTGTATCGGATGCGGTTTGACCGTAACCAGAAAGTGAATAAAACGCATATATATATATATATATATATATATATATATATATATATATATATATATATATATATAGATAGATAGATAGATAGATAGATAAGGGCAGGGGTAAAATGCCAGCCTCTGGGCCTAAAGCAAAGGTTTTGATCCTACCTTGTGCTACTGGATGGGATAATAGATAGTCTATAGCCACACTGAAGAGGTGTAATTCAACAAAACAGCTTCTGTGGATGTCTCAATTATCAATTACACACACACACATACATATATATATATATTGTCGATTCGATATGAAAATCGATTATAACAAGGTGTGCCTTTGCATTAACTTTATAGGTCCTTGGGAAAGGCATTATTCCCTTTCTTATTCAACACGTCATGGGCCAATTTGGCAGGTTGGGACCCCTCACCTCCCAATACTTAACTCTAACTTGACGGGAGCTATGCCAAACAAATGGATCCATGAAAGGCTGATAAAAACGCTCTGAAAAGAACATCGATCCATACGATAAGAAGAAAAAAAACTTCCTTTTTACATTAGAATATTGTCGCTTATAGGGTTTCTCCTATCACGCCAGAGGGTGTGTCAGGTAAAGGGGGATAAATCTTGGTTACTAACAGACAAGATCTCCTCCGTGACGAAACATAAAATATTCAGATAGTTCAAGCGGACTGACAATCGTTAAGATTTCCATATAATAGGATGATTGTGTTATGAGTTGCCTCCATCTTAAGAGATTTTGTCAAAGGTTAAAACAACGATGGACAACGATGACATTATTAAATCCTAGGATTAACAGGAGATTTTCGGATATTTCCAACTGGTCTTCCAAGAAGGCTTTTCATTTAGTGTAAGGACTTGACTTAACTTGACTGGCGATAACGTAGGCTTACTGATGTCTGGTTTGGACTATTCATGTTCACTTCAAACTAATGCCCTTGGGAGATATATGAATCGTCACCTTTCCCCAGCTATGGCAAAATAGCTGGGTAGATTAGGGCTCTGTATCTTTGCAGGCCAACCAATGGAGGATAAGGACAACCCTTATTCCAAAACTAAAGAATGAAGTGATTTACCCAATGTGATATCTTTCTGGCAGCTCCTGCAGCTAAACTCATGCCAGACGTATTGCTCTCCTGCTTGCCTCTGAACTGCATCGAGATGGCACCCCATACGCTCCACCCACGCATGTATCCTTGAGAAGGGACGTTCCATTGTCTGTAGAGACTGAATTGGGGCATGCCATTCTCATAAGCCTTATTTACTTACAAACAAAGAAAATGAATTACAATTCAAAGATACACCTCCCCCACACACCGTGGCAAAATATTAAGGCAATTGCCTCCCGTTCGGTATACCGTGGTTCAATCCACTGTCAAGTCGTTCAGCTGTTACATTTTGCAGATCCACTTTGCACAAGGAATAAGGTTGAAGAATAACCCATTAGGGTTAAAGGATTATTTTTCTCCTTTTTAAGAAAAGAAAAACATAAAATAAGAAAAACAAATATAAGATTCTACATTTTTTAAAAAGATTTCTCGGAAAATCCTTAAACTTTGGTACTAATTTACGTAATTACTGTACCTGAATTCTCTTGAGTAAAAATAACACACGAGATTGGATATAATGGCGGCAGCTCAGCCAAACAGTCGTGCATTTTGTGATAAAAAAGCATAAAACTCCTGAAACAGCCAAAGGCATTAAAAAAAATTGGATATTGAGCCATCATGGATTCTTAATATGTCACCAAAGACAGCCATTTGTCAAACTGTCAACTGTTTTTGGATCATTCTTTTTTTATCGATGATGGTTATTATACGATATTGAGGATATAATTAGTTGTACTTTTTTTTACCATTCACCGTTTTTGGTAAGCGGCACTTGAATGATGCATGCAAGTCATTGAAAACTCGAGATCGTTGCCATTTTTCTAGGTTCATAACACAATATCAAGTTTAAAATAAATAATAACAACAACAACTCGAACCTGTTGTGAGGAAGTCTGTTCAGCACCCTTTCACCTTTATGGTAACAGAGGAGTGTGCAATGTGAGGTAGCCTTTCGCGCTTGCATTGCCGGAACAATTTATTCACAGGAGACAAAGCTAGATTGACCTGCATCCGGTATATCTAAGGTGTGTCATTTTATGACCACTTTCATCATCACCATCACCACCATCATCATCACTGATATCATCACCATCACCACCACCATCACCATCATTATCATAACTGATATAAGCACCACCATCACTGCCACTACCATTACTACCATCATCATCAACAGCAACACCTCCACCCCCATCATCACCATCATCAATAAAATCACCACCATTACCACTATCAATGTCAGTGTAATCATCACCACTATCATCAACACCAACATCATCCTTAACATTACCATCATCAACCATCATCATCATCATCATCATCACCATCATAAAAATCACATCATCAGCATCATCGATATTATTAATGATGTTAACAATAATGATTCTTTATCATTGAAAATGATTGCCAAAATAATTCTAAGTGGCATCTACAAAATCATAATTAGCATTTCCAGCTTATCTTGCGGACCATTATTTTTAAACTTGAGGTTGATGATTCTATAGGATGAAAAATAAAATCAATATTACAAACACAGTAAATAGTTGCAGTAAATGAATTTATTTATGAATTATGAACTAAAGAAGTTAACTGGGTACTTTATTCAAACAGGAAAGAAGGCTGTCATGAAAGTAGTAAGTGGAAATGTACAATGCCTCAATATTCATTTTTGGGATGTCTTTGGCAGTAAGAGGACCAAATTATACACATATTTTACTCTACCCAGCTATTTTGCCATAGCTGGGGAAAGGTGACGATTCATATCTCTCCAAGGGGCATTAATTTGAAGTGAACATGGATAGTCAAAACCAGACATTCGTAAGCCAACGTTATCGCTGTTCAATAATAAATCCCAAGAGAAAAGAAAAGAGACAAACTAAACAAATAACTCGACTGGAGATCAAGCATTTCTGTGAAACAGATTTAAACCAAAAGTGTCAATGTAATAGAAAATTATATA
>OY735232.1:17583893-17596393 GCA_963457665.1 Thysanoteuthis rhombus | reverse complement strand
ACCCAGCTCCTGCCTTTCCAATATCATTGCAGCACCCCTCAATCCCCTTGCTCAATCTAGATGGATGGAAACACTCTCCAGGATGCCCCACGCTTTATAAATTTCATGGCTGTAAATTCACACCAGAAATCCTATGTCCCATCTGTTGCCTCTGAGATGGGGATAATAGTAGATTCATTGTACAGTTCCAGAAAATATCTGACCGGACCCACTATCTTGTTTCTCTACAAGAGACAGATATGAATGAAAATTGATCAGTGCAACAACTTTTATCTTGCCTTGATAGGGTGCAAAATCGAGTGTGTAGATTAGTTGGTGATGAGCTACCCTCATCTCTCCAACCACTCTCCCATTGACATGATGTAGCAAATCTGGCGCTTCTATATCGATGTTTTCATGGGAAGTGTTCAGAGAAGCACAATTACTTGGATCCACCAGTAAGAGATGTTCCAGTCAGAACACGATTCGGTATCTATTGTGAATTCTATCCACATTTTATGACTATTTCATGTACCTGTTGCAATTTCCAAACAGTTTCTTCTCAAAAACAGTAGTATTGGGGAACAAACTTCCCTTACAGAGCTCTCCTGTTCGATATAATATTCATTTTTTTCAAATCCAGGGTCAATAGATATCTTGTGTACTCTAACCCTACAGCTGCAGTGGTCCTTGGGCTTTGCATTTGGCGACTAAAAAAGTTGAAACCATTTACGATTTGCTTGTGACATCAAAATAACATCAGAAATGTTAGATGAGTCGGCAGTAATCTGAGAAGGGTGATCTAAGAAGAGGAAGTCTCGGAATAGGTTCCAAGTCAAACAGAATAATAACAAAAGTAATATTCAGCAATAGCATCTCCAATAACAATATGAAAAATGAGGGTGTCTGAAAGATAGCAAACACAGTAGGAGACAAAACGTAAGATGAGGGAAGACATGGCAGGGATTTGCACAGCTGAGGTCGACATAAAATTTAAAAAAGCAGGGGAAGGTCTTTTTCAAGTCGGGGACATATAATGGCTCCTTGTAATATTGATATATCATTCAGGTTCTTATATTTAAGTTGTAAAGTAAAAGATAGATGCACATACATATTCAGCTGCAGATTCTTACAAATGTTTATATATTGATAAATATATGTGCACATACATGTGTGAAATCAGTACTCAGTACAAAGTGTGAATACATACAAAGTGAATATATGAAATTGAATATACATGTAAACAGTTTAACAATGATTTATTGAACATGAAAAAGTCACATACACACATATATGAGTATGTGTGTGTGAGAGAGCACTTGTTGGCGTGTGCGTTGTTTCATTATAAGCCAAACTCTTCACTAAATGTCGGTTAGTACTTTTTAATGTAATATTTTAACGCTATTTTTTCGCTACAACCCTGTTCAAATTTTAGCCATTCGCTTATTATATGTTTTTTTTTTCAAATAAATATCTTTTCCGCAGATTATCAAAGCTAAAAAAGAGACCCTAAAAGCCTTTTCTTGCTATGTCGAAGTTATTTCTTTTTTTTTTTCTCTCTTCGTTCTCGCTTGAATGATTTTTTTATTTGTTATCTATCTTCACTTTGTCCAATCGAGGGTTAGGATGACTGGCTTTCATAAAAAAAAAAACTATAAGAGCTTTCGTTTCCATCTTAACAATCGGCAGCCGCGAATGACATCCTTTTAAGATGAAAAAATCCCCATGAAAATCGAATAACGCAGTAGAAACTAAAGAAAAAACATGCAAAGGAAGCTTCTCTTATAATTTACCAAAGGAGAGCTGAAAGTTTTTAAGCAATCGATATGAAACAAAAAGAAATATTGCCCTACAATGCAACCCAGCTGCAAATGTTCAACAATGAAATATGTGTACTTATCATCTTATTTCATACTCCTTCCAACGCTTTTCACATATTTACATTAATGCAAATAATTCATCTCTGCCAACGAAGCCCATAAATAAAGAAAGTGTCGCTGGCCGATCGGTTAGCAGTGCAGAAAATGAATAGGACAAAGTGAGTTCTAACTCTGATTGAGACGAGCACTGATGCCTTTAAACGCAGGGATCTCTCGCCTCTCCCCAAGCCGTGAATAACATAGCCAATAGCGGAGTGAGCCGCCTGTATGTGTAATTCAAACCTTGCTGAGACGCTGGGTATTGGAAGCCCAGGTGATGACGGCTGATACCGAAGCCAGCTTTAGTTGAAATGTACTCACTTTGTACGTCGACACGATATCTCCAATTGTTCTCAATGAATATCAAAGGACATATTTACAAGGGTGGGCAATAGGCTCCGAAAAAGTTGACAGAATTTGGTGCAGATCCAGAAGCTTTCCCTCTCGGCCTCATAGCTATATAACCATTTCACACAATTTCCCCAGTAAGTTCTCCATAGATTTCATTGGAATTTAGAGGAAAGAAGTTAATAAGTTTGTTTACGTGTGAGGATTTCTCTTACTTCGTAGCTAAACAAACACGACTACCAAACGTTCACAATTAATTTGATTTTGAGATATTTTTTTCGTTTCACCCATCTCTCTGTTTTTCTGCAAAAAATAGTTCTTGGTGTATTTCAATGAAATTTTCTGTAACGGAGGACAATTGGCTGCAAAACCAATTGAATATTTGTGTGGATCAATGAATCTGTCTTCATCGTCTGTACCCTAAAATATCCCTTAAAGTCGTCATTCTATGAAATTGTGTAGGAGAGAAGAGAAATTGGCTACGAGAATGAGATTAAATATTACGGTGAATATAAGGGTTTTCCCTACATCATAGCTATATATTGACAAAACTCAATATACCCAAAAGTTCTCAGTCAATATCAATGAAAAAAAATCTGTATAGGGTGGATAATAGGCTGAGGAAAAGAAGATTGAATTCTGGGGGTGGCCAAGGCATTTGTTCTGATTGAGAGATATTTCCCATTTCATTCTCCAATCATGAATATACTCACCAATATTCTTCCTCTTAATATCTCTTAACCATAATCATTGGAGAGTAGGCAATGGGCTGGAGAAAGAGGGATTTAATTTTGATCTGGATTCAGGATTTTGTTCACAGTTACCACCTTTTTGTAAATTACCTTCCATTTAGATTTATTGACAATGGCGTTGGTAGAGGTAAGCGCTCTCTGACTGCTTCATTGCTAAACTTATGTTTCAATACTTGGCGTACTCTTTCTCTATTTAACCTATCTGGAAAGTAATTATGTACTTCCGTGTTTGGAAAGTAATTAAGTTATTCCATGTTCGGAAAATTAACTATTTTCAAAAAAAAAAAAAGGGAAAAAAGCCACTGAAGTTTAATTAAATACTATTTACCAATAATGTAATCACCATCATTATTAATGAGAACTGCCTGATAGAAAGCAAACTTTCGATAACTTATCGGAAGAATTCTGCGTTTTTTAAAAACTTTTTTTCGAGGACACTTCAAAGTCTGTCACCTATATACTATACATCAAAAGTAACACATTGCCTGATTGAAAGTTTTTTCTAAATCTAGACATCGTTTCATACTAATTAACCCTGATCTTGACTCTTTAGCTTTAGTTAGGAATTCTCTTTCAATAGAATAGATGGTTTCTTGACTATGTGTGGGGAAGAGTTGTGAATGGCTGTTGGATGCGTGTGATGAGGATGTTGGCGAAGACAAAGGATCTTGTTTCCACGATGTTTGGTGTTAGTACCACGCGCCAACATGTCTAACTTCCATACCCACAATTATACTTGGCATGCATGTTCTCCATACATCTCCCTTCCTCCTTTTCACATCTCCATTTTGCATACGTGATCTCGAAATATACCCGTATAAAATGGTATAATTTATGTTATTCACCTCAATTAGGTAGGTACATGTATTACAAATTGTAGCACTAATAGTATATTTTTAGAGGCCGCGTCGCTCCTCTATAAGGGGTTCCGTCTGTCGGTCGGCCTGTTACCATGTTGTTTCTTTGCTCCTATTTCGTCAGAAGAGTCTTTTGATAACATCGTGTGAGAGGTCTATCCGATGGGAACTCTTGGATGTGGACACAAATAACGTGATGCTTTAAGCATTAAATTAACCCGTCCCAAAACATGCACACATACGCACATATACGTGTATTCGTACACGTGTTTGAGTTTGTGAATATATACCACAAGTATATATCATTCCGAAAAAATCAGTATTCCAACAGTACTCAATACTTAGAGTAGAGACAAAATGGCTCTAAAAGCGACTAATTGTAATTTAACCTAAGTTAACAAACCTTGATAAATCAATATATGCTGCTTGCAAGGTAAATAATTACGACTCACCCAAACTGTCACAATTGAAAGCATGGTGGAAGTTATCTTCTATGTGGCTATACATCTGTGAGGCCCAGTTACATTGTCTATCTATCAATCTGAATAAAGCGAGACAAGTGTATACTATTGACATAGACAGGATTTATGTATACAATCGATATATATATATATATATATATATATATATATATATATGTATATATATATATCGAGAGAGAGAAAGAAAGGGAGAAAGATAGATAGATAGATAGATAGATAGATAGATAGATTGATAGATAGATAGATAGATAGATAGATAGATGGATAGATGGATAGATAGATAAGCTAGTTTGCATGATTGTTCTAACGATCATTTCTATCTTGGGAGATTGATAGATGCAGGTCAGTTGAAAGCCCATCCTAGGGATCGGTAAAGAAGAAAAAAAGCCGAAATTTTTCTCAATGCCCGGTTAATGGAAGTTTGACAATCAGGAAAAAAATATCCCAAGATTTCACAGACATAGACAAACTGGAAAACACATGCACGCTCGCACACATATAGAGAAACACACAGACACTCGAACAAACTCACACAGACCTACGCGATACTCCCGCATAAACCTATCAACATTCAGGCCTTTTGGATAGAAGCAAAGCCATGCAAATACTCAAGACGTAGAAACAAAGCAGGCGAAAAGCGAACGAACCAATCGCTCTGAAAATTGATCCGAAAAAGTGAACAAAAAACAAAACAAATAAAAACAATCGATATATTGATGAATAGAAAGCAGATAAACAATGTTTTTGATAAAAGTATTTATATACGATGCTTTTTTTTCACTCTCTTAACATACATCTGTCTTTAAGGTTGATTCCTTTTTATTTTAAGAACTGAGCTATTACGTTTCTTGGTCGCATACACACCCATAACATGATATCTACCCCAATAGAGTTTTATCAAAGTGGATAGGATGGTTGCAAGCTATTCATGACAGGGTTGATCCGACGTTGATATTCCTAAACAAAATTGGCTTCCTCTGTATAACTGAAGTCAGAAAAATTATATATCAAGAGCCATGTCTGTCACACTTATAGTATCAGTAGAAGGCACCGCTCCTCCAATCTTCCTAGGTTTTTATTTAAACTACTTAAATTTCTCATCACCTCTCAAACCTCCTTAAAATACGTAGTTTTTTTATTCATACGCTCTTCCTACCTTCTCATCAAACTAACTATCATTTTCCCCCTTTCCTTTTCCAGTGTGCCTGTCACACGTCTATTATCAGTATAAAACCATCGGTCGAACATTTTTTTTGTGCATTTATGATTACTACCATGGAAGCCACTGGTCATAGATAAATAAATAAATCCTAGTTGGTAATCAATTCAACTTTTCTAGATGTGTCCATACATCACTTATTAACACTTTCCTGTCGCTCCGTCGGTGTGTTAGTCTGTTGGTCCCTCGTACGACATATATTATAGGAAGAAAGAGATGTTGTGTTATCTAAGGAGTGACATCATCGATTTTATGATGTAATAATAGAAGGTTCGAATTCGGCATTTATGTATTCATAAAAATCCTATAACGATTTTTATTGAAAATCATACTCTCTGAAGATTTCCATGATGCAGTATTCATATGAGAATCAATTGACTCCAAGAAAGACAAACTACTCATCTTCCTGTTACTATTGTCATAGATGGTGGACACACCATTGAACGTGGTTCTCGGTAATGTAAAAGATTAATTCTAAAAGTAATAGTTTATAATTATTACCTGATCTCAATCACGTTTTTCATCCCTTTCCCTTCGGATTGAGACGGTAACAGTTGAATCATATGAAATGGAATGAATTTATTTTTCTCCAAATGCCATTATCGCTTCTTAGATTTACTCAGTTCAATTTGAGCTAGCAGTAACCTCGTCAAAGAGCAGAATTTTCAACTTTGACTCTCAGATCGCGATTGTAGTGAGCTAGATCCTCACCAAGTGACTTAAACTTGGAAGTTGTTGCCGCACTAGGCTTAGTTCAGTAAATTTGATGGGAATCGGGTCACGAAGAAAAGATTACAAGCTCATTTGGAATAATCATCAAGGTAGTGTGTTTAAACCATTGGACTTGCCAGTTCTAAGCTAAATGAACACAAATCGATAAAAATGGCAATTCAAGTGGCACCAGGCGACTACTCAGTCTCTCAGTCTATGGTTATGTGTGAAGCTGTGAAAGAAAATCTCAGCCAGAATAGAGCTTGCATCAATTTCTGCCTTGGGAAACCTAGTTTTCCATACCAGCTGTTCTACCACTTGAGCTACAAGAGGCCTACGACAGAAAATGAAAACCAACCATTTTAACCAACCCTTCATTTTTTTCATTTTGTTCGGCGCCATATGTTGTATATATTTATTTCATTTTCTTTTTTACCTACACCAGTTGTACTGATAGTAATAATATTAACGTGAATTCTTTATTACAGGAAGCATTACCGACTGTTTATAATTTTACTAGTATTTCTATCATGTTGGTTTGGTTGATTGATTTTTGTTTAATATTACAAAAAACATCAAATTTTACATTCCAAAATGCATGCCGAGCCATCGTCCGAATACAATAAAAAGCGATCTTTAAAAGAGTTGTTAGAAGTAAGCACCAGTAATGCCATCCAATAACAGGAACAGAACAATCTTTTTTAGCAATTGAATAATTTGCCAAAGCAACAATCGAGGAATTATTCCAGACTATGTACATAAAATATTCTTGAAAATATCATTTTTTGTTCATCTTGCCGGTTTCATTTCTTTCCAGGGAATTAATTATTCTGAAAAAAGTTTTATGAATCTTAATCTAGTCTATAATTCTTTGCTATTTTTTGTATTTTTTCTTTTTGTTCTATTTGATTTTTATCTTCAAGAAAATCTTCACTGAAAAATATAAAAATTGAATGCATACATCTATATAAACTCTATTACGTAACTATATCTGGTGGAATTATCTTGTCGTAATACATTTTTTATAATTCAAAGCCGCGTAGAAAAAATGGCTCTCAATTTATTTTGATGAAAAATTGTCTGCAAAAAAAAAAAGAGATAAATACACTATAAGTTTTTAAGAAATCGATAAAAAACCATCTTTTGGCAGCATGTCTTGTTGGGAATGATCAAATAAAATTTGAAAAAGGAGTGATCAATGAATAAGTTAGATCTTGGACCTAGAATTATTTTTGGAAAGCGATCACTAAATTATGAATCAAGAAAAAAATAACAGCATCAAAACAATCATGAACACTGTTGAAAACAAACTAAAGAACCGATTTTCGATAAACATACATTGTAAATTGAACCTCTTCCCAGGAACTGAAAAAAATCTTGACATAAATAGGAAAACTGTAAATTATTCTCGAACTATGTGCTGCAGCACAATAGGATCCCCAAACTATCTCCATAAATATGTATTTCAAGCCTTGAATTCGTCAAGTACGAGTATTGTATCTGTCCCACTTCCACCACAGAGTTTCTAATCTAGTGGTTTTATCACTGTGAAATCTCAACCTTTTACTGACGGTGGATGAATACGCGAATCAGTTTGCTGATATGAAAGTTTTATTCAAGACTACTGAAATGGTACAGAGTAATTTATTCCACTTTTACCTTCTGAGTATCGCTCGAGTCAAATATATTTCTTAGCATGCTGTCATACAATGAATTCTGAGAACCACCTCTGTAGGCAGGTAATCTTCTTGATCCATCTTGTTTCAAAACATTTGTGATGCTGACAGGCTTGAATTTATCCGCTGACTGGACAACGTATATCACATGCTGGACATTGATGATTCAGAAGGACTTGCCTCATGGGAAACTAGCCTCGGGCAGGAAATCAAAAGGTAGCCCCCGTGTTCATTTTAAAGATTTCTGCTAGAGAGGCATAAAGTCACTGAACTTGGATGTCGAGAGGTGGGAAGACATCAAAAACATTTGCTTACGCTGGAGGCTGGGACATTACTCAATGAGGACCTTAGAATATATTGTAATTCCTACTTAGTCGTGGCTAAATTTTGGTTGGTTATAAAATGGCTACCCTATTGTGATTAGCAATGAAATGTCCACCTCAGCTGTATATCGTTGAGTTTCACACACTCACTCTGTCGATGCTGAGAATAGTGTACAACTATGAGCGACTGTGTGGATTATTCAATTTAAATCATATGTATGGGATTTGATTACTGACAATCGGGGTAGCCATTATAAAGTAGGGACTACCTTATATCATACGACCTCAAAATGTTCCTGTAATTATTGAAGTTTCGAAATTCTCTAAGTGGCTTACTGCAACCAGAACATCAACGTGTATAGTCTCATTGTGCTCACCAGAGTCATAGCCAACATTGATAAACCGTTTTAAGGTGTTTGCCTGGGGCCGTTTTGAGCTCCCAATTCACCCCTTGATAAATAAATAGAATGATATATGCAGAATCACATAGAGACTGAAAAACACCATTTTGACAAAAAAAATAAGATTATAGAAGATATTGTAAAAGTGAAAAACGAAATTAAGATTGAAATAAGAGACAAACCCATTACTAAAATGCCCAACTACAATTTATTTACCTCAGTCAACGAAGCTGGAAAGATGTATATGTATTCGGTAGAGTCTGTCCGTCTATCCATTTGTTTGTATATACGATATCTCCGAATGTATAGAATGAATTTCAACGTAACTTTGTGGGAGGTTGGACGATGGGGAAAAATGTGTGGTGAAATTCTTGGTCGGATCGAGGAACTTTTTTCTGATATTTTCTGTTTCTCTTCGTATACACCAAAGTCTTTTTGATGAATTTCAATGAAATTTTATGAAAGGATGAACTATGATCTATGGAGGAACTAAGATTAGAAACAGGCACATGTACAATTATTCCCCTACGTCTGAATCACATAATATCGCTGAAATATCGAGTCTGTTCACATGATATCTCCTAAATTTATCAATGAATTTCGATTATCTTTTGTGAAAAGGTAGACAGTAAGCTATGGAAGGACTGATTGAATTTCAGGGTGATTCCCTTCACAAATATCCCCCTGCCCCAAGATGGTGTTGCTCCTTCCGAGTACTTTCTAGTTTATATAGTCTCTTTAGAAATAGAAAATTATTTTCATTTAACATTCAAAGATATTTTCCGTTCAAGGAACTGTTTAGTCGTGCTATCATTTTACTTTGGTTCTGTAATAAAAGGGATAGAGCTTCATCGATAAACACAGGATCTTTCACAAAAATGCAGAAGCCTAATCTAAGAGAAGATTGAAGTGTACAATCCCTGGGGATTTTTCCCACGTTTCACAATAAGCTAACGTCCATATCTTAAATTACGGGAGCCTAAACTGAAAACAAAAGCATGATAGCATACACGTCTAATTGGTTGGATCATTTGTGGGCTGCGTTGATTCAATAGGGGAAAGGGCTTTTTGTTAGGCCCTACAGATTTTCCACAACCAATGGGAATCTTTATGTTCATTTTATTTTTTTAATTCCGTCAGTTGAGGTTTTAGCTTTGGGTTAAGGGCTAAGGTTAAGATTTTTGCTTTTGTGGTGGGTAATAACGAAACGCACCCGGAATAGTGAGACTTTTCGATGAGAAAAAAAAGCAACTGAATTTTTGTAGGCTTCCATACAATGGATTTACGGACTTAAGCTTCTGATTGGAAGTTCTTTTAATGCTTTTGCGTACCCTGCAATTCACCAGCCCGGAATATTGTATGAAGAAATAAATTCTGTTTTGTTTTCTTTTTAGATTTGAATGAAGTCGTGGAGTTTGGTCCTAGAGCAGGCAGGGTGGTTTTCCCCTTATTTATTGTAAGAGCGTCAAATTCGTTACAGTTCCAATCTGATTACCAAAATAAGTTTCAAGTAAAGATCCTGATTGATATTTATCATATTGAGCCTTGTGCATCATATTTCCTTCTTTAGGTTTACTATCCAAATGTAATGGTGGTGAACAGACTTTTCAATAAGAGTTGTTAACAGAATACAGCAAATGTCGACCATACGACAATGTAGGATCCGGGTAATGTTGATTTCTTTTACTTTCTTTGTTAGTCTTCGACTTCCATATCTAGTCTATATCTGTATCTCGTTCCATATCTTGTTGAGTAGCGGAGGCCACATCAGGATGAATTCTATACTTGTCTGTCTTGTCTGACACAAGCATTCAGTCGACATGTTGACCGCCTCTTTGATTTGTATCAGTTTACAACATCTTTCCCTGTCCGAGGGAAGGAACTGTCTTATTTTTAGTTGATTTTCATCGCGACTGCTTCGGTTGTCAGTTTACAGAGGTGAATGGACAGTTCTGATCGGGATTAATCGAACTTACATCCCTTCCTCTCCGAAAAGCCTATAGTCTTGTTGAAAAGTAGGTCCACTGGAACCGCTGGATGTTTTTGTCGCTTTATATCTTTTTTTTCCGTGAAGTTCTTATTCTATGATTGAGGAGTCAAATTACAGTGACGAGCATCCTGATACTGTTGATGGGCTGGATGAAGAGCATGACCGTAATATTTCAGAAGGTGGGATGAAGACTGAAAAATAGACTTTCACGATCACTTCAGTGATGATGAAAAAGAAGAATTGGGCTCAAAAAGACTTATTTAATTGTCAAAATGGGGGTTTGTACTGAAATAGTGAGCGAACAGAGAAGTTCACTGAAGAAACACGATATCTAGAGTAAATATAAAAACATCAGATTTCTAGGCATTTTTGCTGGTTTTTTTTTTTTTTTTTTTATCATTCTTCTTTCCTTTTATAGAAACCAAATATAATTGAACCTTAACGATAAGCATTTTTCTGAAATGTTCAAATCGGAATGGTGCAGAATAATGAGTTCATTTGTAAGTTGTTCGCTTTAGAAGTTATGCAATTCTTTATTTTGTTGATGTCCAGATTTTCAGGGGTGTAACTTAGGGTTAAAATATATGCCATCAGACATTATTTAAGCCTTTTTACTTTGCAAAATCCCACAATAAACATTCAATTAATTGAAAATCAAATTACTTAACAAGCAGTTGAGTGCATATATAAAAACATATTGTCAAATTTCTCAACATTTTGTTCTGCTCTTTTGCTGTTTTTGCCTTGAAATATAGTCAGTATGCGTATGAATCTCAACAATAACCATTTTACAGAATTTTGGGGGACAAAAATTTATTGATAATTGTGTTCAAGAATGCATGAAAAATTATGTTTATTCGTTTCTGTACATACACTGTAAAAGTGTAGGCGATTTGGGATTTTGTGGTGTTCAGGTTAGGGTTCTCACTAAGTGTCATATAGGGTTAAAATCAATCCCATTGGAGATTATTTCAATGGAGTAACAGGCAGAATCATTCAATAAATAATCCAAAGATGAAGAAAAACAGATTATGGGATAAATAGTTGATTAAGTTTATATTTGAAAACATAGAACACAATTTTTCGACTTTCTGTGCTTTTTTCATGATTTTATCCGGAAACAATTTCAACATTTCTTTAAATCTTGTTGATGGTATTTTTTCAACATATCTTGCATCAGGGTTTTATGAGAAATGTTTTAATTTGTCTCTCCACGTATTTTATTTTAAAAGTTAAGCAATTCTCTCTCTGTGTTCACGTTCGAGGCTGCACTAAAGGTAATGTAAGGGGAAACATGTGTACACACGAACGGATACAAATATAAATGGAGATTGAACCTTCAGCGATATTTAATGACTACGGCTGTTCAATAAGGTCGGAAAGATATAGCTTTTCATGAATTGATAACAATCTGGAAACACGTACCACTGGAAGGATTTTTAGGTAGGTTCCAATTCAATACAGTTGAACAAACATAATCAATGCGTTGTATTACTTATGCATGGTAGTGTAACGACATCCGACTCCAATTTCCATAAATGTATTCGATTGTATAAGGTTTATTGAATATAAAGTTATGACTCATGTGCAGGTAATGTGAGTTGCAAAAGCGTCACATTTGATGGGAGAGGTAAATGTTTTCCTTCTTGATTTTATCAACACAACTTTTTTGTCGTGAGCTAAGCATCAAATAAAAACATTTGAGTGCTAAATTGAAGAGTATACAACCAATGCATCTTCCTGGTAATCATATATGGAGCTGAAACATGAAACATAACTAGAGGAATGTACTCTAAACTGAGGACCATGCAACGTGCATAAGAGAGAACAAAGCTCAACATCA
>OY735232.1:17566393-17578893 GCA_963457665.1 Thysanoteuthis rhombus | reverse complement strand
TTTAATAGTCGCTCAATGAGGTTTCTTGAGATTTTGATGCGTGAGGGGCCTATGTTTCCTAAGGGAGTTAAAACTTTTCTTATGGTTCTTATTACTCGATTGAAGCAGTACCTATTCCTGAGAGATGTGGGTCACATTTGAATATTAGGTGTGAGCTATATATATATATATATATATATATATATATATATATATATACGTTGTTAAGTATACATTAACGTAAATATATCCGGTTTCGAATTTGAATCTATTTCGTCTTTATTCTATGTCTGCTTCGTGACCTCAATGAATGATATCAATTACTTATATACACCTGTGTATTCACATTGTATTATATATATATATATATATATATATATATATATATATATATATATATATATATATATATAGATTGAATGATATGTAATATGAAATAAGATCAATATGCAATACATTAAGATAATAACCTATATAGAATAGTAAGTTACATGGTATAAGCTATATATAAGAATCATAGCTGAAATGGAGATATTGTTTGATCAACACCGTTGGGGACCCGAGTTCATATATCAATTTTGTTTTTAAATCCCCGAAACGGTTTTATGGAAAAAAAAACTGATGATCCCAACGAGAGAAAAATACACATAGTATCATAATAATAAAGTAAAACATAAAAAAATTCGGAATAAAATCACATAAATCACATTAATAGATTTTGGGAAATAAGTGACTGAAGTAACTCAAAAGCATTTTTGAAAAGGGGTTTTCCTATGAATTCAGTGTTTAAAGCTGTAAAGGTTTCTACACACCCTCTCTCTATCTATGTCTCTATTTTTATATCACACACACGCGCGCGCGCACGTGCCCACACACACACACACATATATATATGTAGATGATCAGTGTTTGGATGAGAATTATCCGACAAGATGGTGTTAGGGAATCAAATTTAATTTTCTTTCCACAGCGTCTTTTCTAATAGCAACATATACTTTATATATGTATTTATGAGAGAGAGAGAGAGAGAGAGAGAGAGAGAGAGAGAGAGAGAGAGAGAGAGTAAGGAAACTGTCGAGAGAAATGTACATCAAGATGAATTTTTGGTTTTATTCGCGAGGTATAAAAAGATTAAAAATTTCGCTTATCTCTGCAAATTTGCTGTCCACTTGACAAAGAGCCGACACACCTGGTCCTTTTCTTTGTTAATTTGTCGCATCATCTCAAGTAGCCATGTCGACACCGCTCAGTTGCATTAACCCGAAGCCATAGAAGTCTTTTTTGTCAATTTCCATCGCTCAAACTCTGGATCCAGCGAAAAGCATGTTGCCGGTTCAGGTTATTCCGTTGTATACAAATTAATAACACAAAATACATGGTATAATGATCCAAAATGCAGCCTTTCCTCCAAAAGAACGTTCATCAGAAGCCTTTTCTCATTTCTGAATTGACATTGATCAATCAAAAAGTTAACACTCAGTCTTTCATGCTACAAACACCAATAATGTAACGGTGTAAAACTAGTACTAATCTACTCAAATGGTAAGCTGCATGAATATTTTATCATCTATTCATTAGAAAAGTATCTGGGAAAAACTGTTCTGTTTTTAAATCCCCGAAACAGTTTTATGGAAAGAAAAAAACTGATGATCCCAACAAGAGAAAATTTGCACATAATACCATAATTATAAAGTAAAACATAAAAACGTGCGGAAGAAAAAATTACATAAATCACATAGACAGATATTGGGAAATAAGTGACTGAAGTGACACAAAAACATTTTTGAAAAGAGGTTTTTCCATAAGCTCAGAGTTTGAAGCTGTAAAAGTTTCAAGACTCACTCTTCCTCTATTTATGTCTCCATTTTTATATCATATATATATATATATATATATATATATATATATATATATATATATATATATGTACAACTGTTTTTTCAGTTTTCGAGTTGGTCTGGCTGGCTATGTATGTTGCTGATAGTTTTAACTCCTTCATATGTCAAAAAAAAAAAAACGCTTCCCCTGTTTAACTTAACTTTTTAATAGGTTTTCCGCTGGGGGTCCATTTGCAATGTGTGTTTATGATAGAGTGATCCCTTCCTTTATGTCCGGCATCATTTGCACTTGTTTATTGTTTTCTCTCTAATTCAGTTCACTGTCCATCAATATGCAAAAGAAGTAACTTATTGAATAATTACTTTTTTCCTAAATTTCTAATTGATCACCGTGGCTGATTGGCTGATTGTGTATATAACGAGCATGCAGGTTGTATCATTACAGCTAGGGACCTGAAATTTTAATTCGTTATTATGTCCAAAGAAAACAGCTCCCTTATTTTCAGAAAATTTCTCCCCTTCCCTCCAAAATGTTTTTTTTTACGGAGGTTCCATTTATTTTGCAATTCATGCAAAATTGATCACTCAGATTGTGTCCAGCAGCATTCGCGTTTGTTCGTTTTTTTTTGTTTTTTTTTTATTGAATACTCAGGCTTTTTAATGATCACTGCACATCAAAAGACAGGAAAAATAACTTATTCATTTATCACCTCTTTTCCCAAAATTTTAACCCTTTCCTCCAAACAACACAACATGCTGCTAAATGCATTGGTCATGTGATGGTTTTTGTTGACTGACTATCCAGACCTGTCAATTTTTATTTATTTTCCGTCCCGCTAACGAATGCCTTTTTGTCTATATTATCAATAAGTGGGTTACGACATGATAACGCACTAAAAAAGAATTTCATCGTGTGATGACGTAGTAAAAATGCTGAATTGAAAGAATTATTTAAAAAAATCAAACAGAAATAAGAACAAAATCAACAAGTTTAGCTATGCCAAACTCCCTTACAACATAGAAATCTAAACAATAAACAAAACAGAATTCATTTCTCTACACAATATCATTCAAAAATTAAATGTTTGATTTCAACTCCTTTATCAACAGTTCTTGTAAGTACAATTCGTCAAGCAGAACAAGTCAACCTGGATTGGACTTCAGTTCTTGAGTACGTCACCACTGTTATTTCTGCACTACGTCACTTGTTTTTATTTTAGTCATTGTCATCCGTCAATGTCAAATGAGAAAATTAAGTCAAAACTCAATAGGAAGAATCTGACAAAAGAGAGAAAGAAAACGCCTACTCTACCTAATGGTTAATCCGCCACTGAAAAAAAAAATGCTTTGCTCCCAATTGCATTCGATCTAAAAATGTACTTCGATTAGCAGAAAGCCTTAGACCACTGACCCACTACTGAAAATTGAAATGTACTTCTAATAATAAATAAAACTGTCAGATAAATTCCTCAAAATCACAGACAAATATCCACTGACGTTTTAAAATGCCTTACAATGTTTAATGTTTCTATTATCATATTAAGTTTTTATGACATTATTAAAAGCAAGGTAATTTCCATCGTTGACATGACATGGCGTCACTCAATTACGCTTTCTTTTTTTCTCTCTTCTATTTAAGTCTTAAATTCAGTAATCTTAGATTTCCTGTCTGACTAATTGCGATAATAAAGTCATGTGAATTTGTGTTTGATAAAAAAAATCCATTTATGGTCAACATATCTCTATTTCCCACGTATATAAAATGCAACACACACACACACACACACACACACACACACACACACACATATATATATATATATATATATATATATATATATATATATATATATATATATATATATATATCACACTTTTAATAATTTTGACAGCAAGGGAAAATGCTGCCCCTGAAAATAATGATCATAGCCACCGAAGATGGTTCAATCCTTTTTTTTATATACGTGTGTCTTGGTATGTTCCATCGCGCTTGGTCGTACCGTCTTGTCTGCAGACTTGAGAGTTTCCTAAAAATGAGTTTTTTTTATGTTTGGAAAAAAAACTTTCCTGACTTCCAGGGGGATTGCCGGATTTATCGATAACATCTACATTTTGGAGAATTCACATGTTACTACGTGTTTTTTTACTCAATTTCAGATGTTTTACAGTTGAAATAATATGTATATTTTCAAGAATCTAGATGTTTTCAGATGTTTGTCTACTCAATTTTAGATGCTCTCCTCCGAAAATTGCTAGTGATACCACAAATAGAATATATTTTGAGTAAATGTATTCTTTAATGAGATTTTTTTCCGCATGACTTCAAATTTTCACACCAAGGTTGTTCAATTATTGACTGTGCTTTTGAGTCAATATTCAATTAATAAATCGATTTTTTTTTATATATTGACGGTTATTCTATTATATGGACAATCTCATTCAATATCAAAAGAACCAAATCAATTGCATATTTCTTGTTTAGTAATCAAATATCGATCCTTTATTTTTTCTTAGTTACCTTGATATCTTGGAGATTTTTTTAGATGTTCACAAAGCATAGTATTATATCGGAGTTTGAAAAATTATCTAATTTCTTTCATTTGGATATTTTGGAGATATCGTGAGGACAGACGGATAGGAAGTACAGTATTAAAACTTCACTCAACGTGAAATTGCCTTCTCAACGATAAACAATTTGCCCATATCTGATGGAAACAATTTTTCTGACTTAAGGTACAACAGCAATAATCTGCCATAATGAGAAATGTCGGCAACTATTTTGCATATGATCTCGGGGATCTTCGTTCCTAGTCGTGTTGTCCAGTAGTTTTCTGACATTCTCACAACATGTCAATGCCATTGCCATTTGGGTTTCTGATGGTTTCTAAGATATCTTGGACTCCTGTCTTCCCTTAAATATTCTGTGCTTTTTCACGAACTCTCCAGGAGCATGATTCTCACCTGGGGACGTTGTATACCTCTCAGTTTGAGGGTCAATATTTCTGTTAGGTTCTATGTTTCAGTTCTATTGGTGACTATCGAGAGGATGCATTGGTTGTAGAGCCTTCTGCAAAGCTTAATGGGGTTTTCTTGTTCTTCAAGGTGAAACTTGCTCTACCAAAATCTTGCCAACCTAGAGTTTTCCTTCGCTTGACAATCAAACAATGTCTGAATCATATAATCAAGGGTTACACTGGCTGGGAAACATCACTGTATAACATAACACTTTGATGATGTTCCTGGGTAGTAAGTGTAATTTTATGAATACATCTAAAAAGTATGGCCAATATTCCCGCCAACCATTCTCGTGACTAGGACAGTGATTATTTGAATTTACTAATTTCTAATTGGATAAAGGGCAAATTTGTACATTTTGAATAGAAATAACATGATACGAAAATCACTGTCCTGGTCGATAAAGATATGTTTGAAGGTAATAATAACCATTTTCAATAATTCTATACGTGAGCAATCAGAAAATAACACGCATTATCCAGGAACAAAATATGCATTGCAACATGTAATATTCAGTACATCTGATTCGAGTAAGATTTTATATGAAAGGAATTTTTTTTCTCAGTGGATTCGATTGACTTTTGGGTTATATAGAAGAGAAAAGTTAATTTGAAAATCTTGTTAATACTATTGAGTCCTCCAGTAACTTCTCGCCATCTCTCAACAGTCGACATGTAACCCGATGCTGTAGAATTCCGGTGGGATAAAAACCTACAGTATCCGTTTGCTTGTCGAGATTTTATATTTCCTCCACACCCAGACCATTTCTTTATACTTAAAAAAAAATTCAAGGACAAATCTGGCCGTCAATTGATTTCCATATTTTTATACGAAGAAATGCAATGAATTGATTAAAGAGAATTTTTTTAATATCTAAAAAAAAATCTCTTTTTTTGCTAGCCCTAGTCAACCCTGTGTCGCGATTCATAGTAAATGAAAACATTAGGATTCAAAAAGTTTACACGAAATGCGATCTTTATCCAGCTACTAGTATTCAGCTACATGAGTATCTGGAGAACCGTTTGCAGATATTGATCTAACTAATCTTTGGGAACCTTGCAGCGAATACAAGAGCAGAATATCTTCCGTCGGTTTGCAACAAGTCTCTTCAATACACCAGCACTCTCCTCGATATTCCTTATCATTATTTGTAATCATTGTTTTCATACCATTAATAACCGTTTGCATCTATGAGAGATCTAGTGACAATAAGTCTCAGCAATAATACCACAATGTCCCTATTATTCTAACTTATTTTGATGATTTATCAGCTAAATAGATTAACTTCTTCGGATTATTCCCGATTAACAAATTGACGTTACGATAATACTTCTACAACTTTACATAGACTTTTTGTAACGTTACATCAACGGTTCTCTATAAATTCCCACATGTTTCTGCAGCGTTTCGGACAACATTACAGAGACGTTGCATTGTAATGTTAAACTAACTTTCCTTTGTAAAATCCCAACAATATACTGCAGCCTTGCTACAGCACTTTGCGACGTCACCATAATTTTACAGTAACGTCCAAGATGTATGGCCAGATTGAGTTCAGAAAAACGTTCAATTATAACGTTACAGTAGTCTATCCACGACGTCACATAACATCCAGTCAAAATGAAACCTGTCTGTCATGTTGCAAGAACGTCCCGTGTTGGCTCGGTCAATAAAGCCAATTTAAAAACAAAGTTGTTTGCAACTATTACTAGAGATTTCCATTGAATTACCAACCTTTTTCTACCGCCATTATTAGTCATACTAATGTGAACAACAGAAAACAAATTGGTACCCAGACTCCTATGCATAAGGTCATCTATTAAAATCTATCAATGACAACCGTCACAATGGTGTAACATAGGTTCATTTAGTTCCTAAGTAATTATGATGTGCTGGTTGCATGTATATGTGTCACGTTCAAAGGGTCGCATCAGTGGATCTTGAGAGTTGAATTACTTCAAGAAAAAAGGGATTTTGATTTCTGGAACCCTCCCCCGAGGAGAAGGTTTCAAGTTTAAAGTTCAATTTCTAATGTATGTTTATGCTAAATTAGTCTCTTAGTTTATGTCCCGCACCGTCCACACCTCTTGTCGAAGAAATTCAGACCTTTGAGTGATCCAACAAGAGGCAAAAAAAAAAGTTAAATTACTCAGTAATAGCCTCACTTTCCACTTTTTAATGATCACCACTTCACATCCGACTGCCAAAAGACGTTAATCATGTGACGGTTTCTAACGCATGATTACCTAGACTTTCTGATTTCTTTTAGTTAAATCCCCGTGAAAAAAACTGTAATTTATTTTAATGTCCCTGAATTTGTACCAGAATCAACATTTCAACAAATGCCTGAGGCACCAACATTTAGGCGCCTCGTTAAGCCTTCTTGCTTTAAATTAAAAAAAATACTTTGTTAATATTAGACCATTTCAGAAGGGTCGGGAGATATGGGTGAAAGGTGAAATACCCAGACATTCAGGCAATTAAAAGTTGAATAATTAATACTCAGGAAATATTTAGCCATGAATATTTTATTCATAAGAAACATGTGAATCCTAGTTGATTTGCTGACAGTCCACCTAAAGTAATGTCCTGTCTCAATATGTTAACATAGTGATTTGAAAGTTTAACCCAAGTTATTGTTTACTGAATTTATTAATTTCATTTTGTATTAAACTAGAAATCGGTAATAATGTTTGGCGGGGGACCGATTAGCCTACGGTGTTATGTTATTAGATTCTATGAAATGGGTTATGTTCATAATCATAAATAGAGAAAAATCTTGTATAAATTATTTCTGTCATATAGAAACTGAGTTAATTGTTCAGTTCTATATCTAAATAAGGGAGGATCTTGCGTTAAAAAAAATGTTCCCACCATTTTTTTTTAACAAAGTAACCATTTCATAAATGGTAATGAAGAGGTAATGAATAGAACGTATACTGTTGAACCCCTGTGCAAAAGTTACCTACAAAAGATGGTATCATAGACGTACAGGTTGTTTATTATATAAACTTGATACTTTGAATGACATTCTTTTTCTTTTCTCTTTGTCAGATGGTGGCGCGTGGCTTCTTGTCCTGATGGTCGCCAGAGCACCAAAACGACATCCCTTCACCTAGAAAATGTGGCCGGTTTGTTTGTGGTTGTACTTGGGGGAATAGCATTGTCTACCATCGTATGCAGTGTTCACCAATGTACTTCGAGGACCAGGCATAGCAGTAGCAACAACGTAAAAGAGGTGGGTTCATTCACATCTTGAAGCTCTGATAATGGTTATGTAGCATGGGGCGGAGATTGATCTTAACCACGGAGGAACAACAGGGATCGATCCCGGACAACTTCTGTATGATCCTCCAATGGATGAAAGAATGATCTGGGTGTTTTATTATACTGATCATGTCACAGTCGATCTTGTTCATAACACAGTTCATGACGATTTTTCTCTTCACTGTTCTTGTAACGCTCCACTTTACGATACTCGTTGGCAACACTTCTTGCTTCAGTTCAGTATTATTTATGTGAACACACACTCGAATAGGTATATATTTATTAATAAATTTACACATTTCTGTATGTGTGTGTATAAATGATATCTATTGAAGTTATGCAATGTCCAAGGGCTGAAACATTGCAAAGATCATCCCTTGATGAAGGGTTTTTCGGTGATGTGACCGTTTTTATTGCAACAGTAGATGATTGAAATTACACAGACACACACACAGACACACTGACACACACACACGTATATATATATATATATATATATATATATATATATATATATATATATATATATATATATATATATATATATATATATATATATAATATAATTTCATACTGTTGTGTCACCACAGACAGCTGTTTCGTTGTATTACAAGTCTTCATTGGGGCTATAGACAATCTATTTCCCCATCCAGTACAACGATGCAGGATTGATACCTTCACTTCAGACCTGAGCTACTGAATTGGACGGTCAGTAAGGCTGAATTTAAGCAATATATTTATTTCATTTAAATTCCTCATCGACCATAGTACTTTATTCCTATGGAAGAGCATTGTGTAAGCTTACAATGAACGAGTTACCACACTTAGAGAGTGCTATATTCCTATAAGTATATATATATGATTTCATAATATATATATATATATATATATATATATATATATAATTTCATACCATAGTACGCTGTCTCAAAACGTTGAATTTTCATTTTCATTCTCCTGTGCAAACCCTATTTTGTTCAGATGGAATAGAAATCAACCGATTTGAGTCTGATGCATCAAATAAGTTTGATATTATCATGACAACACGTACAGGAAAAATGTTTGATATCAACAGATGAGCATTGCATCAGAAACGTCATAGTCTGGTGATGTATGAGGTCATGTCATTTGTAAGCTGAAATTCATTTACGAGATCATGAATGCTAAATGTTACATCGATATACAAAAAGAAAAGCTCTTCACATAGACACTTTAGAAGAACAGCTGTATTTAAGCCTGACAATAATCCAAAACACAAGTAGAAAAAGAAGAGAGTTCCTAAAGTTCTGTTCGATTGGATTAGCATGTGGCTAGATTCAAGTCCAATCAGCATTTGTGGGATGTACTGAAACAAAAAGTTAAAAAAAACGAACAACGATCTGACAAGATGTATTTGATTGGATACACATTAAAAGAGTGGTAAAAGATTCCGTTGTCAGTTTGAACAAATATAGTGAAGTCAATGTGAACAAAACTACAAAAAGTAATCAAAAAATGAGCAATCACAGATATCAATGTCGACAAACTTTTTTTTTTCGTGTAAGAAGTACTCATTTTTGGACGGATGCATATGCATACTTTTGCTTTCACTTTCAATGTTGTAGAGTTGGGTAAGAAAAAATAATGACTAATAACATCTGTTTTTATTCCGCAATGCCCCTAAAGAAATGAAAAAAAAACACCCTGGAATGTTTGGTTCAGAAGAAAATAAAATTTAATAAGGGGTCGCATGTACATATTCATGGGCAATATTGTATCTATTTATTGATCCGTCTATCATCTCTGACTGATTACGACCATATACATATATATATATATATATATATATATATATATATATATATATATATATATATATATATATATGTTTGGCAGTCTTACGATCCATCAGTGTTTCAATGTATGTACATATTTCGCCGTATGTTTGACCTTGAGTATTCATTCTAAAAAGCATTTTTCTTTTTGCAGGAGAACCATTACAAGGACGAGATATCAATGACACCGAAGCGTCACTCGAACCATCCGCCACAACCCACCTTGGTGGAAGAAAAGGACGAAGAAAGTGTCATGAATCGGATGACGTGGGAATGATTGGGGCGGGCGTGAAATTGGACAGCCAGATAAAATGAGCACTGAATGAATATTATGGATTAGCGGATTTGCAGAGCCGAGACTGAGGGGTTAGGCTGAGCTGTTTCAAGTCCTGCAATCAAAAAAAGATGAAATTTCCTGTGCTCGAGAGACAAAAAGAACGTTCAAAAACTGTTCAAAGATTAAGTTGAAAGGAGTTTCAACCTTTTGTTCGGACAATCGAATCTATTCTCCCATTGTTGTTGTCGTCAACACAACGTTTCGGTGGATCTATCCTCCAGCTTTATCTAGCTGTACAATCAAAGAAAAGAGGTAGATCTTTCTTCTCCACGACATAAAAAAGAAGGTTTTACGTGGGAAAGAAAGGTTTAAACCATTTCTTAGATCATCTACCTGACGAGGGCTGAAGAACGGATTAGCCAAAATGTTGTATTAACAGCAGTGAAGAGGATGGGAGGAGATTTGATTGTCCAAATAAAGTTTGGAATGATAATGTCTCTTATCAAAGTTATAGACGATTGAAAAAAGTTTAGTTGAGATAACAGTGGAGGATTCGTACAACACCAAATAGCTGTATAGTATCTTTCTGATAAACACCATCAATCAATTTTTTAAAAATAATTTACAAAACACACTACAATAAACAAATTATCATTAATTTTGACTACTATTTACCTTCATGTTAATTTTTAGTTGCTTTCTGTCACAATTCAACTTCTCTGTCGATGCTTAACAGTTCCCGTAGCTCTAGCGGGAAAAATCAGCACAGCGTTGAACAGGCTTCCCTAAGCAAAGGGATCATGAGTTCAGATCTCACTGGGAGCTCATATGTTTCATCTATTTGATTAAGTCGACGGCTTGAGTTGAATTGTAATATGAAGCAACACAAAACATTAAAAAGAAGCAGAGAGTAGTCAAAATATGTAATAATGGTCTACAAAACTTCATCTAATAAAAATTATAATAAAAGAATATTATGAATCAATTATTCACATTTATAAGCACGAAAAAAAAAAGAATCCAATCACTAAACTTACCAAATAAAGACGAATATTTACTCAAGATATCGAACTTGTGTCCAAGACAGGATTCAACAACACCAAGAAAAAGTTCACTAAACTGTGACATTTTCAAGCCTTCGTTCAGTGTGACGTAAGCAACTGACAGCATAATGTGCATTTTTATCTCGTATATACATCCATAATATCCTGGAAAGCATGTTTACAAGTTTTGAATTGGGATATCTGTCTAACTTTTAACCCTTTGAACCCGTAGGCCGGTAAACCCGATTTTTCGAGGTGAGCGCTATTTTACCATACTAAGTAATTCCAGACGTTGAAAGAGGTGATACAAATCCCACATCCCCACGAAGAAATATATATGACTTGTGCGGCAAACCAACTATAAAAATGAAATGAATTAGACGAAGACATTCCATTACTCAATGAACGGAACTTTTCAAAAAATCAATTTGGGCTTTTCCCCTCAGGAGCTCAGGGCCAAGGTATACGAAAGCGCACAGGCTAAGGGTTCAAAAGGTTAAGCGAATTTTGATTTGGAACAAGTCGATATGCAGGGTGACTTATCTGTTTTTTTCAAAATGAGTATTTACTTATAACCTGACAAAATACCTATATATATATAAATATATAAATATATAGTCAAATCAAGAAAATCAAGACAATTGGTAAGGTGTGTGAGTCTCTTTTTTCAAATTATTCTACAACCTACCAATGTCGACTGTGATAATGTTTGCATTCATTTGTATTTAGATGTCTCTGTGAGAAACAGAATACTCAGTTTTTTGTAATAATTTGCTTTAATTCATTAGAGTTTTGCATTGTTTTGTTAAACATTTAAGATTTTATTATACATATATAGTGTTAAAATAGGTGAAAATTACTAAAAATACGATCCACCTTTCTTAAATCACATGTTATATATATATATATATATATATATATATATATGTATGTACGTATGTATGTATATATGATTAGTGTTTAGATGAAAAATTATCCGACGAGATGGTATTTGGAAATACAATTTGATTTTCTTTCCACATTGTCATTTCTAATACCAATATATGTAAATATGTGCGTGTGCGTGTGCGTGTATGTTTCTGTGCGTATATATATATATATATATATATATATATATATATATATATATATATATATATATATATATATACATAATTAGATATGATTGATTAAAAAATGACGGAAAAATATTTCTCAGTCAACTTTGAGTTTGGAAAACGTGTGTGAGGATTTAATGACAGTAAACATTGCTCAAAAGGGTACGATC
>OY735232.1:17506393-17561393 GCA_963457665.1 Thysanoteuthis rhombus | reverse complement strand
TGACGTTGTGATTTATATTTACTTAGGTGGATGTGTATATTTGATGTGAAACCAAGCCATTACCAATATGTGTGTGATAGTTTTTATGTGTGCACCTGTATGAATGTGCATATAGACGCTTAATGTGTATTTAGATGTGCACAAATTCATGCACATTCGTGTATATAAGAGATTAATACAAAATTGATATATATTTACAGAGACACACTCACACTCATATATATATATATATATATATATATATATATATATATATATATATATATATATAATTCATTCACAGTGAGAGATTTATGCACGAATGTGATAACAATTTAAACAATTCAAAAATGATGCATAGAGAGACTTGTATATATATATATATATATATATATATATATATATATATATATATATATATATATATATATATATATATATGTATATATGTATGTATAATAGTTCACATTCTTTCTCTGGGTTTACCTTAGTGAATCGTAGTCATTCTTTTTTTTGAAAAATCAAGGCATAGGGTCAAATTCTTTAATAAGCTCTAGTCACAAAGTAACAAATTTTTGCAGATCATTACGAGTTGCTAATAAGAGGTCTTTGTTACTGTGGATTTGTTCCTAACTAAGCAAAACTTGGCAAATATCTGTTCTGGTCGTTCAATCAATTATAGCTGTATAGTGTATGGTGGATGAGAGTGTCAGCAAACTAATCATGCAGAAAATCTTTAGAGTCTTCAGTGGTCAGTCAGGAATCATTAACTTGGTCTAGACGAATTTGATATCTACGAGAAGTGCAGTTAGTAACAATGAGAATTACTTGTGATTGCAATTAGATCAACTATTTACCGTGGCCCCAAAAGTAGAATACTTGCCTCTGGTTTGGTATGACGTAGGCACAATCTATGGCTGAGTCATACAAAAGACTTTGAGAGATGGTACCGTTAAGCACCCGATCTACAGAAAAGGAATAAGCGAAGTTGAAGAAGCATGGGCTCTGCCGGGCTATCTTGCTCAAGACATATCCGTGACATTAGGTTTCCCAACGACAAGGGACTTGTACAGAGTTACGGGACTGCAGACTAAGGAGGCAATTACATTTTGGACCTGTACCCTAATTAAACTAAGCTTAGTAAAAAAAACTTTACCAGTAAAGTGTTACTGCCATTGATCTGTATATTATTAATATATATATATATATATATATATATATATATATATATATATATATATATATATATATATATATAAGTGTGTGTGGTTGTGTAAACGAATATTTATAAAATATGTTGCTTGATTCATTTGAATTCTGTTCAATTGTAAATCAAAGTTATGAAATATTTTTACTTGAACTCAGGAATTTGTTAGTCTTGATAATTTTACAAGAATTCCATAAACCCTGAACTAACTTGACGTATGTATGGAATATTATCTATAACCCCCGCCATATACACATATATCTTTGGTGTGCATGACTAAAACTTCAGGTGATATATTTGCAAATATTTACAAAAATCAGTACCTTGCATGAATGAATCACTGTAACTCGCGCATGTACCTGAAAAATTATTTAGAAACGTTAGATCTTCTATCTGAAATTATCTAGAAAAAACAAAACATATTCGCTCAAGATTAAAGCATTGTCGGTGCAAAATGACCCCAAAAGCAAGTTTTTTTTTGTGAGAAACAAAAACAAAAGTTTTAGGTTGTGCTTAGCGATGCACCGGAAAACACATTCACAGACATTCACATATACATCCTAATCGACGCAGAAACTTTAGGAAAGAAGAATATATAGCTCACTTGGTTGGATAATCGAGCCGTTTGTTAGGTTACGGGTATTTGTTACTGTACGATTAGTGCGAACGAATCTGGGTAGCCGTGTCAAAATGCTATCCTTCCCTTTAAAGCAAGGTTTTGCAACTATTATATTTTGCATTTGATCACAACATTGTGGTCGCTCTGTCTTTTGGCATTGTTTAGATGCCTGCTCTTATTCTTTTACTTATCATGTCGTTGCTCGAGAATTTGTATTAATGCCATTCGGCCTCTCAACTGGGCTAGAGTGATTTCTGTACTGCCAGTCCTAGAAAGTTAAGGAACCTTGAGGCTGGTCAGTTCTTAGATGATTGACCGTCTCTGAATCATCATCATCATCATCATCAGTCTTTTAACGTCTGCCGTTGGACATAGACCTTCCCAGGATTCGCCACAATGCTCTATCATGGCGTCCCTGAATACAAGGTACCATAACCAGTTGAGGAGTTATTCCTTGCTGCAATACTGGTTTCCAAACGCATTAAACAATTCATTCCTTTTGAAGACTTCGGCGTAGATGAGACGATGGAAGTAGAACTTGTATATAACACCTCCTCCATACGAAGTGGTCAGGCATAGTAGCTAAAAGCTCTTCAACTATGGCTAACAGGGGCCTCAGTCATCGGGATCGATTTCAATAAACCGGATTCATGGAAAAGCAATTGGCATCACAAGGAAGAACTGGCGGTTACAAGTTTTGATTTCTCCCAAGAAAGGACATGGCTTGTAAAGGAATGAGAGCAATGGACCACAGTGAATCACATAAATGGTGACTTTCGGCATTCTCCAAAATCTGCAGAATTCAGTATATTCCTGAAAAAAGTCGGAGTGTTCGAAACGTTGTGAAAAAATTGGCCCAAAGTTAGATATAAGCAATTCATACAGATTAAGAGAACAAGGAAATATAAAATTTTAGTCACAGTAAGTATCAAAATATTTCTAGATATCTACATTCATACGCCTGTATATCTACGTGTGTAGAGCTTGGTCTTGGAACACAATAAGCGCCGTTTGAAAAAAATGTTTCCCGTTGAATTAAAAATCAAATTCAGGTTTTGGATTTTCAAAATCTAATTACAACTTTCCTTAATATATGAAGTGTATAGGGTTATAATAAGATAAAAATTCTATTTCTGATTCAATTGAACATTAAAAAAAAACGTTTATCACATTTTGGAACCAAAGTCTTTGTGTATACACACATACAAGCGAAAGCTGATTCATGTATTTGCTTTTGTTCATGTGAATGTAAATAATAGCATTATCCAGGGTATGGGGGCGCACCTTTGAACAGGAAAAAATCCTGTTATTTTCTTTGTTTGCTCCGAGTATTTTCAGAATGAAAAAAAGCTAAGCAAATTTAGAAGTTGACTGCACTCCTAGATTCCCAGACTCTGTTGCAAAGGGAGCCGTTTTTTCAGGATGAATGAGCTACATTAAAAAACAATATAGGAAAATATAGTATCTACTGTGACTGATATACCAAAACGAGTGACGTCCCTTGCTCATCGTTGCCAATTTAGAGATGTAAGTTACGTCCCTTGTTCAAATGATTTTCTTTTATATCAAGATTTTTTATTGCGACTAGATTTCAAATATAAAGTATTCCCTTAGATTTACATTTAAAAACAATTCAATGAGGGGCAGTTTATTTATTAATACATTAATATTTTCTATGTTAAAAAGATCGATTTTGTATATATCGTTGCGTTGTGTATGGAGAACTATCTACAGGCCAGGTGCTGTTTCTATTTAGATAGTTTTTGATAAAATAAATATATCAGATTCATAGTAATAAAACAAGTAATACTTTAAAAGAAATGTTCAGCATCAAACTCGAATTTAATTTATTGATGATACATAATACATTTCTTAGATTTTAAAAATATATCTTGAGATATCTAGATGTTTCAAAGTGCTTTATAATGTTTGTTGGCTCAATATCCGATATAAACTCGAAAATAAAATTATCAACACTGCCCTGGCTAAAACTTCACACAAAAAAAAGTTTAACGTATTCTATGGTCTGATTTTCAGGCTTGTTACTAGATAAAAGTGTCTTACACACAGAAAAATGACGGTAGCTACATAAGAAACTTAACATTGAATAACAATGTTTGGAGATGCATGATATATATATATATATATATATATATATATATATATATATATATATATATATATATATATATATATATATATATAATTGTTATAACAGGTTCAAGTCCTCTAGTCCGGGGGTCTCCAAAGACGTCAATATCAATTCCTGTGGCTCGATGGGGATTATCAATAGGTCAAATTATACCTTTGGTCAAAATAGGGTGATTAAGGCCCAAGGATGTTTTTTAAAATTCAGGGGTGGACAGCATAAATAAATAAATATATATATAGAATACATGTTGATGCACATTTCTGATTCATACATGATTAGTTTTTTTTTTATTGTTTAACAATTCTATATTCTGTTTATAGAGACATATTTCTTGTTACAGCAGCCTTGCAAAAAGACGATTGGAAGTTGCCGCTTCACAAGAAATTTGGATGTGGTATATAGTATTCTGCACTAATGGATACTGCACATCAATTTCATTATGATTTGTTCATTTTTGCTCATGTGTGTTTATTGGGGTTTTAGAATCCTGTGATGGACTTGATGGTCTAAAATGTTTGTGGGCTTTTCTCTAGACTAAATTTCATTTGGCTATATTGTAATTTAAAGTCCCGATTTATGATGTTTGTAATGAGGACATTTCGTCAGTTACAACAAAACATTGACTAAGCAAGCCGATAGTATCAACATTTGTATTACTATTGTCATTTTTATTCATCTAAACTATAAAAAAAAAGTGTGTGTCACGACTATATCGTTTAAAAACCTATAGCCAGAAAAAAACTGATAACATTTTGCTTTTATTTCACCTCGGTGAACTTCTACTCTTTGTTCTTTAAGAGATTTAATCTCTGTTTAGTAAGTATCTTGTTGTAACTGACCGGAAACTCACACAATAACTGGGACAATTAAGGACGCTAAACTATGCGATTGCCTAGTGTCCACAGAGGTATTCGGTTAGATTACGCAGTACCAATCTAAATATTTCCGACTCGCTAATTCATACCTACTATGTTTTTCAAGTATCACAGATTGATAGGGACTACAAATGCGTATAAAAGCTATTGCTCAAATTTTGATTGCATTGAAAAATGAATTCGTGGAGGTTGGACTACAGGACTTGGACTTGTGTACTTATCATTGTTTATATTTGACGAATATTCTGCCGTTAAATGACAGAAGTGGGTAAGTCTATCAAATGTGAAACTGAGGAGAACAATAAAATCATATTTCTAGTATGGTAGCCTTCGATAACTATACAAGCTTTGAGTTGTCTTTGATCAAACAAGTAAAGACAATTGATGTTATAATACTTGTCAAGCACAACAAATATATTTCAGAAATCTGTTATTTCATGGCTTGAAAGGCCTAAATTTGACTTACCTTTTTTGTCTTTGGTATTTGGAATCTTCAAAACAGGTACGTTCCTTGTAAAACACACTACAATGACATTTGGAAAAAAAAGGATAAAAAAAAAAAGACAAAAACAATTCCTGGACCAATCAAGCATTTCAAGCGTAACACATTTTTGGTCCTAAATAAATTTTCATGAAAAATGGACTAACTCACTTTTGTCATTGCGCAGCAGTATTATCAATGTTACTAAAAACAGTCCCTGGTTTCATGATTTTTAAATCAAAATCCAAGTACTGAATGATGTAAAGGAAATTTTGGATTGTTTATTGTCTTTGAAACAGACACGATTGAGTTATTTGGTATTTTGTTGATGTTTTGGAAAAAGAAAAATAACCAACTTTGGCTTCGAGTATTCTAATAAAATTAATCATAATTAATAAAAGCATTAATATTATTGTTATTTACCTCTGCCAACAAAGTTGGAAAGGTATGTATATTCACTGTTTTTACTGAATTTCAATTGAATTTTTTTTAGAAGATAAACCATTGGGCGAGGAATATTGGCCAAATTCAGGGCCAGATTCAGGAATTCATGAGTCGATCGACTGAATTTTCTTTTTTTTTCTTTTTCATACAATAATGTAAGCACCCAAGATTGTCCAAAAATGAATAAATTTCAATGACATTTTCTTGGAAATGGTAAGCCATCGGCTACGGGAGAGTTAATTAAATTTTGAAACGGATCAAAAATCATTTTACAATCAACTCCCTATATCGTAGGTATATATTAACAGAGTTTCATTCATTTTCAGTAACGATGGCGTTGGCAGAGGCATGTGCTCTCTGAGTGCTTCATAGTTCAAACCATGATTTGAAACATGGTTCAAAACAATTATTTGTCCCAATCAAAACTGGCAGGGATTTTCCTGAAAACCTGCTAATAACTCATTCTGTCCATTTCCAATAGAAGATAATCGGAACCCCACGTCTATGGAATATGTTTGGAAAGTATCCAGCCATTTGGTATTAACGGAATAAATAGCCTAGCCAGGGTGTCAACGCATTGGTCCCTTTCAAAGAATTCCCTTTTCGACAAGACAAACTTATCCCCACCCCTTTCCACTTTTCAGAACTGCTTTCAGATTCCTTTTTGGGATTACCATCAGTTGTCTCGTCGCGTACTCTTTAATCTTATTCACGATCTAAAACCCTTTTGAGAAGAGCCAGACACTGTGGAGAGCCACATTTGGACAGTGAGGGGATTGCTGATAGATTTGGGTTATGTGATGAATATCCCGTGCACAATGTGAAGAATGACTCGTTTAACAATGATGAATGTAGCGATCACGTATGAAAACAAGCATACTCGATGACGTCTCATTACCGACCGAGTATCTGCGTGAAGGAATGTTTCAGGCATACACAATGAGTCCTCCTCAGATTGGTTGCGAGATCACATCAAGGCAACGCCACCGGTTCTCAAGATATTAAAAATGGTTGGATAGTTTCCAGACAGATCTCGTTTACACCAATTATTGCTTTGTAGACGGCATTCCTCCAGTTCGAGTGATATGTGTTTCAAAATAAATGCCTGTCAACTCAACAGAAGTATGATCTACATAACTTTTATTATATATACATTTTTTCAATACGTCTCGTGTCAACATTTTTATTATATACACAGCTGTGATCATATATTTTAAAATCAAATAAAGGCCTCTAGAGATACTATAAGCGTGATAAACACGGCTCTAATTCTCTACGCTCAGCGCTTGTTCAGGCAGATGCTGACTGCAGAAATGGGTTGGCTTATATATTTATACTTTTTATCTTATTTGAGTGATTTCAGTATACTTCTTTGATAGATGGACAAGCCGATTAAATCTTTTCGCATTGTTTAAATTTCAATTCCACTATATCCATCAAATGAAAGAAAATCGAAAGAGACCCCTTTGAAGCAAGAGTCATTTATTCATCTTTGGTTAGTTGGGGAAATGTGTTATTTCCATTCCAATGATTCGAGTAATGATGAGATTATTATTGTTTTTATCCTTACCGCAACATTTTGGTCGATATTTCTCTCAACGTCCTGCAGTAGGAAAAGGTAATTGCTTATATCTCCACACTTCCGTCTTCGGCCGATAAAGTATGAAATATCTCATCATTTTGATACAGATATCTGCCTGTGTCTTTGTTTTACTTTGTCTTGGTATCTTCCTCATTCTCCCACTTTCTTACTATATATATATGTATATATATATATATATATATATATATATATATATATATATATATATATATATATATATATATATATATATATATATGTGTGTTTGTGTGTGTGTGTGTGTGTGTGTATCCGTATTTTTTTCTGTCAATATAAATATAATTGTCACTTTTTTATCTCTCTCTCATATATATATATATACATGTTGGTGTGTTTGTGTGAGCCCTTCTCTCTGTCTGTATCTCTTTCTCTCATTTCATTTTCGTCCCTATTCCATTTTATGTGTTCCTGACTGTCTGCCTAACTCTCACTGTCTCTCACTCTCTCACTCTCACACTCAATCTCTCTCCCGCTCTCTCCCTCTCTCTTTATATATATATATATATATATACATACATACATACGTATATATATATATATATATATATATATATATATATATATATATATATATATATATATATATATATATATATATATAAAACACTTGGTTTCTTTTGAATTTTTTAATCATTACTATCAGATTGTTAGGTACAATTTTATTTAAAACGCACACTATGAAAAGTACTTTTCTAAACCCAAATTGGATCTTTGGACCTCAGTTTCCAAGAGGATTGATGGCAATGCGAATATTTTTCTTTTGTACAAAAACCTGATAGAATGTCAAGTAATTTGAAGGTCCAATTAATCCAACAGTTGTTTGGTTGGGTATTTCTTCAGGAATTATGATCACACTTCTCAAAAAGAATGAATTATCTTGGATGCAAACCGATGACAGTTTTTAGATACACTAGCAACTTTAACATTGATTGCCGTCACTGACTGACATACCGAAATCAGTTATGTTCTATGTTCAGTGCTGCTAATTTAGATGCTTTTATCTAAATTGCTATTTAGATGTTCTTGGATAATATGAATATCTTTTTTTTCATTCAGAGTAATAAAATCAGAAACACTGAATGGATCAAGTAATATTTTAAAAAATATTTCAGAATAAAGTCATAATCAATTTACCAATAACATAATTTTATATTTCCTAGATTTTATGTTCGGAAAATGTTTATGTAAACTGGAAAATAAATTTGGCATTTCTACCCTTGCAAGATGTTCACGTAATAAAATAGAAGACGCATCTATGGTTTGACTTTAAAGGTTGTTTTTCCCTTGCTGGAACATTAATTAGGGAGCTGCGAGATGGCTGGGCGGGTCACAACACGCTTGGTTCATTTATGGGAAATATTGAATATGTGTTTTTTGGCTGAGATAAAGTCCACAATTGTGTGGAAACAATTGGGGGTCGAATTTTAGAGACAACAATTGTGGTATCGTTAAATATTTCCACCTGGTATGGCACTAAAATACACCCTATTTTTAATTGGGATTTTTGTTTTTATAAGAAAAGATTCGTATCATACCCCAAGTTAAATTTTGGAAACTATCAGTTACTGAAGAGGACATATTCTTATCTCACTTTTTTGTGAGGATGGGTTCTTTCCAGGTTCTACACATAATGTTGACCTGAATCCTCAATGCATGTCATTTGCAAGATAGTGCAGTATTTACGTTACTGCCAATTTGAGAAAAATTATATAAATTGTAAATTGCACCTCTGAACCGAAATCATTTTACTTGACAAATGAAACTTATCAAAGATTACAGAGGTGGTATTGATTCGAAGAACGAAAATTCTCCAGAAAATAAAATTTGGACATGTTTTTCAGCTTTTACAAGTAAGAAAAATCATAATCTAAAAAGCAACTAAAAAGTACGATGAAGATAAATAGCAGTTAAAATAAATGAAATAAAGTAACGAAAGTTTACATCAGGGCTTCTCAAACTTTTTATTCGCAGCCGATGAAACAAATGCTTTTGCACACTTCTTGCTTGATGCTCTTAGTCTTTAATTGAAATCTCAAGGTAACTGAGCACAGAAAAAAATCAAGCAAAGGCCCCGAAAAAATGGCAAAATGATAATTTCGGTGTTTATTGTTTATTAAAAAGATTTCAATAATGAAAACAAAACGGAATTTGCATTCATAAAACTATTGAATGAAATTGACTCATTTCACAATAAGCAACAACAGGAGTGGATATCTAAGTAGACATTGAGAAAAGAAAATCTACTGAGAATTAATCTTAGAAAAAAATGATAATAACAAAAACTTGATCCCCAGGTGTGACTCAATGATTTGCAATACTTAATCTGGCAAAAATAGATAGGCGTCTCCTGTAAATTGTCGCTGTTGATGATGCCAGTTATGTATAGTGGTTGTCAGTTCTAAAAGAGTACGGTTCAAGTTTCTTAGGATATCTCCACTCATAACAAGGATCTATATAGTATATGAGATAAGAAATGAAATACTGAGACCAATTCACCTTCTTTTATGATTTTCACTCTGAAATGCGCAGCTGTAACTAGACAATAGCTTTCACTCTTGGAAAATGTCGTCACTCATAATGTTTTGGCTCATCAGTGCGCAAACACGAGTATATTTATAAATATATATATATATATATATATATATATATATATATGTATATATATGTGTGTACATATGAGTGTGTGTGTATATATATATATATATATGTATATGAACATATATATGTATAAGTATAGATATATATGTATAAGTATAGATATATATGTATATGTATATATATATATGTATATATATGCATACAAATATATATATAAGTATATATATATATGTATATATATGCATACAAATATATATATGTATATATATATGTTTATGTATATATATATATATATATATATATATATATATATATATATATATATATTCTAGAAAGTTTTACAGTTTTAAACACTAAACTTTGAAAAACTTTTCCAATGGATTTTTTCGTCACTTTAGTCACCCATTTCCCAATGTCTGTCGATACAATTTTGTAATTTTCAAAAGTGTTTATTTCATTGTTTTTCTTATAATCCGTTATTATTGTAAAATGCATAAATTGTGTCTTGTTGGGATCCACAGTTGTTTACCATGTAACTGTTTCGGGGATCTAAAAAACAATTTATATTAGCATGGCACCCAAGCAATGTTGATTGCTTTTTTGTCATTTCTATTGCATGCTCACTCACATGAATATTAATCCCGTTGTGTCGGTTTGATCTGTCAGACTACAAGCAAACCAACTTGTTTTATTATCTTTAAGAATACCAATTCCACGGAAAAAAACTTCTTTGGTCGATTTTCTACCAGCATCGTCACATCTCCAACTAAAAAAGTAGATAATTATTTTCCACAAACCTTGAAGTTCATTTTCCCTTGTCGTATAACACCGAGACTCTATCAAATGTGTCGCTGATTTTTTTACACTTTAATTATCAAAAAATTCATTTTTATACACATGGTTGGAACAAAGCCACTTTCCAGTGGGTAGAAACAAAGCCACTTTCTAGTAGGTAGAAACATCTCGATGGAAGATTCCATTCATACACTTAAACAATTTGTTACATGGCATTCCGTCATCGATCTCCCTCCCCGCCCATCTACCTGTCAGTCAGAAAAATGAACCTGGGCCAAATGTTTTCCCCTTTCCCTGGTTCCAACCAATACAATGATCTTTCACCTTGACAAAGTCTGGATCCATATCTTTTGATTTCCTAATTCCCCCTACATTGATACAATTTATTTATTTTAATATACACTTTTCATTCACTCAATTTTTATACATCCGTTATCATATCTTTAATTTTCGTTATTGTTTCACTATGGTCAAGCAGATAGGTTTCAAAGGGATTAGGATGTCTAATCATAGCTTTAGTAAGTTGTCAAAAAACCTTACTAATTTTAGCATCTTGATGGACTATTCATACAACTAAAGTAACAATTTTTGGCATAAAATCAATGAATCTTAAAGTTGCTTGTCCGATTCTCAAATATTCTGATAATATTGTTCCGTAAAATATATAAGCTGGAATACTACATTTCTAGAAGGCATTCTCACTATTCAGAACAGGAAACTATCTCGTTTATCAAACAACTTGCAGATAAACATTCCGTCGTTGATTTCAATATCCAAACCAAGGTATGTTGCTCGCATCCCTTTGTTCTCATTTTAGTTCAAAATCTTTGGAATATATATATATATGTATGCATACATACATACATACATACATATATATATATATATATATATATATATATATATACATATATATATATATATATATATATATATATATATATGTATATATATATATATATATATATATATATATATATATATATATATATATATATATATCATTGGACGATTTTCCAAGTTGACGTCCATCATTAAGAGAATATAAGTCATCATTAAATCAATAAAACTTAAAATAGAAAAAGAACCCATTCAATATCAGTTCTAACTGAAGAAGACATAAACATATATTCGTGTCTATGTAAATACAAATTTGCCAAGTAGGGGACAGGATCGATTCCAATAGGGACACCGCTGACCTGATGAAATATTCATATTTTCTATTCAAAATAACATTCCCCAATAAGATGTTTATCAATCACCTTAAGTGTTGAGCAAATAAGTCTTGCCATTTTTTGTTTTATACCAGAAAGCTTCACTGTTTGTCATTTCCCCCTGCGAGTGCCAAGTACATTATTTTATTCCATTCATTAATAAGATCTTTATGGGGGATATTTGTGTGAAGAGTACTAAAATCATACTTTACCCCTCTACGGGGATTTCTGATATCAATTTTTTTTAGAGGCATAGAATTATTTACTCCCCAAAAGAGATTCAAATCACCATAGAATTTATTTTTTTATGAAATTGCTGTATTTGGTTGTATATTAGATTATAAACTCAAGAAACAGCTTTGCTATGAAGTTTAGTACAACAAACTCTGGAGGCCACCATAAAGCGAGCTACTATTGGATTTTTGTGCATTTTAGGTAACCAATATATAATTGGCAACTTTTATATTTTTTATCTATCTCAAGTCATAGCTTTTTAAATAATACTATGTTATTAAATACAACATTGTGTTGTTCACAAGTAGATACTTTATGCGTGGATTATGGAGATCCTATTAAGCCGATTTCAGACAATATCCTTTGAATGTAATATCTTTTATGTATATATATTATTTGCCACTTTTTCAGTCAGGACTATACTGAGTTTATTTTCAAGGTTCCAAGAGATCTGCTAATATTTGAGAATTTTTCAGCGCCGGACCTGTTTTTTGAGGTTGTTTAAAGCATTTCATTCGTTGGATTTTTTCATGAACAAATCCGAGGACTATTTTCTTTCAATCTATCGAACACCGATTCTATTATTCAATATTTATTTTACATAGATAAAATTAGAATATCTGATGCTGTTCTAAATCTCAATCAAACATTTATTATAATTTGAACACTTTGATTATGTATAATTTGGACCTTTCGTGAATAGTTTTCCTAACTTGGAATTTCAACAATCTCAAGGTTACCCGTCAATACGTGGCTGCAAATTTTACCACTCAACTGCAAATTTCAATTAAACCATCTTTATCTATAGCAGAATTTTCTAGTGTTTGTTAATAATTAAAAAAATTCGAATTGTTGGTCCTAATCTACTTGTTAATAATGGTATATTCACTTCATTTTGTCTTCATTTAGTAAAGATTGCATGATGTATTTATGATTGAAGATTTTGGGCAAATTTTTATCGTCAAGTCCTTTATTTTCATGATAAAGGACATAAACATTACGAGGTATACTTCTCTTTCTATTGGCGTTTTAAATAGTTTTATGTCAATTATATCTAATATATATATTCGTACCATTGACGTAGTTTTGTCATCTTATATATCAATTCATTTTGTTACAATATTTTGAAAGCTATTTCATTCAATATATTCTTTTTTTATTCTGAAGCTTTGTGACAAGGACGGCGATAATTTAGAATCTACTTTCCAGATTGAACTATTGTCAAATTTACGTATTTTTGATCGTACGAATGAGAAAAAAACAAGTGCATAAGATGATCACTGCCTTGGTCACAAACGTAGGTTTGAAGTGAATAATAGCCATTTCTAAACTTTATACACACAAGCAATCAAAGAATCAAGAAAGTAATACTTGCTTCCCAGATATGAAAATTGAATTGCACGGTATACAAAAGAATAAGTTAAATTATACATATTTACATCACCAACCTTTTTCATCAGATCAGCCATGGACTCGATAAGACTAATAGTTCCCCTTGGGATCCGATTATAGGATGTTAACAGCAGGTTTTAACAACTGCAAGCTGCGAGGTAGAGGTTCTACAGGACGAACCTAATGGTCCAACCCATCCGATAAGTGCTTATTATAACAACACACGCTCTGTGCCGTCCATCTTGTCCAGAAAGCGAGACTCATTAGACAAGATAACTTTCTTCCGTTGGGAAAAGGTCATTGGTTAGCGTGATTATTCTCACTTGCTTCCGGCTACGCAGCTCAACACATAACAAGGATTGAGGTAATATATAAGGTGACGCATTTTCTTTAACCTTGATATAGCTATCTTCAGTTTGTGCCATTTTAGCCCTTGTATTGGTCCCTTCTTTGCAGGAAAACTTCCGTTCTTTTCTCACATGAATAAGTCTTAGCCTCTTAATGTTTTGTCGGCACTTAGTGATTTTTCACTTCTTGGATTATCAATCCCTCAAAGTTACTCACCAAAACTGAACGTAATGCATCCAGCAAGTAGAACCATGCCGGGAAAGCTCTCAAATAATTTTTCTGATCATAACGAATTGGCCCTTATCGAAATCTCTCAGATTTTTTCTCCTTGTTTATGACTAAGGCATTCAGCACATCAAATGAAAAACTGTGACTGGTTTACCTGCTTACATAACTTTAACCCTGGAATGACAATAGCTAATACTCTAGCTACATAGTGTACGTTATAATATTTTGGCTCATCGGTGCATGAACGAGCACAAACACACTCACACACACACAAACACACACACACACACACATACACACACATTATATATATGTGTGTGTGTGTATGTATTGATACGTTGGTATATGTTCGTGTGTCTCACTCTTCAACGATATATATAAATACACACACACACACACATATATATATATATATATACATATATATGTATATATATGTGTATATATATATATATGTATATATATATATACATATATATATATGTATATATACATATATATATGTGTGTATATATATATACGTATATATATATATGTATATATATATGTATATATATATATATATATATATATATATATATGTATATACATATATATATATATATATATACATATATATATATATGTATATACATATATATATATATATATATATATATATATATATATATATATATATATATAGTCTGTCATTTTTGGAATTCCTTGAATTGTGTTGCTTGAAAGATATATTAAACATTACTCACTTCTCATATATTGATGAAGTCCTATTGATATATCTCCAACATCTAAACTTATAAGACCTAGTTAGAGAACCCAATGCAATAGGACCATCGATAAATTTCACTTATGAATGTGAATCCGACGACATCTTACATTTTCTTGACGTACCTCTACACATAATCAATATCTCCCTACAACACTGAAAGGCCACGGACAAAAACAACCATTTCAACTGTTACTCACATCACACTAATGAAATCAAATCTGGCGTAGTTATAAGTTTTCATCTAAGGGGTTTTCAGAGTTTGCACACCCAGCACTTAGAGAATGAACAAGATTACATGGAGAAATCTTTCAGATCTCGTCATCCTTCTCACTTTTCCATGCTGAAATACACGGGACTGCTATTGAAAATGAGAGGAACAACAACGCAAAAGGACGCATCATATTACCTTCTAACTCAGTAAATACACAGGTCAGCAAAAATCTAAAAAAGCCATGTATTCACACCGTATTAAAAATACCAACCACTATCAAAAACATAGAAGAAAGACATACACCAGCGGGCATCATTTTTCAAAATTGAAGCTTATTGTACATAGGAGAAAAAGCCAGGTGTTACAAAAGGCGACTTTGCTAAGACCGAAGGGCTTTGAGATTTGATAATCACTCGAACGCTCTGGTCCAGCATCGAAATCTCTCACACCACAAACCAGCAAAATAAATCATGAAACAACATAAATACAGATCAAATCTGATGCTGGCTAAAGTTATAATTAAAAAAAACAAACTCTCGTACACTTTGGGAAATAACACCTCCCCCGAAAAAAACCCAACCTCTTTTTTTTCACACCTACCACATCGCCAGGACACTGTCATTTCCCTCCCCAAAACGACTTCATTAACACAGAGTCTTCTCCATATGGACTGTTTTTGTTGTTCTTGTTCTTGTTATGGTGGATGGAAAAACTGTCAACTCCAGCCTCCAAAGTCTATTTTAGTGAAACTAAATGCACCAAAGCAACAAATAAGATGTGATAGGCATTAGGAGCATCATGAATCAGCACAGATATCTACTTGCATATTAAAGTTATTCAAGATTACTTATGTACAGAAAAAATCATAAATTGTCGTTACTAATATTACGTACATTCGAATGCGTACATTAAGCAATGCTGGCATCAAAAGATCATTCTGCCCCTTGGGTGATTTTACATTAGGTGATATTGAAATATCTAATACATTTATTGGAATAAAACTACAAATTCTATCTATTTGTCTGCTCAAAGTGCCATCTGTGTTCATATCAATGAGTAGAGATTGCTATGTACAGATGACTCGACCTGCATCGATACGCTCAATACTCGTTGAAAACATTTTTACTATACAATGGTAATTGCTACCAAAATGGGGACAAGATTCTTGAAGCACCTATAATAAAACAAAAGAAGAAGGGAGCTAAATATGATTTTCAGTTTTAACTCTGGGATTTTGAATATATGAATAAACTGATGTAAATATTCTGCTTAGTGAATTATCTCTTTTGTGCATTGCCTCATGTGTTGTGTCCACATGTAAACAAATGCTATAATGCCTAAGTTGAAAATTGAAAAATAAGTTCCGACTAGTATCAATTATTTTTTTGGTTTTGAATTTTAAGACCTCGATTAAGACCAAACTTATGACTGAAAGCATTGAATTCGAAACATTCAAACTGTACATGCATACATTGATATTAGACCAGAGTTCTCTCGAACCTGAACAAGAAAAGTTAATGAAAAATCCTAGATTTATTCCTTTCCTGAGCTACATATCAAAGTATGAATTAACGAAGGATTTCTGCTCAACATAAGCACTATTTGCGTTGGTGTATTTGTATATGAATATTTAAATATGTGGAGGGCGAGAACAGTGGTTATATATTTCACATGCAGAACTAACCTACGTTACTATGTAGGGGTTATAGATAATGTTTGTCAAGTTTGTTATATATAACATCTTAACATTCAAAAAAAGTGTGCCAACCTACCCCACTCAAAGGGGTAGTCAGTAAAATCTGATTTGGCAAGTTACTTCTCTTGCAAGTAGGTACAGAGGGGATTTATATGTTATAATTGAGAATTATAGAATTTTAAACCAGACGGAAGAATGTACTGGAGTGAAATGAAGTACAATTTTCGAAATATAATGACCTCCCGGTCGAACGAGTGGAATCATATATGAGTGGACCTCAGTGATGCATTGTAATAAGGTGGAAGATGGAAAACGAACTGACTGATGACACTAATGATCTGTTTGGAATTTTCCTTTCTATTTTGCAGGCTTTTTGTTTTTCTGTTGCCTGAATTGCAAACAATTACAGCGTAATAAGAAGTTCAGCTTACAAGGTACGACCAAAGGCAAAAATAAAAAATATACATTTTTTTAACATTCTATCTCAAGGAAGAGATCTTACAGATGATGCTTGACATGTAGTATATATACTGTTTTTTTTTTTTTTTTTTTTGCTTCAAACATAGACGATATTGTCATCCATAGCACGATTCAGCATGAACTTGAATCCCAGTTCTAAAAGTGAAAAAGTTTCTTACCGGGGTGGGGAAAAAACGTTTTTCAGTAAGACTTTCTATTCTTCTATTCTTAGAGCATGGCTAACAATGGCGCTATCAAATGGTCGGAAAAATAATCCAAGTGAGTTTTCAATCCAACCCTGTGTTCAACTAGCCATGGTTTTATATATATATATATATATATATATATATATATATATATATATATATATATATATATATATATATATATATATATATATATATATATATATATATTCACGCACAAATCAGGGTGGATTGATACCCTTTGCCTAAAAGTATTAGTATTAGTTAAATGTTTATCTGATATCTTCACTCTACATTGAAGGACCGTTTGGAGAGAATCTGATTTGATTGATTTTTGAAACTGAATTTACAATGAAAACCATATCAAAAAATGAATATTTGCTTTATAAGATAAAGTATTAATTCATTATTATGCAATAGTTATCGATATACCAACTGATATTGACCCCAAATAATCTATTTATCTATCTACTCAATATATTCCTATACATGATATATATATATATACATATATATATATATATATATATATATATATATATATATATATATATATATATATATATATTTATATATATATGTATATATATATATATGTATATGTGTATATATATATATATATATATATATATACATATGTATATATATAGACATGTATATATATATATATATATATATATATATATATATATATATATATATATACACAATGCAAATCAGGAATGCATATACCGTAATATAATACGATATCCGATGTGTGAATGGTTCATTTCATAGACTGCTCGATACATTCAACATTAAACATCAAGTTGAGTTGGTGTAGAGCCTAAAATATAATCGAGTAAGGATTTGCTACACAAATACGTTCATGTCCTTGCCCTATACCGCTTATGTTTTTTCTCTTTTTAAATTTCTATTAAAGATATTTGGGGGGCATGTGTCTATTTTCTAGGTTGTTTCATTTTTCTTTCTATTCTATGTACATATAGTATTTTAAAAATTTTTGTTTAGTGGTTGGTAATTTTTAGTAGTTATCTTAGACATAGAAACAGACCAAACCCAGAATAAGTAAGTTAACAACTAAGGTCGTATAAAAAGGAACCCTAAATCTAGGAAACAAATTTATGTAAGAATAAGATATTCTCAGAGATTAAAAAAAATGCACAAAAACTGATGGTTTCAGTACATACTGATAACGGAAATGCCAACACCATATCCTCTTAATCTATTATTCATAACTACCAACGAGCACAGTATCTCCACAAAATAAAAAAGAAGAACATAACAAGAGATGACTAACCACTATACAAAAAAAAGATATATAAAGAGAATAAAATGAAGATCCTACAACCTAGAAAAATAGACCCCCCAAAAAATGTTTTAAATAGGAATAAAAAATAAAGTGAATTAATTGCCCCAAGAAGCCCAAAGAGGGCAGAAACGGAAATGTGTTTTCCTAGAAAATTTTTACATCATATATATATATATATATATATATATATATATATATATATATATATATATATATATATATATATATATATATATATATGTCTACATACCTACATATATACTTATGTGCATACCCATGTATCTATTTATAATAGCATCATGCATTTTTTACGAGTGTATTGTCACGTGATTTCAGATTGGAAACTGAAATAAAACATGATTTCCTCACGGGCGACCTGTCTTGACAATTTATCATCGTTCTTTTTATGAATTATAGGTGTGTTTTCAATATTCTAGTTTCAATTATGCGTTGAATTTATGTCCATGATAATAATTTCAACAATGTTTAAATGAAAATATGCATATTGCTATCCGACAAGTCGTTCCCTGAATATCAAAACCCGATCATTGTGATGAATACTACTATTATCTAATTGACATGCATCTGAGCTGTGGTATGTTCAAACGCAAGCCACAATTTCAGACTACACCAGAGGTTTAAACAGATACTTCTCAATAGAATGTTGAAGCTGTCTTTGTCAGGCGTTTGGCAACTCGAATGAGTACCAAGAACACATCAGGAGAGCAAGGGTTAATCAAAAGTGATGTACGAAAGATAAAGGGATGAACCATAAAGCTATATTTGGACGCCGGAGGGCCGTTTGTACAGAGTCTGATGAGGCGCTCATCCAGGTCGTGTTTGATCGGCAGAGGAGGTGTAACACGCATATACACTCATGAACGCCAGCAGACTCATATGTACTCATACATGCATCGCGTATGTACGCACACACACATTCATACAAACAAATAGAAAAAAACTGATCAACCTTTCTCTCCCTATAAATACGCTTTTTCGACCAAGCAACAAATCCTGCTCTAGAATATGGGTTCTCTGATCACAAAAAATGAATAAAAAGAAAATTACAAGATTCTCATACCATATGTTTTCATCTTAATTTCAACAGAAAATGAAAGTTATTACAATATTTCACAGTATCGTGGTCCACGTTGTATCTCGGCTGCATTCATATACCCCGAAGTAAGTAACATCAGATTTCTGACAAAGGCAGAAGGCGTCTCGACCAGAGACTTTGAAACACTCTTAAAACTCATTAAGTGACTCCCATGTTCCGACAAATCACTGACGGAAAAAAAGGCCTGGTTAGTCACTCGTTAGCAACTGTCACGTGACCAACAATTTCTGGCTGCATGCTGCGCTGGGATGATCAATCAAAAAATTGGAAAAAGAGGTTATCTATGAATAGGTTACTTCTCCCGTTTTGAGGGGCAGTGATCACTAATAGTCTGAAGTTTCGGAAAACGAGCGTGAACACTTCTGGGCACAAACTGAGTGACCAACTGAACATGAATTTATGATGTTAATTGAACGCCACCTGGAATATTTTTTCCGATGGCGGATTTTAAAAAAAAGAAATAGAAAAAAGGTTTTCCTTGACATGATTGGGGTAAATGTTGGAATTCTTAACCCTCTATCTCCATTCAGCTAGAATCAATTAAAAACTGTATAAATCTATCTATACCTATGTTAACAGTTTTTGTTGGTGGTTTTTGATTATATATTCCTAAACGCAACAGGAAGAGGTGACAAACTAATACTAGAAGACATTTTCTATAAACTAAATGACAACAACAGGAATCCATTGAATAGTATATATTGTAACTTGGTGGTCTGGGCAGAGCGTTTTCGTGCAAAGATTCAAATCGTCAACTACGACAACTGCTGCTGATATCAAGATATCGCGTTTTCATGCGGATAATGAAATTGTCAACCGCAACAGCTGCTCCTGATCTCAAGCTGGAAAAGTGTATAGATTTCAATCGTAGTCGAGACGTCGTAGATGGAAGGCTTCGCGCTCATCTGTTGCAAAGTCGACTGTAAACCAAAGCTATTGCTCGAAATCTACTGTCTTGAGAAAAACAAATGAAGCAGACGAGAAATTCAATCACGATTCATGAAGGAAAATCATTCATAAAACTAGTGTTTAGCGCACATCGGACACCCGATATTGTGTCTGAGAAAGACGTTACACGGAAAGCAAAATTGCTGTCTATGAGAAACAATACATAGGGCAATCATTTTTGTCTCTATTCCTCGAACGATCTACAGACACCTAATTATAATTTGGAACAGTTGTGGGTTTGTGAGGATAAGAAAACATTCGGTAGAGCATGCTCAACCCTCAGGAACAAAAACATTTCATTTTTGCCTAGAAAAAAAGGGGGTATAAAAGCAATGCATCCTCCTAATAGTCACCTATGAATCTGAAACATAGAACCTATCGGAAAAGATTGACCCTGAAACCGAGAACCATGCTCAACATCTTACAATGTGGATCCCAAGAGATCATATGTGAAACTGTGAGATGGCGTGCCGAACTAAACAAGTTCAGAAAATATTGGCTCTGCAATGCCCATGATAAAGGATGTCTGGTTAATCTGGGGGAAGGTCTATGCATAACGACGGATGTTTAAAGGCAGCTTCTGCTGCTGCTGCTGATGGACCGGAGCACTAGCCCGACGTCAAAGATAGACAGGTGTACGGGGCTTAAGGTCTCCAAATTTCTTTTTTCAATTTTTGAGCCCAGTGTTTCGATTGAAATATTTTTTTACAAGTTTTAAAGTCAAGTATTGCCATTTGAGATGTTTTTTTTTTAATTTTCAAATTTGGGAGTGATTTCCTGAATTAGAAAATTTGAAAATCACGATTAGATGGGCAACCTTGCCAAAAATGACCGGCCATTTGCCTATTGTTGGATAGGAGGAAAAGACGATTCACGCCTCACCCGATGCCATTGGTGCAAAATGAACTGAAACTATCCCAGCCTGAGTTTGAACTCAGTTCGCAAATCTCATTACTGCATGCTGTTTACAGTTTGGCAACCCCCAAAGAGACGTTAATTTTCGGTGATATTTTTGAAAACTCCAATAACAGGAATATTTACAGAGTTTAGTTGAAAAAGGATAAGTGATACTTAGAAAAAAAATATCTCTCCAAGAAGAAAAAAAAAACATCTATGTTACACCAAATTCGATTTTTACCCAATTAAGACGATAATTAAATTCTGATCATTATGGAAACAAACTGAGGAAAAAAAATAACAAAAATAATTGATAACAAATTAAAGAAATTTTCATTTTGTTCAAAATCAAATTATACACTCTCTGTACCGAGATGAACTCATTTTGTGTTTTGAATAAAAGTCTTTGCGAGTTGAAAAGAAAGATTAGAAGAAAGAGTTTCAAAGATGTCAACATAATTACAAATATAAACAAGATTTTCATCGGACGAAACAGTGAAAAATTGGCTTGTTTGAATGACGCATTAGACGCAAAACGTTCTTATCTATATGAAAATTGAAAAGTCACATTATACCTAAAAAAAATGGTATTTGTGTGTTTGCCTGCATAAAAGGGAGAATAGCCTCGTTTGATCTCTTTCCATCTTTTTATAACCATTAAAAAAACAGTGATTTATTGACATATTCAGGGAGAGCTAAGAAACGGACAAAACTAATTTTGCATCCAGTTCATTTTTACTTACTAAGAATAAAATCTTCTAAATCATCTCTACATAGATAAAAATATATTGTATTATCTACTATATTCTGATTGCTAGTAATCATTTTTCACTTATATTATTTCAAATCAGGGCGGATAATGAAAGTAATTACTTTTTTAATCAAGGGAGGTAATCCAAATCATGAAATGAGAATTATAAACAAAATTACATCTATTAGTTTTGCTAGAGGTTCTCATTTGAGCAGCTAGCGGAAATTAACATCAAAACGAATTGTGTACACAAGATAATTTATACAGAGTTAATTTCTAGCTACTATAATTACTTTCAGAGGAAATTCTTTTTTCAATTATCTCTATATGAATAAATATCTTACGTATAATTCATTGTTTTATTTGAAGTCTCTCTGCAAAAGATCAAGGGAGGTAACCCCAATAGGAAAATAGTGAAAATCAAACATAAAACTTCATTTATTTTTTATTCATTTACAGTTTGAGGTTTTTTACGTTGAGTACGAAGTGGACATTGATGTTATGCACAGTGTATTAACAGTCCAAGGGTATCAAAGTTCAGCTGCAACTTTTTTTCATGAATTTCCGTATTTGAATAATCATCCCTGTCCACGCCCGAAAATCCTGGAAATTCCAAGGCCTGGACATTGGACGATGCTAATTTCCCAAAGCTGGGGCTCTGGAAGATGCTAAATTCTAACGTTTGATCATCGGAAAGATCTTAAATTTTAATAATCAGTCACGTAGATACATGTTAAAATTGCAGATATTCCCGGTGTTAAGATAACACCCTGGACTGATCTGCGTACATCTTAGTATCATTTCTTCGTTCAGATCGATTACTCTCTACTTATTTCTACCAGGCAATGCAAAGCCGAGATGCTTGGGATATATATATATATATATATATATATATATATATATATATATATATATATATATATATATATACATATATATATATATATATATATATATATATATATATATATATATATATATATATATATATATGTATATATATATATATATATGTATATTGTGTCATCCACGGACAGCTGTTTTGATGTATTATATCTCTTCAGTGTGGCTATAGACTTTCCATTAACCTATCCAGTACTGCAAACCTTAGTTTCAGATCTGGAGACCGGTATCCTACCTCTGAGCTACGGAACTGGAGATAATTTAAGCAATTTATTTACACATAAATCCCCAATCCACCAGTGTGCTCTATTCCTATAGAAAAGCATTGCATAAGCTCACAATGGAGAGTCAGTAAGGCTGAATTTCAAGCGATATATCTATTTACACATGAATTCCCCCTCCACTATTCCTATAGAAGAACATTGCATAAGCTTACAATGGATGGGTTCCCTCACTTGAAGAGTGCTCAACCCTGAATAGAGGACCATTAATTATTGTGTCATGCACACACAGCTGTTTCAATGTATTTCTTCTCTTCAGTGTGGCTATATATATATATATATATATATATATATATTAGTAGGTAATTCCAGCAGAGAGAAAACATTTACTATCAGTCGGTTTCCAACAAGTATATAGCGTAGATTCCTTTTGATAGGAGTAAATGTTATTCGGACCAGCTACACAATCAGATCGATATTCTAATAATCAGTATTTGCTTCGTCAATTATTACAGATAAACTGTTAATTCTAACCAAATAGCAGTCTTCTGAATTACCATTTACAAAATAGTATTTGAAAGCATTGTTAAGAAATTTTTTTTTAGTTTTCAAAACACCTATCTTATTATTTCAAGCCTCTGACTCTACTTAATTGCGAGCTTGGTGTAAAAAGGACTTAAGTTGTTGCATTATTCATGCATGCTGTCCCCCTTGAATTCAATAATTATCTCTGTTTCGCAATATTTTGAACCGATGTTGAGGTGTACGTTTGTTGACGATAATCTGGCAAAATACCTGGTTGATGTAGCCACTAGTTTCATCTACTAATTGTTCTTCATTCAGAACCATTCACACATGGCCAGTTTTCTTTTTTTTTTACTTTTGCAATTTATTATACAACTGCATTGGCGGTCGTCAATCACAGAAAAACGTCCACGTCTTCAAGTCTATCTATCCTCTTTGTTTCGATCGTTAAATCCAATGTCGAGCTGTACGTTCATTGAAAGTCCCCTGGGCAAATAATTGGTCGATATTGCGTGCAGTTTTCAATTCTTTACTTCCATTTCCAAACTCATACGACGAAATTGCTCAATTTTTTTCCCATCTTTTTTTTTTTGACAGCCCGGAAATAATCCAGAATAAATAATGAAAAGAAAATTATCGGTGTAAATAGATACGGCGAAATTAAACTTTATATATTCCATGAACACAGCCAGTGCGCCATTTCAAATTAAGCATCTAAGTTCAGAATAACAAAAAACATTTTTTTGCGCCCACGTAATTTATATATATATATATATATATATATATATATATATATATATATATAGAGAGAGAGAGAGAGAGAGAGAGAGAGAGAGAGACAAAGAGAGGGAATTGAACGAAGAGGATCTTTCTTATTGAATTCTGCATATAGAATATTAATTTAAAGCTGGAACTTCCTTCATTACCATACTTCTAAGAAGGCCAATACGTGTACATTGCAAAACATGCGGGAATTAAAACTATTCGGAACTCCCACTTATGAAATCAATAATATGTAATTGGTATCCTTGGAAAGATGCGACCATTTGTGTGTTCATGTATGTGAAACGATGATCTTTTCATATTCAAACCGGCAAATACATTTAAAAGTGGTAAGAAGTAATTCATTCTAATTTTATCCAGCCAAATCATTGATCTATCGACCTGCGCTTGACATCTCCATTTTTTCCTGAAGCTAGAAACCGTCAACCACTGCTGTCACCAAAACTGTCAACATCGGTTTCTGCAGTTTTTGAACTTGGCTAGGTGGTTATGTATGTATATATCGCGTGCACAAACCTTAACACAAAAGTTGAAAGAACGAAAATTTGAACGTTTTTTCCTTACCCCGTCAACAAAAACGATATCCAGTTTGTTTTTAAATCATTCCGTTCAAGCTAGTTTTTTTTGTGTTTTGTTCAATTTGTAGTGTAACCTTATGCCAAATTGGTTCGTTCGTTTTTGTCTGGCGACATTTACACCTTTTCTCTTAAAATTCGAACCTTTTTTGATGATCACTGCCCGATGAAAGGCGGGAGAAGATCACCCCTTTTTTGAATTTTTAAAAAAAATTTTACCACTCGAAATATGGCATGCCGCATGATTATGTTGGTCAAGTGCCGGTCTCTATTGAGTGACTAAACCAGACCTGTTTCGTATTAAATCTATTTTGATTACGAGTTCCTTTAAAGTGGACTTATTCTGGAAGATTTTCGATTTACTGTTTATTTCTTTTCTAATAATTTCTGTGAACTAAAGAAAAAAGCATTCTAATCAAAATAGAAAACAGCCTACACTATTTTCATTCATTCTATAACGATCCATTATTTTTTGGTCTGGATATCATTCCTGTGAAAAAAAAAAATTCAGTATGATAAAGTCTGGGTAGTGACTCAATAGAAACCGTCATTTAACCAACGTCTTCTGACAGCATGCAGTGTTGAAATGATCAATTAAAAAATGGAAAAAAAGAACTAATTCTGTCAGTCACTAAACAAACACCGTCGTGAGACCAACTCAGTTTTGTTAAAGTGATCAATTAAAAATTTGTAAAAAAGGGTAATCAATGGATAAATTATTGTTTTTGTTGGACAGTGATCAATGGAAAAAATCTAGATTTCCAGAAAACGAGCATGAACGTTGTTGTACATAAAAATTAGGTGATCAGTTTTGCATAAACACACACTGCAAATTGAACCCCCACTGAAAACCTTTGGGGAGTGAATTTATACTAAAAATAAAAACACAGGAAAAGCCTTTTTCCAAACATAAAAGGAGTATATATTTGAGTTTTCAGCCTTCTAGCTACATCGGTGATGCCTTACACGTGATGCATACATACATAAATGGCCAGTCAGACACACCGGCTTAAAAAAGTGAAGAAATATTTAATAATGTTGACAGTTTTGGTTGACGGTTTCTGATATTTTTAGCTATTTTCATACGTCATATAATTATCCATTATTTCGGTCTGGATTTCTTTCCTGTAAAAAAAGGAGTAAAAAATAAACAATTAAATCACAAAATCTTGGTTATATTTCTGAAAGAGTCAATTTCTGTCTCTTATCTTGATCGATAAATCTTTCGATATCCGAAAATCAATCAGAGGTTGACTTCTGATAAAGACAAAGACGAAGAAGATATCTTTATTTAGGAAAATAACGTACATTAGAAAATACATTCACAGAAAGGAGGGCGTGATCTTACATTAAAGGTTATCTTCAACCCCGTCGCCCCCGATTATTACAAGTAGAAACAAACTTTTTATTTGAATATTTCCTACGTATATTCTTTAAAAAATACGAAAACGAACTAAAAAAGAAACTAGAATTAATAACTTCAAGTAAAAGGCAATTAGCTTCAGTATGTAGTACAAATTCAACCAATAAAAAAATCAATTCGCAAATAGCTTAATGAAAAACCAACTAAAGAAGATACTACATCTGGAAGATTTAGGTCATATTAACAACTAGAGTTGAGAAGAAATATGATACTGAAATGATAAATGGATTGTTAATATCTATTTAAATGTATGCATGGGAATGAATGGAACGTATATACTTGTTTAAAGATTTGTAACAAATTATAAGCGTGCTTTAAATTATGGGATGATATATTCTCTGGTGATTTTAAGTATAGGTAAACCGTGATATCAAACGTTCATATAATAAATGTCTTTAAAAACTATGTTGTTTTGTATGAAATATCATTTTTTGAATAGTAAGATGGAGAATGATAAAAAGAACAGAAAATAAGTATTTAATCGAAATCAACCTTTTCAAATGATCTCCAAATGATATCAAATCATCTCTCCCGAATCTTTAGGATCAATGGTCAGAAAATCACTAAAAGAACGGAGTATGACATTCCTATCATAGAACATTGTACCACAGATATGAAGTTCAAAATGTTTGAAGTATTAATAATCAGTTGAATTTACTGAAGGGGTAAAAAACTCCCTATCCTAATTCTTCAGGCTCAGTCAGCTGAATGGTGTGAATATCTTTAACAGCCATGAGCATTTTATTCAGTTCCTGTGGGATCCTTTTTCCCTACTTCGTAGCCTTCCCTATTGCTTTGATGTAACTTGATATGATCGCTCTTGAAGTTTCAGAGTATCCTGAAAACTCTTGAACCAATGTTCGTTGATCGCTGGCCACTGCTTCCTGTAATTCTTCATCATTGAGAACAGACTTCTTTGAGATTTATAATTGGTATTGATATTTCTGCATCTAAGTTTATGGAACAAAAGTAGTTCAGAATATAGTAGTGGTTACTCTAAGTTCTTTGTTGACTTTATCAACTGTTTGGAGAAAAATTTGAGATCGTACTCGGAAATGTCGACCTTCTCGAGTTGACACCATCACTATTAGAGGCTCAAAAATCTCAAACAATGATCAAATAAGCAAAGAAAAATGACAGAATACTGTAAGGAATCACCATCATAGTTCATAAGTGTACAATCGTAGCGACAAAATTGGACGTTATGTAAAGACAATCCTATCGAAGACTTATTCTATTTGTGACCTCACTGGTATTTTTCAGTGGAAAAATATTTAATATAGAGCCAAAAAATACCGAGAAACAACTACATTTAGGGAAATCGAGATGTTATCAATAAACCTGTAAAATAAAGCCTTCCCCACTAAAAAATTAAAGAAGCATAAAAATAAAAACATTTTCTGAAGGGGCCTAATGGATTACCAAGTCTGTGGACAAAGCGATAGAATACTCAAACACACACCCATAAGCACATATAAATAAAGGATAAAACTGTTCACCGCTTTTACTGGCTGTAGTAGTCCAATGCTATCGATCTCTACCAAGGAGAAAGAGGCTACAATGAAATGATAATAATGAATGTAGCAAACAAGATTAAAGTGAATACACAGTTACTCACGATTGACTGGAAACATTGATTCACTAGGAACTAGGCAAATAGATTGGATGCGACGAGAGAGAAAAATAAACAAGTTTTGTTAGTCATTCAATAGAGACCATCAATTTTGGCAGCATATCTTTTTAGGGGTGATCAATTAAAAACTTGGAAAACGGGGAGATCGATGAATAAGTTATTTCTGTCGCATTTTTCTCAGACACTAAATCACTTAAAGACTTTATTTCCCCCCGAAAATAATAAAAATAGGCGAACATCAAAGGATTGATTTAGTGTAAACCTATATTAAAAATCTTTTCTTGACATAATAAGCGATGAATACTTAAAATTTCAACTCTCTGGTTCAATTAGTCGGCCTGTTCTGGAGATACTCAAATAGCCAGCCAAACAGACAGCCAGACCAGCTTAAAACGGAGAAAAACCTATGTTGACAGTTTTGGTTGATGGTTTCCGATACATTAGCCGCCGGACGATAAACAAATCACGATATACAAGCCTGGAGAGAATCTAATCAATTTCAACAAATGGAACAGAATCAGGTGATCAAACTATGTACGTGAACAGGGATGTGAAAATAACTGAAAATCAAAACCTTGCCTGAGGGCTGAAAATACTGTAGGGTATGAAGGTTAAAATCATGCTCATGACAACTGAAGCACTAGAGGCCGCACCAGAGGCCCCCAAGAGAAGACTCGAAGTTTTAGGCATACGGTAGAGAATTGAGACGATAAGTCCATTGTACTGTTGATCTCAACAATAAACTGAGAAAGGAGTAAAAGATTTGAGCCGGTTTGTAGTCACAATGTGTTTTGAGTTAATCACTGAAATATCAGATGTAATTATACGAGTAATAAGGTACCACGACTTCTATCGAAAACGAATTTTCATCAAATATTCCAAATACACATGTTTAGATGCCACATACGTATACGTACACACATAAACATATGTATAACACATGCATATACGAACAAACGTGTACTCATAATACGTAAACATATACCACGTACTTACATCAACCCGTTCCCAAACAGGTAACATATTCACACGCATACACAAATGCAAAAAAGCCAGGTAAAAACACACATGCGTGCACATACACTTGATAAGTTATAAATGAATTATGCTGATGATGTTTTTTCTAAATCAAAGGGAGACCCAGAAAGTTTTAAATAATTCCTTTCATATTGGATTTTCTCGCCGGAAGGAACAACTACGATTGAAAAAACTGAATTTCATCTGTGAATTTTTCCAAAGAAGAAGTGATCTTTTTTGGATACAAAAGCTGAAATTCATGAACATTCAATTATTACAGAATGCTCTTCCATACGTACACACTTACACTGACTTTCAGATCATCCTGATCATATCACCAGATTGAATCCACTTTCGAATTTGACCAGGATTAGAAGGATCTGCATTTATGTTGAAGAGTACTTAAACCAGTTTCACAAACTCATAGATTTTGATTTAACATGATCTCTTCAAATGAACTGATTCAAATAGCGAGAGAAGCTGAGGCAAAGTATTGAAGGGACTGTTTTGCTTTCAATGAAGAAAAACAATATATTCATAGATGGTCCCTTGTGGTCAACACGCATTACGAGTTTAGATGACTTGCTTCCAATTGCCAGATATCAATTGAGCATCACCTTGAATTCGATGCCATTTTCTAATGCCAATGACAGTTTCGTATCGCCACAACGAAAACTTTCCATCAATTTCACTGCTGTCAACCAAAGTTTAGAAGGGACATCAGGACCAAGTATCAGATGCACCCAGGAGAATTGAAAAAATATGTTCCTCAAAGCAAACTAAGCGACTACATGGACAAACGGAATATCGAAAATCTTAGATCTGTAATGTGGAAACATGACCTGACCTGCCATAAGTGGGATTCACATCTATCACTTTGAGTGAGCGCTTCAATAAGCATTGTAGCGATGTGAAAAAAAAACCGGTAAGGAAAGAGCTGAGCAACGCATCAGTGAATACAAGACATATAGTTTTAATGATGACCTCTGGGTACATGTTCTAGAGAAAATGCAAGGGGGCTTGGGCGCTCTAGTATACCAGGTGGGTGAGTAGATGTTGAAAACTCACGGAACAAATAGCTTGAACAATAATTTTTGTAAACTGGGTCTTATCCACGATAAGTTTTTGTTAATTGTCTGAAAACGGTTTAAATGCACTACATCCCCGTTATTCGAATGTTGATATACCTCTGTGTATTTTGGTTTCCTTTGCAGAATACACCATCCACTTTTGAACTGTTAAAAATCATGCTTTCAAAAAGCCAATATGTCATTGGAACTTTGATATGTGATATCCAAATTGTACATTATTTTTCATTGTTAAGTGCACCATTAACCTTTTTAAAGATTCATTTGAATTTAAATTACTGAATGACGTAGATATGCATCTTATCAAAAATTTCATTGTTACAATGTCATATATTCCATTGAAAAAAAATCCAAAGGGTCTTGTTTTCTTTATGATAATCGTAGTAATTGTAGTAGACATCGCAGTGCAAATGACGATACTGGGAAAAGTGAAAAGTTGGATGAATATTCACACTTTACCATAAAACTAGAGAAAATGATGCAGAACAAATCCAAGCTCCTGGAAAACCGAATAAAAAAACTAAAAAAAAGACCGCTGTCATCACTCGTGTGAAACCCGGAGATGATATTTTTAATAATAATAATAATAATAATAATAATAATAATAATAATAATAATAATAATAATGATGATGATGATTATACGGGGAATTGAAAATACAGATACAAAATATCACTGATGGGAGATCATGGACATAGCTACGCAAAAGTAACCTAAAGAGAGAAACTGGCCAAAATAAATAAATTTATGGTAGACCAAAATAAAGGAATCAGTACAAACTATATTGGGGCTAAAATTGACAGAATCCAAACAAACAGAGAATGCCGCCTCTGTGGAGAAAAGGGTGGGACCTTAAATCACATAACCAGTGAATGTAGTCAACTAGCACAGAAAGTGTCTAAAATGAGACACGACAGGGTAGCAACAGTGATATATTGGCAACTGAGTGAATGGAAGGGATTCAACCATTCGTAGAAGTGGTATCAGCACAACCCAAAGACGGCCCTGGAAAATGGAGGTCACAAATTACTTTTGGACTTTGACGTCCAAACCGACAACCCCATTCAAGCAAGGAGATAAGAACTGGTAATTGGAGACAAGAAGAGGAGAATCTACCAAATGATAGACGAGGCTGTTTCTGTGGATCACAGAGTAAATAGGAAAAAGAGTGAAAAACTAAGGAAAAACTAGGATCTGGAGAGAGGGCTGATGGAGGCATGGAACATGAAAACCAGGGTAGTACCAATAATAGTAGATTCTCATGGAACCGTATCCAAGATATTGAAAGCGAGATTGGAAGAACTTGGGACGAGAAGAAGGATTGAGACTATACAGACCAAGGGACTGCACGAATACTGGGGAGAGTACTAAAGATATGAGACCCACGATTCCAGTTGTTAGCCATGGCATAACAGCCAAGAAAAAGTCATGTTGGAGACTGTGTAAGCCACAGCACTGCTGTAGTCGGCGAGGAGGATTTGGGTGGATACTCACAGTCACAGCATCCAGCACTAAACTGGTGTGATATTGTAAACCTAAGCACTGCTGTGGACAGTGAGAGTGTGAGACTAGAGGAGACTTGCTGTCACCCATCTGCTGTGACTGCCAGGGATCTGGTATGAAAATGCTAATAATAATTAAATGATGATGATGATGATGATGATGATGATGATGATGATGATGATGATGATGATGATGATGATGATGATGATGATGATGATGATTTAGTTCTGTCTTTCGTTTGATATTCGGAAAATAAAACAAGAAAATGAGGCGCAGCATGATGTTCTAGACGTTTTATAAGTAGGATGAAATTGCAAAATTACTTAATAATTGCTGTCATTTTTGATCGTAAAAGGTAAAATATAAACCTGTTCAAGTAAAAATCAATCAGTTTCCTTCTTCCATGACCTTTTTATAACGATTATTTTGCTGTTGCTGAATTTTTAAATCACAAAACCAAACCTTTTTTTCAATTATTCCATAAAATGTCTAAATATTTTCGTCTCATCTTTTTTATTTTCTTTCTGATAGCATGCCAAATTTTCACTGGTATCTGTTCATAGAACCATTCATTAGAATTCGCCCGCTGATCCAGAATTGTAAAGATGTATTTTTAGACACAGTCTCGTCTGGGACAAGACACAAGTGGATCTGATTAGGTGGGGACGTCCATTACGATCACGACGGGGCGAATTTGTGGCATATTGCGACAAAACCGATTGTTGCATCGATTAGCACCAAGAACAGAAACCTGTTAATCAGTAAACTATTTTGCATAAAACATTCTTGAACAATGGCAACTAATTTATATACGATGATAACGTGTTTCTCAACAGTAAAAATCACCTAGGGGAGGGTTTTTTTCTCTTCTTGAAATTTCCAAAAATGCTTGACAACCCTTGGAACGACGCGCAGAGAGTTTTTTTGCATATGCAGTGAGGATCATTCTACCTTTTCACGGAGAAGAGATCACTGTTCCGTAAATAAAGCAAAAACAGATCTTGTGAAGTTATGGGTACGATAACAGTGAAAAATAGCAGGACGTAACCATTGGATTGAAAGAACAATAAAATACGGGAGTTATTTTCGTGGTCATAATATTCGTTGGAATAGAAATCCCACCCCAGATTTTGAATTCATTTTTGGAATCTAAGATTCCGTGTTTAAAATTTAGGTAATCCCTGTTAGCCTTACAATTAACTAAGGATTATTTCTCACATGCAATATATATATATATATATATATATATATATATATATATATATATATATATATAATATATATATACATATATATATACATACATACATACATATATATATATATATATATATAGATATATATATATATATATATATATATTCAACTAGGACAGAAAAAAATCGTATCCATATAAACATTCAACATCTTACACGCTCGATGTTAAAAACGGCTCACGAGAAGTTGACACAAAATAAAATCAACTTTATTTCCTAAAAACTCTGAACGTTTCACGCGGTCGATGTTGAAAAATGGCACACAAATAAAACAATTTAAAAATCTAATTCAGTCAAAGCAATGACAACTCAACTTTAGTATTTACTTCTGTTTTCTCTTTCGATATAGGCAGAGATAATCCAAAGTTAATTGTAAGGTTTACAGGAATTATCTCCATTCCATGCACAGAAACACTGAATCAACTGAATAGACGAATTTATAATGATGACATCCAACACATTGTCATATTCAAGTTGAAACATTTTGGAAAACACTGAATAGAAAAAAAAAGTTGTCAGCAAGCTTTCATTCTTTAGTTTTCTCACTTTGTATCATTCTTATATTCTGTATAATATTAATTTCAACAGTAGTACCTGTCAAAATTATTTACTTAGGAATTAGCATCTCTGCCTTGAATCACTGTATCTGTGCGCTCAGTTTTGGATCAAAGAGTAACGCCGGCACTATGCTTGGGATTATAGTCTGGGATCTGTGCACTTATTGCAAACTGTTGCACAAAATATATCAATATACATTGTGTTTCCACTTATTTTAATGTGTACTATGCTATTATAATCATTGCAAACCTCTATCATAATAATTAACCGTTTCTCTGTGAAATCCAAAAGATACTTCTTACAAGCAGTTTTCGTACACAGAAAAAAGCACTATTATCTGTTGCATACCAATGCAAAGTGCAACACAAAAGGAAAAAATACAGCAACGCACAAAAAACTGTTACACACTAAAAAGGTTACACAAAAAATAGTTACACACAAAAACAGGAACCCCCTGCAAAAATAGCTCACCCCAAGAAAAAAACAGCAACATCCCCAAAAAGCTACACACAATAAACAGCAATATCCGAAAAACGGCAGCACACACAAATAACTACACTCAAATACAGCAACAACCCAAAACAGCTACACATTAAGAACAGCCACGCATAAAAAAACAGCTACACTAAGAAAAACGGCTATGCCAAATAAATCAGCAACACTCAAAAAACAGCAACACTCAAAAATAGTAACACCCTAAAGAGCAACCCACAAATAATAGCTAAACACAAAAAACGGCAACACACAAAAACGTACACACTAAAAACTGCTACATTCAAAAAACTGCAAAAACCAAAAAAGCACTATACACAAAAAACAGCTATACACAAAAAGAGCAAAACACAAAAATAGGTACACACTAAAAACTGCGACACACAAAAAACAGATATACACGAAAAAAGTAGCACTCAAAAAACTGCATGTTTTAGAAATAAACGAACTTCCTAATTGTATAGTTTCATATCAAAAACGACAAACATATAATATAAAAAATAACAATCTAATTTACTTCCGCTGATAAGTGCCTTAACAGGTAGCGTAAAAACTGCTCATAAAAAAGAATTTATAAAATAGAAAGATTGATAAAAATCCAACAGAAATTTTTATCGCTGTCTAGTAATCCAGCATTGTCTTCATTACCAGCCTTTCTTACACTTGCATCCATGAAATGAATATTCGTCATAAGTTGAAGAACTTAAAATTGGGCTAACTAACAATTATTCTCATTAATTAGATAATAAACATGATCAACCGAAAGTTAATTAGTTCCACCTTCCATGACATATCACAGCAGATTTTTGTTGTGGTTGTGTTATTTTACGATAATACGAACTTGAACTCCAGGATAACAAAACGGAACCATTTTTAATTATTTCATGAAATGTCTAATTATCTCCTTTTGTTAGTTTTGATTTTTGATTGCATGCCAAATTTTCACTGGTATCTGTTCCTATAGCCGTTCATTAGAATTCGCCCGTTGATCCAGAATTGTAAAGATGTATTTTTAGACACAGTCTCGTCTGGGACAAGACACAAGTGGATCTGATTAGGTGGGGACGTCCATTACGATCACGACGGGGCGAATTTGTGGCATATTGCGACAAAACCGATTGTTGCATCGATTAGCACCAAAATCAGAGACCTATCAATCAGTAAACTATTTTGAATAAAGCATTCTTGAATAATGGCAACTAATTTATATACGATGACAATATGTTTCTCACGCACCAGAGTGAGAATAGCAGATGGAGTTTTTTTTTTTCCTTTCATTAAATTCCAAAATGCTCATCAACATTTGAAACAACGTACGCTATATGCATTGCATATGCGAGGAAATCATTCCATCCGTGCACGATGACAAGACTTCCTTTTTGTAGAAAAGGAAACATATCCTGTTGAGCTATAGACATGGCTCTTTTTTGATTATTCTCAAAAATGTGTAGAAAGTGTCACTTATTCCCGACAAACTTTGCTATTGTGATATCGACAGTGATAATTCAAAATCTACTTTGGACTAATGGCCTACAGGCAATGATGCATATTTTTAAGTACCAAAAGTTAGAGAAAACAAGCTCAAATATCAGTGTATTGGCCATAAAAACAAAGTAAAGGGCATAATAGTCAGTCTGAATACGATTTAAACAGAAGCAACCGGGAATAACACTTACTACCTTGGAACGAAAATCGCATTTCATGGTGTTATCATTGTAATTCAACGTACTTTTCACTTTGATGCAAGAATTGACATTAATTAGCTTCTTACTGTTGTTAGCGAGAATTCATCAAATCCAATGTCCCTAATACTGATACTAACAGCATTAAGAATTAAATATTTACGAGGTTATAAAACTGACAGCTTTCTCAACAAGCATATTTTGTTCAGAATTTAACGTTGAATGCGTCAAGACGATGAAGAATTGGCGGGTATTATTGGAATATCAAAAACATTTTCAGTAAATGAATGAAGAAAAAAGAATAAGAATATTCCGTCAGATCAATCCGTTAGAATTTAAGAAAAAATCGGAACAATACAAAGCTCAGAGTTGTGTCAGTAACTCTAGTTACTATTATATAGTTTAATAGATAATACGGTCTATTGAGTTTATCTAGTTACCTGGTGGTCATGGCTTCAAATACTATGTTTATGGTAAAAAAAGGCAGCACGAAAAGAATTATTATGATGTTTGATACCCCTAATATAGGCTGCAGTATGAGAAAAAAATCCACCCTTATAGATAAGTAATTGAGATGTTCACTCGGAAATCTTGAAACTAGCCGTCCAATGATAAAAGCAAGTAAGTCCAGTACGGTGGACTTGACTAATTTTGTCATATTTTGTGACAGTTCTGTTTTTGGAAGTATGTAGCCATTAAAGATTAATAATAAAAAAAATAGCCTACCTTGGATAATGGCGCCTCAATTTTCTTTAGAGTACCTCACCCTCATTCTGAAAGTCTGCAAAGTCCTTGTTCAGGATTGCCATCAGCTGAAGTTTTGCGCTCTCTTCAAATTCGACTACGTTCTGAACACCTTACAACGGTGATTTTAGCTTTGGTAAAAGCCAAATGTCTCATAAAACCAATCCAGACAGTGGTTAGGCTTACAGATCAGACGTGAAAAATTAGCAAATTCAGTAATAATGAATGCGACGGTTCCATAGTGCACAAATTCTCACATTGCCAACAGGGTAACTCTACGGGAGATTGTCTGTTTACATACACGCAGTACAGTCCACGGTGATAGGTTGCTTAGTTACATCAGCGCCGCACATCCAGTTCTCGGAATATTAAGAATGCCTGAATACTTCCTGAATTGACCTTGATTAACCAAATCCAATTATATTCATTGTGATATATAGATAATTAGAATAAACATGAGAATATTAACAAAATCACTAATATTTCTTGTTTGTTGATTGAACATTGAGTTTTTGTGGGTATGTTTTCCAGAGTTGCTTTCATCCCTCGTGTCGGGATCTTAATGAAAAACGTAGTTTTCAAGCACGTTGTGACTTCACAAACTGAGAATCATGCAACGCACAAAGGAGAGAATCATGCTCAACCTCACATGGAGAGATCACAAGACAGCACATTGTATAAAAAAACAAACAAATAGAGGCCAGATATATCCTAGAAACCCTTATAAAAAGCAAATGAAAATTGGCTGGTCATGTTGACGAATGTCAGAGAACCGCTGGACATGATGACTCACGATGCAAAATTGAGGCGTAACTAACGATACAAATTCAGAAACGACGCTCATGTTAGATATCTTGGAAATCTCAAGGAAGAAATGGACAAATAAAGCCTGAAGAAAATCAATCATCTCGATTTCCCTGAATAAAAATATTCTAGCTCAAGTTGGGGTCTGGAGTTGGCTTCGTTTTCCCTCCTTAGTAACAACAAGTACAACCCTCACGTAATTTAATTGCTGAGCATCTCTTCACTGATTAGATTTCCAATCTCAAAATATTTGAAAATGCAATCAGTGAAGTGCCCCCCCCCCGTGGACTTTCACCTTGCAGCAACCAGGCTTGTTATTCCATCGTTCATTATATTTTATTTCGTTCTTCCCTTCTGAGCCGACATTTACAAGTCTCTTATGTCAGATTGAATCAACAATCTGGACATTTACATCGATGATAGATTTTCCTCCTGACCCTTTCAGTAAGTACTTCTCGAACTTCGGACACATTTTGTTATGATACATCAATAACAATAGATTAAATGTGCTGCACCCTGGGACGTTTCATCATCTTCAACCCAACGCCTTGCTTCATTTCCACTACTCCGAGATCGAAGAGTAAAGAGAAAAAGTACATTCTCAAAATGTAACCTCATGGCATTGCATTAGCCAAAGAACCGTCCGGATACAAACTGACAGTGATGATATGATCATCAGATAGGAAAAGTGTCTGAAAGATCTAATCATTGTGCAACGTAAAGGCATCCAAACTTGGGTGAACGTTGTCATATTCTTCGGACTCTGCCAACGTCAAACAACTGTCAGAATTCGAATTGAAAGTTAAGACCGATCAACATCATCAGATTTATGATTACGGCCAACCCCGCCTCAGATATCAGAAGAAGGCCTCCTTCCGCTTGGGTAAATATTCTCCGTACAGTTAGCTTTTAGTCTACCAGTACCTTCAACAGATAACAGCGGTATCAGATGTGATTTGTTACTATAAACTTTCTTTCAACTAATTCGATACCAAACGGAACTAAAGATGAGAGTTGCGGATCATCTTTTTTAGAGAAATTTATAACAATTCATCATTTAAACTTTGTACATTTTACAAATCAGAGTGGATGTCTGTACTAGCGTTTCTAAAGTTTCAATCGTGGTCCTAATTGTGAAAGTATAGAATAATCTTGACTCAAATGAATAACCTTTACGTATTTAAAGTAGGTAGTACACAGCACCTGAGTTGTTCCCTCCATACCAGAAGCCCTCTAATCACACGTGGTTTAATATTAGATTCAATGACATCTGGGGCTGGTTTAAAGCGTCTTTGATAAGGGGTGCAGCTCGCAAGTGAATTTGACAGGAAACAGTCAAGACACCTGTTTTGAATTTAACAAGCTATTTCTGTAGTGACAAGGCAGCTTATAATATTAAGACGGCTTCTGGAATAGAGCGCCTTCATGAAATTTCGGTAGATTTGATTAGTGTAGGTTGAACAAGAGAGAACGAGAGAGAGCGAGAGAGGGAGAACGAATGTTAACGGTAGGCCGCTTTGTGGCTCAATCTAAGTCGGGCTTTCTTGTTCTTTTTCTTGTTTTTTTCTTCTTTTCAGTCACAGCCGGTGCCCATCGTCTCCTCTGTTCCGGGATCCAATAGCGTCATTCTCCCCTTCGGTTTATCAGTGAGTACGGACCCTAAGAGTGCAAATTGGCATATATTTATACACATAGTTTGATAACGTTGAGTAGATGGTAACGGTACAGGGAACTCAAAAATCAAAAATTTCACCTCTGCCAAGGGTGTTACTTTCAGTCCTCACAGCCACCATTGGATCTATATTTGCAAGATCGCTTATTTGTATACCCAATGAAAAGGGTCTACCCACGCATCTCAGACACCATGTAAATTTTCAGCACCGACCAAAAGCTGAGTTTCAAGCTTCGGTTCACATTTCGCTCCGATTAACAGCTTCTCGCTGCGACTAACTCATCATTACTAGTACGTGGTTGACCCACGACTTCAACCTTCCTCAGTTCATCAATGAGTTTTTATCGATTGAATATGGCAATCTCCTTGATTCTACTCTACCATTGAAATTTGAAATCGACTGTAATCTCTTATTTTTACCTGATTCCAAGATCGACACTACTCATGGTGTCACACAGGTTTTATAATGTTTGAATGTTTATTTTTTTTTCATCTAAAATAAGCTTCGATTTGGGCATGATCGATATATGGCCCCCCCCCCCCCAACTGAATCCCATAATTTACAATCCTCCAAAGATAAGGTAACTGTTATAGTAATGCAGAAATCGACTGAAGATAGTTAATTTTCACTTGACTTGAGTTTGAAAAGATGTTCCTCGTTGATCACTTTAAATTGTATGTTGTTCACGGCGGGTGTCTGTTACCTGTTATCTCAGTTGAAAAGTCAAGTGAGTATTGAGTCAGCTTTTTTTCTACCATCTATGATGAAAACCAAATTAAAATTACTAATGCCTCGACAGAGAATGTCTGGACAGAAAATTACAAAACTTGATATTATATTCTCAACATTGAAACACCCAAAATCACCAATGATTCAAAATAAACAGCCCTTTTTAAAAATATCCTCGCAGACCTGTGATCTGGGAAGTTCTAATTCTTGCTTAAATTTTCAACTCATCCAATCACGATTGTAGCGTTTTAAGAACTGTTCATTTCTCCGATCTTTCGTTTTCCTTTAGTTTTCTCCCTATAGGCAGCTTGTACAGACATTTTCTCTCTGGCAGCTCTGTTTTTACTTGTTAACGGTTATCAGCTATTGTTTTCTTGTCTGGGCTGTGTGATCAGACTACATCTCCAAGTTTGGGTGTATTTCATAGTTTCTCATTGTTCGACAGTCATAACCGACGGTGTAAGTAGTTGCGGTAAGAAATCATTATTAAGATGAAAGAAAATACTTGTAAAACATTTTTATCGGTTGACACTACTTCATCTAATAAAAAGTAAAATCAACGGGAATATCATTTTTGACACTACTAGTGCAAATAGAGCTATTAAATCATGGTGAATTCAAATACTAGTCTGGTATTGATAGGAAGGGTATACAACCAATGCATCCCTCCGATGGCCACCTATGGAGCTGAAATATGGATTGACCATCAAACTGAGAAACATGCAACGTACACATGACAGAATCATGCTTCAATCCTATGGGATGACCACAAGACAGCACTATATATCAAGGGAAGAACGGGAGCCTGACATATCATAGAATCCATTAGGAAATTCAAATGGCTATGGGCTGGTCATATTGCAAGAATGGCAGACAACTAATGAACATACCGACTCACAACATGGATCCCCAAATATCAAATGCAGAACCGAAGCTGGCAGAATATGAGATGGTGAGACGAAAGAAAGGTCTATACCCAGCGAATGACGATAAAAGAATGATGATGATGATGATGATGATGACGATGATGATGATATTCTATCGAATGAAACTAAAATCTTACCCGACGGCGTAACACTTTAGTCAGTGAATTACGTAGCAAAAGTAGCGTATGCTGCAGGCCCTGCATTTCCGAGGTCTTCGGGCTAGATTCTTGCAAACTATCAATTCAACTTTTATGAGCGATTACATGTTTAAAGTCTGTGATATCAGCCACATTTGGTTAGAGTAGATATTCTAAGATTAATTAATGGAAGTGTGCCATGTATAGCATACATGATTCATTAATACGGAGTCATTTGAAACTGAAGTCATAGCCGAAAATGATACGAAGTAATACTATTAGACATGTATCGTATTCTCTCGCTGTCAACCGAAGTTTGGAAAATAATTACTGTATTAAGCAAGATAAAAATTACATGTTATATTATTTACAAAAGTTTTTCAGATTGTAAAGAGCCTTTACAACAAATGTTACTAATCCTGCAATAGCTAAATCCAACCCTGACTGTAGAAGTTGTGATTTATCGGTTAGGGTTATGATGGTTCGTTTCACACTATACGCCTGTGCATGCACGAGATCTTCTGTATCGACGGGGTACAACGAGAGAAGTATTTGCACACACACACAAATAAAGTCATTGTAATGTATTTGCGTTTCAATGATTGATTACATGTGTAAATTTATAATTCTCAGAAATGCTCTCGCCTGTAAATTCTTCGGAATTTTATCTCTTTTGCTAACATTGTGTTATTGAATATTTCCTTTTCCTTGTGGACGGGGAATTGTTTATTTATTTTCACAAGTTGAAATGCAGATATACATTATCTCCTGATCTAGCAGACGTTCATAAATTGTGTGTTCAGGTAAATATATCATTCATAAGAATTCCAGCACGTTATCGTTACAGGTGTTTTCAGAAACATTTATGGTTTACATTTAAAGTAAATAGCTTTTTTGCTGATATATACATGCATACATAAATAGACAAACATTCGGGTATATATCATTTTACCAATAAATATATATATGTGTGTGTGTTTGTGTGTGTGTGTGATGTGAAGAATGTTGACAGTTTGAAAAAGACTTGAGGCTGATTAGTACATCTCAGATGTTTTATTGGTTATGGCAGCCAACGTTTTGTCCGAAGTTTGGACACCTCTAAAGCTTTTGGCAAAAAGTGGTGTGAGAAAAAGAAGTTTAAATCTCGACGAAACCTCAGCTACCATAAGCAATGAGGAATTGGAGGTGTATCAATCAGCCTAAAGTCTTTTTTCCTAAATTGTCGAATCTATATCCGTTTCTTCACACATACACACACACATATATATATATATGCATTGGGAATATGCTGATCTTGAGTTCGAATCTTTGACAGAGATGCGAGTCCAATCTACCATGAATTATTTTAATTTCGTTTGATTACTATTTAATTCACATAAGTATATGGGAGTGTAATATATATATATATATATATATATATATATATATATATATATATATATATATATATATATATATATATATATATGAATAAAGCACTCTGGTGGATGGTAGATTCAAGAAAAAATAGAGTATATCGCTTAAATTCAGCCTAACTAACTGTCCAATTCTGTGATTTAGCGGTAGGATACCGGCCTATGGGTCCGAAGCGAAGGTTTCAATCCTGTCTCGTGGTACTGGATGGGATAGTAGAATGTCTATAGTCACAATAAAGAGTTGCAATCCAACAAAACAGCTGTCAGTGGCTGACACAATAATATGTATATATATTTATTACTTTCTTTTTTGATGAAAAAAGTCTAGTAAGAAAGCAGTGCAGTTGGAGTTTTGAAACTTTATCAACCATAAAACACGTGTTTGGTGTTTTCTCTTCTTAATCTTAAGTATATATATCTATATGCGTGTATGTTTGTAACAGCTGTAGGAATATTTTACTTATGCTTGTTTTCATATTTCGTTACATGGTGTATTGAACCATATACTATTTATTTTTCTTCTATTCGTCACTTAAATGTTTTCGGTGTATTCTAATTTTGTCCAAAATCTGCTTTCTATCAACGCAGCATTGAAACATTTTTTCCCCATTTTCTTGGATATTTTTGTGTCTGATCGATTGTAAGTCAATCTTCTACGAATGAATTTTGGTATTTCTTTCATGATTGCTGGTGGATGGTTACATGAGATATGAATATATATTGAAGGATTATTGTCCTCTCCCAGCGCTTTGTAATTGTTTTTTGCTTGTTTATTTGATGTTAACTGTAGAAATTCTAGGCCCTAGATTTGCATTTTATATTAATTTTCAATCCTGGTTCTTGAAATTCTTTTTTTACAATTTTGTTCTTTTTTTGTGAATTTTGTTTATTTCGGTTCCATAATACTATCAACTCATCGTCTCTATATAAACATATGATTTCTTTTATCTATGATTTCTTTTAGCACTTTTAATAAATACGAGCCTACTTAATCACGTCAACACACCCTCAAAGGAACCCATGGTAACATCAGAATAATTATTTCCTTCTTTTTCCCTATGGTATCTCATTACTGAATAGTACTGATTTTTTGCAGTGTTTGGATATTTTCATGTCCTCATTACTTATTTTTATGTGTTCTTTTGCTAATGAAATTGCTCTGTTCAATATATTCTCAGTTATTGATGGGTTGTATTCTTCAATATCTAGTTGCATGAATTGGTGTTTTTTTATTTCATTATTATATGTTTAAACTATTTATTACTGCTGGTATGTTCTTCCATTGATTTAAATTTAATATTTTCTTCGAATGCATTTCTTCTACCTTTTTTCCCGAGATTTTTCCAATTTCATTTTTTGCTGGATTTATTATATATCTGCATGATGTTTTTGTTTTGAAAATTACTTCACGATCCTTTGATGTTTATACGCTTGTAATTTTGGAGAGGTGCTTATTTTGTCATCTAATTTTAGTTTTTCAGCAATTTGTTCAGCCTCTGCGATGATTTCCTGGTCTATGTTATCTCGCGCTTTCTATATGCGCTTGTTATAGATTCTTTAAGTAGTTCTCTGTATTTTTCTGTGATTATATGTATATATATAAATATACATGTAGACACAGAAACACACACATATGAAAGTATTGGGCACTTGTTATATATATATATATATATATATATATATATATATATATATATATATATATATATATATATATATATATATATATATATATACGAAGCATTCAAATGTATGGGATATTTGTTAAGGTATAAAAGTATATATATATTCATAAAGTGAATATTGATATACCCATGTCGATTAGATATAGACAGATATACAGTATATACATATATATTGAAATATATAAATGTATACACGCACACACGCACACATATACATATATATTCGTAGCCATATTATTACAAGTTTAAGTATGAAAAGAATAAATATTTGTAAACTGAGAATATATGTATGTATATATATATATATATATATACATATATATACATACATATACTTATATACACACATATATGTATACATATATAAATGTGTGTGTATTTATATATATATACATATATATATACATATATATATATTTATATATATATATGTATATATGTATACATATATATATGTATATATATATACATGTATGTATATATATATGTATATATATATATATATTTATATACATACATATATATATATACATTTATATATATATATACATATATATATATACATATATATATATATATATATACATACATATATATATATACATATATATATATACATACACACATATATATATATATATATATATATATATATATATATATATATATATATATATATATATATATATATATATATATATATATATATATCCCCTGCAGGCACAAACACATAACGTCTGCACAGTTTCATCATTTTTTTTTCTTTCTTCTCCAAATTCATATATAGCAGGTCAGTACTTGATCCAGAGACTTTTGTTTGGAGGGAAACGGGCTTTATGATGATTGATGCAGCCTGACATATCAGTATGTGGAATAAGCATTGGAAGTATTTCAATTACATATTTCCAGTGTTGCCAGTTAAAATATTTTATGTCCCAATCTAGATTCATAAATGTATTTTCATTAAACTTTTCGATGACTGATTACCCAAACAACTCCAAAATCGACACTGTAATGCCTGGTGTGCAAAGCAATTTATATAGCGAATATCAACTTCGTAAAATTGCAAATATTGAGTTGTTTCGGTGCATATCCCGTTGATATCTCCTCAGTTACACATACATACACATACTTATGTATATATAAGTACACTTCTACAACCCCAACCACTTTACCTGGCACAAACTATAGATTCACAATAATTGAAAAAAATACCCCCCTAACACGAATAAAGTATTAAAACTACATAACGAAACTAGATTAACAAATTCAAAGCTCCCCATCTAACGGATTGAACACTAAACTCCACAGCCCTAACCACACCAATCTTTAACACCATAATCCTCCCATTCCTAATTACTCCATACCTACCAAACTTACAATCTTCATAATTGCACCTCCGGCTAAACTTTTACGCAGGCCCAAACATCCCTTAATATCCATATACTCTCATTCCCCACAACCACTCCACCTTTAAAACTCTGATTCACACCCACATTGCCACGAATTTACGTTACCCTATCCCTACTTATTCCCCTTCATGTATATCTAACATTGGGAACTCCAAACAATCAAACAGACCCTTACCTATAGATACCCATATATGGCCTATTTTATCTTTATGACTCAAAGCAAACAGACTTTTCAAAACGTCTACAGTGACCATTAAGTATACAGAACATATTTCCCAACGGATATTCGATCATACATAACAAGGACTTCCGTACACCAAAATTTTGATTAATACTAGGGATAGCCTCATTCCCAATTTACCAAGTACCCAAACAGCCCAACACTAAACTATCATCCTATTTCCAAGTATCCATGACAACCAATGCATTAGAATGACCACCTTCTCTGACCAACACAACCCATGAAATACCATAACAGCTACCTCTAACAAAATATCCACCAAAACAACCACAGTTTTTTCACAGTCCGAACACCATCGTGACCTTCTAGGAATCTTCATTCTTGATTTCCATGTTTGCTTTCAGAGCAAAACATTTAATGTTAAATTCATTTTCTACGAAAACCTTTAACTACGAAAAGGTAAGCACAAGCTACTGAAGCGGGAAACCCCTCTCAGAACATGTTAAGCGTATTAATATATTCTCTAACAAATAAGGTTTCCATATACTTAGTTAGTCTCATTCATTATTCGCTTCGGATCAAACTTCAACTAATGACCATGCATCAGGCTAATTATTTATTGACTAATTTTTGTAGATATTAGGCGTACTAAATAAGCATTTGGTCAGAAATATTGATGATATACAAATACCTATTTCTTCAAGATATTTCAGTTCATGTATGATGAAGTCGATCCAATTCCAACCAATCATAGTCATTTGTACTGTAGCGTATAATATCTTGATTGGGTACCAGAGAGTGTGCGCCTATATTGTTGGCTGCCAAAAAATAACCACCTACAAATGTAACTGTTACTAACTTTACCGATCAAAAAATAGTGAACGGTTTCATCCTTCTTTTAAATGAACGTGTTTTTATGTTAGCGAGTTTCAGCGCTCTTGGTCATACCGTTTTGTTTACAGACTTGAGACCTGGCAGCAGTACCCGACTAGACCCCTTCTACAATTGTTTTTTTTTTTTTTGTGGGGATCTCTTTTAAACTTTCGGTAGCCTTATTTTGTCTATGAATAACAATTAGTTTCTCCAGAATCTAGAATTTTCTGGATGTTTTTAAAAAAAAAAAAAAACCTATTTTAGATGTTTTCCATTGGTGCCAATGATGTCATAAACAGAATTCATTCTGGCCATATTTTTTCTTCTGAGGGTTTTCTCTCTGCATAGTCTCAAATTTTGATGCTACGGTTATTCATGTATTGACGGTGATGTTGAGTCTCAATTTTATTGGTTTTTTCTCATAATTAACCATGCCGTCACCCTTTGGCCATTAATGAATAGCACAGATTGGAAATATGAATAAGCTCGCAGCAAAACCTGAACTTGCATTACTTCAGCCTGAAGACCACAATTTTGCAAGAGCCAAAGGTTGACAGAAAATTAAATCTTACTACGTTAACTTATCATTTCCAATTTCCAATAATCATCATCAGTAGCAGCATCATCGTCATCGTCAGCAGCAGCAGCAGCAACTTTGGACGTACAACTCCTCCGAGATTGTCAAATCTCTCTCCCGAACCTGTCTAAATCAATACAGCTATGCATGTATCGCACGTACAGACTACACTAATGAAGCTAGGGGGATGAAATTTATCACACCTATTCTTTTTCTATGTATTGAAAAAAGTATTTTCTTTTTTGTTAATTGAAAATATTCCTAGTGAGACTGGGGATTTAATTCGCAAACGAATTTTATGCCATATAGATCCCTCAGTTTATGTCCGACAGCATTCACACTAAATTTTTTTAAAAATTCATACTCTTTTTTTATTGATCCTGCCTCACAAAATGCAAGAGAAATACCTTATACATTGATCACCAATTTTTTGGAAATTTTAATTGATCATCCTAACATGATACCGGAGGACATTAGTCACGTGACAATTCCTTTTGAGTTATTTCCAATTATCACTTACGTTTTTGGTTTATACATGTATCTGATGCGTATATGTAGAGACAATCTGAAAAATGATCTCTACAACCATCAGAGTGTGAGATTAGATTTATCAAATGCCCAAAGTGTTTCATGGGAAAATGCATTTCGCATTTCAGCAGAAATTATTCGAAATATTCGTAAACATTTTAATATATTTATGACAATCGTTCACTTACGATTCCAACAAATGCCTGCAGCTATACAAAGGAACTTGGAAACGAAAATATATGAAATATTCTTGAAATCAACCTCCACATAAATGTTATGAAATTGCTCTGCACATACGATATTCCCACTAAAAACGTACAACACTATGATTGGCAAACAATAGATGATTATAGCTGAGATAGAAAAAAGAAGGGCAAGTAACTCTTGCATACCAATCATTCGTGTGAGATGAATGGATACACGTTTGCACTTTTTTTTTTGAAGCAGTCGTTCATTTTCAATTTCTACTGATGCCCACAGCTACAAGAAATATTGCATACGTAAATTGAGAAAATATCTTTGAAATATTGGTTCACATATTTTGTATTACAAACGTGGGACACAATGATTGGTAAAGAATAGATAATCATTCAAAAAAACAAAAACAAAGGCGAGCAACTCTGATAGAGATGTTGATGATGGGCGTGTATTCGCATCACATGCCTTTAGGAGGAGCAGAGTGAGGGGTAATAGGATGAGGAGTAGACTTAGCAAGTCATGTTCAAATTTTAACTGAGTCTGTGCTCGCCTTGCAGTTATGCCCATGTGAAAGGCATGGATCCATCTCATGCTCTATGTAGTTATGAATAAAATAGCACAGGGTGAAGCAAGTGGCGATGCCTATGTGTTTGTCGCTAGTAAGTCTAATGCATGTATTTCCAATGGGATAAGTAAGCATTATAGTGATATGTGGGGCTTAGGCAGGGGCTTACTTTCAATACGCCTTTTAAATGGCAGACGTTCGATTCTGGTAAGTATTCTAAGTGGTATCAATATACATATCTCTTGAGTGGAATAAACAAATACAATTTTCAGTTCAAAACCATAGAGGTTTTCGTACACACACACACACACACACACACACACATACACACACACACACACACACACACACACATATATATATATATATATATATATATATATATATATATATATATATGTATATATATATATATGAATGCATTATATAAGTTCCCTGAAGCTGCCCAAATCTAATTGTTTATTTCATTTACGCTGTCTAGGCCTAGTATCTCATTCTCCGTGTAACAGCAGGAGGTCATTTCAAATAGAGTTTCAACTAATAAAACGTATTTGTAAATATTGTGTCAGTTTATATATACTTTTCTTAAAAAAATATAATCGCCAGCGTTAGATACAACAGTGCCGACATGGACAGTGAAGGATCAAGATAAAAACCTACGATAAAACGGTTATTCAGGCTTTCACCTTTCTGTCACACAGTTTGGCTCAATGGTTAAAACAATGCTGTGATGAAGCGGCTCCCTTATCATTCGCGGGTTTGTTTTCTGCAGTAACCTCACTTCTCTTTAACTATTTATTCTTTTCATGTTGTTCAGACCGAAACACTCATTATCCGTGTAACAACAGGTCATTTGAATTAGTTTAAATAATATAAAAATATATGATATATCCTTTCAGATTATAAAGCATTTTGGCTACAGCTGTTTGTTCATCTTGTAGTAATGCCGATAGGGAATGCATGTAACCAGTTTCACCTCGGTTCTGCACCATCGTTAAATTATCTGACAAGTTGTTTCGTTACTGGCATGCAATGATTGCTTATGGAGTAGATTGTGTATGAATGAGCATTTGGGGAAAACTTGGCCTTCGTAGAAATTGTTTCACCCATTGTCGGCAATCATATACAAAACACATACGCGCACACGCACGCACTCACACACACGCACGCACTCACACACACGCACGCACTCACACACACGCATGTTAATATATATATATACATATATATATATATATATATATATATATATATATATATATATATATATATATATATATATATATATATATATGTATATGTATATGACTGTGCATCAGTTAGTCGGTAACCTGACACGTAGTATTTTACTGATTTTAAACAATATTTTTTCTGTATAATGTCTGATTTGTATATGTTCAATATTTATATATAATGAATGGAGATTTTCAGTGGTTCATGGATTGTACATTGTTTCACTCGAAAAAAATATTTTTGAATGTACACAATTCTTCACTCATTTCATAACTGCTCTACTATCGAATACTTTTTGAATGAAGATCTCTATAATACTCATTATTGTTCCATTATATATATATATATATATATATATATATATATATATATATATATATATATATATATATGTATGTATGTGTGCGTATGTGTGTGTGTGTGTTTGAGTGTGTCTGTGTGTCTCTGTGTGTGCAAGTGTGTAAAAGTTATTGCAATGGTTGATTTACCAACTGAATTGAATCAGGGAAAAAATCATCCAGAAGAAAATACCTTACAATCTGATATGACTCATCCAATAAATGTTCGAGAATCGATAGAGGTACTGAATTCAATATGAGACCGATGCCATTCCAACACAATTCAAGATGATTACCTAGACACATATCGATCAGAATAACTTAATAGACGTATGACATCCAAACATTTTAATTCACCGCATCTCTTTGAAGCTCAGGGAACTTGTTAAGTGGTACCGATGTCTGCATCAAACCGTAAAATGAGAAGCTCTGCAAGCGATCGTTTAAATGTATCTCGGCCGTTGCCTTCGCTGAGGCAGAGAACCACCTATTAGTATGTTTTAGCTTATTTTTCTGACTGAACTGATGCTCATGCATATTTATTACAGAAAGTGGTTCCCTGTTTTAATGATGACATTGTAGTGCCAGTAAGTTGTCAGTAGGATCAAGTTAGATTGAAGTAGAGGTAGTGAGATTAAAACAGGCGCTAGTTTTCTTTTCTTTTCGTGAATGAGAATCTTGCAAAGGAAGTATTGTCAATTTTTTTTTCAAGTTCACATCTAAAATGGAGACATTCCAGAATACACAGACCCATCTAGATAATTGATCTATCTATCTATCTATCCATCTATCTCTATCTCTCTCTCTCTCTCTCTATATATATATATATATATATATATATATATATATATATATATTATATAACAATAATGGATATACCACAGATACACACACACACACACACACACATATATATACATATATATATATATGTGTGTATATATATATATATACATAAAATCTAGGATACATATTACATGAATTAAACGTTACTGAAACTTTCAACATGTTTTATAAAATATTGCTCAATCTATCAAAGAGCAAATGATGTAACTCACATTTCAGTGCTTCAATATCTGACAGAAATCGATGCTAGAGATGCAATTGGATCTAAAAGAGAACACGTTGAAGTCTATTGTCAGCAATCATATACAAAAACATTCAAAAGAGAACACATTGAAGTCTATTCTCTGAAATTTTTACGAGGAAGAAAAACTGATTCAAATTTAGATTGGAATGTTATCTGTTCACTTTCAAATTGATTTGATAAGTGGGATAAAGTCATGAGCACATCCATGGAGCATTTCAACCTGTTTATGGTGGACCCATTTTTCCAACTTTTGGACAGTATGTATTACTTTATGATGACGTGATATGATTGCCGTTGAAATCCCAGAGTATTTAGAAACTTTTATGAAATATTGTTTGAAGATCGTTGCTGTTAGTTCCTTGAAAGATAAAGAAATAGAAGCTAATATATTATATTTTCTTCCCTTTTCACTGTAACTACTTCTTAAAGATTCTCGAATTTGGTCAGTGTGATTTACTGCGGGAAACAAAATGATTTCGAGAAAAAACTAAGCAAAATAAGAGACATCATCTATCAATTTGAGCAAATGCTGTTTTGTTTGTTATGAACGTGCATAGTAGAATCACATAAAGTGTTGGATTTTTACAGGAACCAATAAAAGAGTCTTGTGACCATATCCAAATGAAAATTCAAGGGGAATAACTTTTGATTGAAGGTACTTGCACTTTTTATTCATTTTTTTTCTTTGATTCAATCCACAAAAGAGTTCAATTTTAAGTCTTACTTATTGAAGATTTCTACGGCAGTCAATAACCGAAGAGTTAAAATAAACCTTATATAAGTAATTAACACATACATTTGCAATTATTGATAAAATATTCCTAACACTGGTCTTCACACAGTCCAATTAAGTGGCTTATTCATTTATATTCACGTTGGGTGACCCATTACTCCAGTCGTAAAACTGAGTAAATTAAGCGTTACCGATTTCCTGAAATGGTAATGGATTTCCCATTTGTACTGGTGTTCAAGTCAAGTTAAAAGCAAAGATTTCGTATAATAAGTATGAATTTTGACTGGGCAACTTTACTTGAAAGATTGACGTTATACTATCTTTCTCAACCATTTTGTCGTTTACTGTCATGAGCTCAGCTTGGTGAGTATCAAGAAAAAACTTTTGACTTCCAAAGTTTTTACTCTGTTAACGTCGAAAATATTTATCTCGGTGTCAAAAATATCGATAGAAACCACATGACGCAGAAATGTCTTGAATTCGCTTTATCTTCGAAATTGAAAAACGAAAACAATTCGCTGAGATCAAATGATGAGAGGCTTAGTTTAAAGAAGATGAACCATCTCCAGACTGTCAAATAAAACCTGATTAGCCGACAATAGAACAGTAATGAATGCAAACAAACTCCTTTAGTAGTATGCCGCGTGACTGCAAACGAGGTCTCTCTATAAAAAAAACTATCCAGCCATTTAATATAAGCGAATAAATAGCCCACTCAAGGCAAGAGCGTCTTAATCACCTTCAAAGTTCACCCTATGGGGCTTTGCACTTTTATCTCAGGATCAATGCCACTTTTCAAAATAGTCTGAAGATTCCTCTTATAAATATCCTCGTCGCCTTCCCCTTAATCTTGTCCACAGTGTTTCAACATTGGTTTTAGCTTCCAAAAAAGGCAATGTCACAGGGAATAAAATTTAGGAAAAAGGCGTGCTCATAGAACTGGCAGATGCAATGGGCAGGCTCGATCATTATGAATGCAGCAGTCACTCGGTGTACAATCTCAATCAATGACGTCTTACTGCCAACTGAGTAATCCAACGAGAGAGTGTCTGTCAACGTAGTTGTAGTAAGGTCTTCTCTGATTGGTTGTCAAGTAACATCAAGGCTGCATAAACAGTTCTTGAGAAATTAAAAATGACATAATGATTTACAGATAGGCGTCGTATTTCATACAAGCGACACATAAAAATAAGGATTTGAAATCCCGACTTTCAAAACAGGCAGGATATATCTATTTGGTTGGGTGACTGGAGCAACACAATCTTTATATCTCAATTTACGCTATTCGTCTTCATGCTTCGGAGAGTTAAGCTTAGCAGATTTCAAAACGTCAGCCCTATTTGAGTGAAGGATTTCTCTTATGATGAATCAAATCCAATAGATTTTTCTGCCACCTTCATTATTCAAGCTCCAAATAACAGAATAGAAAAACCAGCTCGGTAATTTTGGGTCTATAATTTTTGTGTTATCTTTTTCTATAAAAAAAAAATCCAATACATATCTTTGCTTCAAATTCATGTAAGAAATAATAGACAGTGTGATTATGGTGTACTCGCTTGTTCCTCGTCTTCATCGTAGTCTTTCTCTTTATTCTCACACGGAAAAATCACAAGACAGCACAATATATCTGGGAAAAAAACAGGTATCCAAGACATCATAGAGGCCATAAGAAAACTCAAACGGCAATCGGCTGGTCATGTTGCGAGAATGAAAGAAGACCAATAGACATCAGGACTTACATCATGGATCCCCAGAGATCACATGCGTTACCAAAGCCGGCAGAATACAAAATGGAGAGACGAACTAGACAAGTTCAGGAAGTATTGGCACTGCGATGCCCACGATAGAGAGATGTGGCGATTCGTAGGGAAGGTCTATGTCCAACAACAGATAATTGAAAACTGATGATGATGATGATGATGATGATGATGATGATGATGATGATGATGCATTACATATTTCTCTTTAGTCGTAGTAGTAGCAATAGTAGTGGTAATTTTAGTAGCAGAAGTTGTATAAATCCTAGTAGCAGAAGTATGACCCGTAATAGTAGTAGTAGCATTAGAAGAAATTGTAGTTGTAGTTAAAATCGTTAACGGGTTAGAAGTACAAATGGTATGATATAGTATTTGTTTACCATCCAAACAGAAGAGTTAAGCAGTCAGCTAGAATACAGAGAAGAACGTTGGTGTACGGAAATTTGTTATTGCATAATATCCATTGAAGACCGTCAGATGCAAATGGCGTAGAAGGTTGATGATTACAAAGTCAAATATAATAAATGTATTTATCCATTCAATCAATTAATTGATTGATTCATCCTATGCCACGCTCATGGAGATTCGTTGTCCTAGGAAGATGTAGTGATCTACTTCTTCCAGTTCTGTGTCGTCGATTTTGATCTTAGTGTTTTTATCCTCGATGTGGTTGTTGCACATGATCTACGTCTTACTGAAGTTCATGTGTAGGCTGACTTACTTGCTTTCTTCATAAGAATCAAACTAGGATGGCAAGGGACGGACCCGTAAATTGAGAACCATGCAACGTGCACATGAAAGAATAATGCTGGGCCTCACATGAAGAGACCACAAGGCAGCACAGTACATTCGAGAAAAGACAAGAGTTAGGGACATCATGGAATCCATAAAAAATCTCAAATGGCGGTGGGCTGGCCATGTTGCAAGTATGACAGACAACCGATGGACATCATGACTCACGATATGGATCCCCTGAGATCACATGCGCAACCGGGGCCGGCAGAATATTAGATGGAGAGAACAGCTAGACAAATTCAGAAAGTACTGGCTCCACGACCCCCATGGTAGAGAAGTGTTGCAAATCCTGTGGAAGCTCTATGTCCAACGATGGACGTTAAAAGACTGATGATGATGATGATGATGATGATGATGATGATGCCATACTCAGATTAGCACCTCTTTCGTACTAT
>OY735232.1:17451393-17501393 GCA_963457665.1 Thysanoteuthis rhombus | reverse complement strand
TAAGCTAACCTTTGCCCAGACTGACCGACTAACCCTAATTCCTAACCCTAACCCACGATTTTAATGTCGATTTGATAATAACAGCCAAGTTGCCGAAATGTTTTAAACTTTTTTTTCTATTTTTTTCATATTTATTCAACAAAGAGTTGTGATAGCTATATTTATCTAGCGTCGCGGTAATTACCAAAAAAAGATCAAGATTATTTTTCCTTGAAAATCTGCTCTTCTCCACGTGACTGCAAGTTGCAGACGATTCGTTAATTCGTAAAATCAGTGACACTAAGCAAACGGAGAAAAATATCTCGAAAAGTGTGACGCAGAAAATGAGTTTCAGACAGTTTAAACATGGATATTTTTTATATCGCTACTACTACTACTACTACTACTACTACTGCTATTATTATTATTATTATTATTATTATTGTTGTTGTCGAGGTGGTGGTGGTAGTTGTTGTTGTTACTCTTTGAAGATGAATCCTTTTCGACTCAGTGGATATTAATAAGACGGCTGGGGCCGTGCCACACTTTGCTAAAATAGCGCACATGAACAAATGTGAGTAAATCCGATTATTGAAAAAAAATTGGAATTAAAACCGGATTTTCGACCGCATATAGAAAGCGAAGCTTTTCTCTTTTGATTTTGTTTCCGAAATCAAAGTTTGAAATATGCTTTCATTTCATGTTTTTGATGGAAATGTTAAAAATATCCAAGGTCAGTTTTATTGTGTTTGTATTTCATCTTTATTTTGATTCAAAAACTCCTTGCGGGACAGAGTAGCACGTTATTTGTTCAATAGCGCCATAACCACACTGGTGCAGTTTCAATAGCAATTATCTTCTACAGGAATAGAGTTGCTAGCCCAAAGCCAGACCCTTCTCCTTCACATAGGCTTTGGACCAATTATGTCGATAGTCAAGCTGTACGTTTTTTTTCTGTTGGAATAACCTTCTATTACATAAAAGTGCGAGAGTGCCTTAACTGTCCCGATATCTACACTTATTCCAGAGGAGAAGTGGATTCATACCCATCCTAAGGCTGTTTACGTTCAATCTATATCAATACGATGTGAAATGAACATAAACAGTCTCGACCAAACATCCCACTCATTCTACAAATTCTGTTTCCGTTACAGTAACCATTACGCTATTGCTGATGTATTCTAATTTTTCCTCGCTTTGGCAAAGAGACAAAAGAAAAATTGCTTAATGAAGATTGGAACTACTATAAGAACGAATGCTAGATTGCACACTACTCTATAACAAGTTCAATAGATATTCATGAAGATTGAGTTATTCTGGTACAGAATCACCAAAGTGAGACTCCAATTTACAGTCAAATTCTCTAAATACAAAAGAATGGTCTGAGTGATGGACTCGCCAGCCATTGATCTAGGACACGTACCTTAGTTATCATCGTCATCATCATCGTCGTCGTTGTCATTGTCGTCGTTGTCATCGTCGTTGTTGTCATCGTCATCGTCGTCATTGTCGTCATTGTCGTGGTCATCGATGTCATCATCATGATTTTTGTCTCTTCTGACTTCAGTTTTGAGGGATGAATCGGCTGCAATGCCTTTCAGAGACTGGAGCCATGGCTTGCTCTTGACTCGAATTGAATAGAGGGAGAATTGTGTATGTCACCTTCTTCTGTCCCTGTTTGTCTTGGTTGAACGCCTCCCCCTTTGTACTGGTCCGTCTTGGTCAAGCGACAAGACAGTCAGAACGACTGGTGATAAATTGGGCTGCAGCGATATTTATACTCCACAATGTGTTGTTGATTATCAAGGAGGCCCATGTCCCTAGTTTGAATCAGAGTATTCCTTGTCCGAGACGGGTTGCATTCAATGCAAATATATCAGTCAATCTTCTATTTGCTTATAGATCGGGGGAAGGAGATTCAAGCCTTTACAAAGGGCATTACTCTGAGATGAACACAAACTGGATACAAAGTGAAGATTAATCGCACTAATTGAACGATGGTTAGCGTCACAAATTCAATTGCTATTGCTCCATAACTAGGCCCTACATACAAAATCATCAATGAATGAGTACACTCTTTTTTTAGAGGTGCTTTTGTCACTCTGTGAGAGGCTCTGTCATCCCGTCGGACGATCTTTGCCCATTTTGCTTTTACTAGCTGTTTTTAATCAGAAATATTTGAAACTTAGTAGAAAGGTGTCACTCGATAAGATGCTTCATACGTGGGAAAATTTCCAACTCAAGGTCCCATGATCTGGCAATTATGGGATTCAAACTTTGTTTTGAAACCGATTTTCTTAGCTGTTTCGAGTCAGATTTTCTATGGACTTGATAGATAAGTGTTTTTTGATAAGATGCGTCTTATTGTCTATTCAGGATAACGTTATCTTGCAAATGTTGGTTTTCAAACTTTACAGGGGATTCTTCATTGAACTTTCTGTTCTTTTTTTATAGAGAGTTAATTTTCTTCTGAACAAAACATGGCAGCACTTTATTATATACATTATATAACATTGTATAATTAAAACGGATATTATTAGATATCATCTATGATTATATTCTACAACATTGGAAATCTGTTTCCCAAAATATGAATATGTTGCCGTCTAAAAATAAGTACACCCTCACGAAAAATATTTTGGGCAAATTACCTCACTATAAAAAAAAAGGTCGGTGGTAGTCATTCTTGGGTGATCATGTAGATATTTTCTAAGCTTGCGATAAAAGTTTAGCACAACGATAACATAGAAACACCATGTACAGATCGAACAGACCACAAAAACACCTGAAAGGTTGACTACACAATCGTCTTGTAAGGCTGATAACTTTTCATGAACCCTCTTTATATAGGAGGGCATTTTTTTTAATCAACGAAGGGTTAGTTTAATGAGCCACGCAATAGAAAGCGTCACCAAAACCTTTCTTGCAACATACTATGTTGGGTGGGATCAATTGAAAAAATAGGGAAAGGGTTCATAAAAAAATACATCACTTCTCTCGGGCAAAGAACACTAGAAAGACCGAATTTTAAAAAACAAAACAAACAAAAAAACAAGCCCGATACTGATGAAAACAAAGGGACCTATCCAGCAAAAACTTACATTGCAAAAGTAACCCCTCAGAAAAAAATCTATTCGAAGGAGTAAGGTAAAAAACAGAGAAACCATTTTTGAATCATGATAAGGAGTAAATGTTCAAATATTCAGCCTTTTAGCTCCATTAGCCTGCATGTGTTATAGCAAGCCAGCCTGCCATTCAGACAGTTAAAAACAAAATAAGTCAGTAAACATTAAGCACCCACTATATTAATTACGTAACATCCCCATTTTTTAAATTCATAACTTGTCTTCATTTTGTCCCTTGCACACTGCAATAATCAATAAATATTTTCTACTGATTCTATTTAGTCTTTTGAGATCCCCTGTTATTTTATGCTTGGTCAGCAAACATGAGGTGTTATTTCTTTCTTTCTTAAAGATTAATTATCTATTTTGAAGATTTTAATTTAAAATTTCTATTTTGCATCGTTTCCATTCATCCTCAGTGCCAGATAGTAATTAAGTTTGCCTCAGGAAAAGAACAGAAATGCGTCTATTCTTTGGCTCACTCTGAACATTAATCAAGCTTTATCCATTTATTATTCCGTCTGAGAACTTTTTCACCAAGTTCTGGTTGCTGGATTCTCAACAGTCTTTGTATGTTCTGAAATTCTGAGAAGAAATAAATTCCTATAATTCTTTTGTACCATTATTCTTATCCTGGTTATTTTGATCACAACAAAAATTACGGTTGTAGGACAAATCTTTGTCGCTTGAAACCAAAAACTATTTTGGTCTATTAGGTGGCAAAGTTGTCTTGTGAGAACTGATGACAGGACACAGAACTTCGTCCAAAAAATACTGGATTTTAAAAACAGCCTCAACGACAGGACATCATCACATCTAATTAGCGGTGTTCTAGCAATCAAAACAACAAAGATCACGATACTACTCCGAAAAACAATGTGTTACCTATATATAATCTCGGAGATTCAGGCAACACTTGTAAACATGACGTAATTAAAGTTGATCATCGATTAATTAGCCACTAAACTACAGTTAAAAGCATATAAGAGCTGTGATTACCACACTTATAATATCAGTAGCTGCCATCAACCTTTCTCCCGACATACTCATTAAAAAATCTCTCTTCCTTTACACACCTCTCCTTTCATACCTTCTGATAGAATTACCTGTCTTATCTCTCCTTCCACTTCCCACCCTCCTACAAAACAGCCCAATTCTCTTTCCCCTCATCTACGCTCTTATCAAACTAACTAACCTTCTTTCTTCCCCTCTCACTCCATATCCTCATATCAAACTGCTTAATCTTCGTTGTCCCCTATTTTTCCTAATGTGTCTTTTACACTTATAGTATCAGCAGCAGTCACAAACAGATGCTGGAATCATACACTTATGATAAAAGGTTAGGGATTATTAGTTATACTCTATCTTAGAATTCATTCTCATCAAACTCAATTTGAATTACAAATCTAGTAACGTATCTAATCTGATTCCCCTTGCTTTTTTTCGCTTGAATATCTGCAATATAACCAATCATTTTGTCCTCTATAAGGTTCCTGTATAAAATCTTGGAAATATTGACCGTGTCTGGGTGAGGCCAGCCATCCCAAAATTATCGAATATACCTATTTCTTGCTGTTCTAATTTGCCATCGACTCATCGATCCCACTGAATAGACACGGCGTGTCCCATTGGTTCGGCTTTAACTGCTCATTAATTTAATAAACTAGTAAGGGCTGACGTAATTTGATGCGCACGTTTTGAACTCCTAATCAATGTCTATTGAATAAAAGGAACGGTGAAACAATTTATGGTGAAAATTAAAGGTTTCGATAGAATTGCCTCTTCCGAAAATAGTCCCTGTCATTTCATCTCGTGTAGAGAAGAAGCACGCAAAGTTATCAGAAGTAAAACAGAAATCAATAAGCGTCGTCAGAACATATCGTAAGATCTATACGATCAGTATGAAAAACCGAATACCATATTGTTTATGAGGTTTTCTTTAGCTGATTATTTTGGACCATAAATAAAAAAGGGGTGTAATGAGCACACATGCATACACAGAGAGAGGCATATATATATATATATATATATATATATATATATATATATATATATATATATATATATATATATATATATATATTATACACACACACACAGGGTATATGTGGTGCAAATCAGGTTGGCAGTATAACATAATATGATAATATATCAATGATATAAAGCCACTTCTGAAATGTAATGGATTTATTTCATAGAGTGCTCGATTCATACAACATTTTACCCATGGAGTTGAATTGTTTTAGAGTGGAGCTGGAAATAAGTAGTGGATCGTAGATTCGCTACACAGACTAGCTCATGTTTCAGCTCTCTTTGGGCCTTATCAGGCGAATGATTGTCTATGTTTTGGGGGGTCTATTTATTGAGAATTTGCTGCGAATATATATATATATATATATATATATATATATATATATATATACATAGAGAAAGAGAGACAGACAGACAGACAGACTGACAGACAGAGGGAAGGAGAGAGAGAGAGAGAGAGAGAGAAGCAGAGAGAAAGCGAGCGAAAGGAGGATAACTTGTATAGTGCAGTTTTGATCAATGCAGATTTTGTTGTAGAATAGTTAAGTCATTGTAACTAAGTATAAGCTGAACAGTGTGGCTTTGAACTGATCGGGAAATTTGGGGACGAACTGGGAGACAAAAGACTAGATGGTTCAGGGGCGCGTTGTATCATTTGCTATCATCTTTTTTCCCACCACTTGATGGTGCCACTGTTAGCCTCATTTTGGCCAGAAAAATTCAGTCATCTTTATACAAAGTTTAAGACATGTATTGTAAGCACGAAGAGTTTCACGTGGAATTTTTTTTTCACCCTGATGAGTAACTGACAAACGAGTACGTAATTCGTGCTTTGTGGCTGATGATAGCGTGTATATACTACTTTGGCAATAAACTGTGTATATACTACATTTGAAGCATCTTCAGTTATAACTTTTTATATATACATAAACCATGTATTTTAGAATGGCTGGTACATCGAGATTGGAGCTACTAGCTACGCAATATTTATATGCAATTGGGGCAAAGGAAAAAAGCTTGTAAAATAACAGAACAAGCCAATAAGTAATCAGAGAGAAACGTTGAAAAAGGAACAGTGATAGAAAAAAAAACATGTAATAATACTGATGAATACATGTGGTCATTACATTCTAAAATCTTCCTTTTTACTCAAATAATTTTCTACTACTGTTAATACTTGTAGGGTTGAGTATTTTATATTTATCAATTTTAAAAACATATTCATTACACTAGCAAAATAACTAATTTGCCCAATCATATTGTACCAACTATCCTTACTGTTTGATTAGGTGGATGCATTTTTCGAAATGTTTGAATAATCGAATAATAAATGTAACTTATGTTTTAGAATTACACGTTACGTCCAAAAGAAAACCCTCTATCATTGTAATTTTGGTCATATTTGTGTTTCAATGAATTAATTTTCCTGGAAGTACGACCATATAAGTGTGAAATGTACCATCTAGCTCTGGTCTCCTCTTACAGCAACACACGAATAGAAATTACAAGAAAATAGTGTTTAAAAAACAAAACAGGAAACATATACATACTAAAAAACAATAAAGGGAAGAGAAAGAAAGCAGAAGAATGAAAAAACAAGCGAAATACATATACAATATAGAAGGTAAAGATGGATAACCTCGCAAGTAATAATTTTATCTGAAAAAATAGACACACATTTGATTTGATATACGGGAAAAATATTGAGAAAATGAAAAATTATACACAAAGTTTAATAAATGCATAACAATACTCAGAGATGCACAACTATTCCGACTAACGGACATAAGGAGTTTAAGGGATGCCAATCCTCATTAAACAACAACAAAAAAAACAAACACTTACATAAAATAAGTAATAGAATACCTATCACGCGACATGCAATGATTTCAAGGCCAGACGAGGTGACCTAATTTATTGCTCAAACTCAAAATAGAAGGAATGAAAGAAAAAATAAATATTTTGCCACTTTTGAGACGGATTTAAAGCTGCTTAAAAGAAAATTCACATGATGAGTGAAATTGATCAATATTTTGGTGCTCATGTATGAAATATAAGTCGTGAAATAAATCAATGCAACTTATAATCTCGTTATTATATATAAATATATAGAAGCGAGCAAAATATAAGGAACGGCTTCAATGAATTACATCATTGATTCTCATGGCCGAAACAAACTAACTAGATAGATATTTATCCAAGTATATTTTGTAGTACTCATCGCTTAATTGTGATAGAAAGAAATAATCCGTTGGAAACAAACAATGTTCTCAGATAAAAAGAATCGTTTATCACCACGAGATTTGAGTGTCAATTCCAATCATTGCAAATGATGTTGAACGATAAAAAGTGCTGTTCACAGAATAATCACTAAAAGTCGGACGTGCACAAAGGAGACTGGACGACCGTGCAAAACTACGACGAGGGAAGACAGAATTTCACGAGAGATCTGAGACTTCTGGTTTGCAAGTATAGTGATCGGAAATGGGTCGGAATCCTGAACCCCTGCGATAAATTCTCTCAAAAGCAGTATGAACCAAGAAGCTTGTATTCAGTATGCAAGAGAAGACGTTCTATGAACTCCTGAAGAACGGGCCCATATTCACTCGAGTTATGAATCTGAGTTCAACCTATTGGAAACCAATCGTATATAGACAAAGTGGCGTTGAGTAGGCGACAGCCTGAATACTCAATGTGATAAAGCAAGTCTGAGAGTTTGAGGTAGCTATGTGATTGTTTGGAATGTTATCTCTTGCGATGGCATTGGTCCCATGGCTCGTCTGCTTGGCAAAGTGACTGCTGAAGCTAAAAATGAAAAAAAGCTTTACCGACAGAATGACGTTCCATTCCTCCGTTCAGTTGACAATAGGCCGAACATTTCCGGGCAAGATAATAAGCCCCGTCAGACAGCCAAAGAAATCTAACACTTTATCAAATCCGGAAAAACTTTCAATGATAATTTGGTTTGCCTCATCCCGATCCAATAGAAGAATTATGGGACTTGATGAGTGCGAAGGGGTTCCACGTCTAACATTTAAATGGAAAAGAGCTTGAACAATCTCTGGGTGAAGATGGAAACTGAATGGAAGAAGATCACGCCTGAATCATGCAGAAAATTTATGGATTCACGTGAAAACTGATACCAATGCTTTTTAATACGTATATATTATCATTATTATAGTCAAGAAATGGATATATAATTTTACAGGAAATTATCATAGATCGCGTTATATTTTTTTTATAAGTCTATTTGAAACACCCTCATCCAAAACTCATATATATTATTGTGTCATCCACTGACAGCTATTTTCGTTGTATTACGACTCTTCAGTGTGGCTATAGACTATCCATTATTCCATCCAGTACCATGACACAGGATTGAAACCTTCACTTCAGACTTGGAGGCCGGTATCCTACTTTTGTGCCAGGAACAAGGACGGTCAGCAAGGCTGAATTTAAGCAATATATTTGTCTAGCTTATATTCCCCATCCACCAAAATGCTCTGTCCCTATGGAAGAGCATTATATATATATATATATATATATATATATCGTTATATTATCTTGAGACTCTATTTTAAATAATGTCCCGTTTTTATACGGTGATTTTATAAAATTGGGCTGCTACAGGAATTGAACCCTCCACCGATAGAGTTTGCACTTACAGCTTAGCATTGCTCTCCCCCGATGAGTTAAACAGTGGTAATGAAAAGGCCTAAATAACTGCTTTAACTCCAAATTTTCATTTTGTTCATTTATTGTCCATATCTAATTTATTCGTTTCGAGCAATTTTGTCCAACAACCATGCATTTCTGAGAGAGAGTGAAACGGATGGAAAGAGAAAGAAAGAAAAAGGGAGAACGAGAAAGTGAGAGAGAGAGAGAGAGAGAAAGAGAGAGAGAGAGAGAGAGATAGAGTATACTTCTTAGAGTAGAATTTTAAAAAAAGATAAAAAGAACTTTGAAGCAGCACTTATCTTTTCTGGACTGGAACCACTTTGGGTTGAAGCCAGGTTATTTTATCATTGATTGAAAGAATCAAACTATCTTGCTTTCAGTTGAAAAGTTTAGGCGGGTCCATTTAAGTTATCTATTTTCTGATAGCTGTGCTATTCAATTCCCATGCTTTTTGTAGTGGTCCTCCCATAGATACTCATCCCTTGGAAGATGTGGACGTAGTTAGTTTCATCCATTCAAATATACATATATTACGCCAAATTGATGAAATATCCTAATTTGTTCATTTATTACAGGAAAGTTCAATTGCTCCCTGATTACGTAAACTTATGATCATAAATATTTGTTGTTTTTCATATCATTGTTTCGATTAAACTAACTTATGAACAAATCAATACTGAATCTTTATGTTCTTCCAGTGGAAAAAAAAGGAAAAACACGTCTTGTGTAATGAAGCTCGGCGTGTGTTGAAATTTGAACATTCACTCATTTTTCTAGAAAATTTTTTTTGAATATTACACTCAAATTATTGGAAAATTTGCACTGTTTTAGTGATCACCACCGAAGAGAGGTGAGAAAATCAATTTATTCATTGATTAACCCCTTTCTAAGATTTTTGATTGATCAACCCCAACAAGGTATGATGCCAACATCGTTGATAATTTCTATTCAGTGACTAACCATCCCAGTGTTTCTTGTTTTCAATACAGCCTGACGGCATATTTTGAGAGAGAAAACAGTAATCCTGATGAATTCGATGCATGAAAGATTTGAGAGAGACAGAGACAGAGAGAGAGAGAGAGAGAGAAAGAGAGAGAAGGACGTACAAATTAAATTTGCCAATGGCTAGTCCACCAAAATTTAATTTACTTAATATATTATTCAATTGCTTCACTCTCGGAATAAGAGTTAGAATTACAAGAACTTTTGGCTTTCACGATAACAATTTATCTCCTCAATATACGCATATATATATATATATATATATATATATATATATATATATATATATATATATATATATATAACTAATTGTATGACTGGCTGGAATTTAGGGCACCAATTAGATCGAACAACTAGATACAATATCAACAACGTATTATATATATATATATATATATATATATATATATATATATATATATATATATATAGGTCTTTGGGGTTAGCAGTAATGATGGTTCGACTACAAAATTATGCCTGATGTTAAAGTCATAATTTGATGAGGGCTTCGTTGAAGGCAGTAGAAGTTGTAGGAATGTGTATATGTTTGTGTATATATATATATATATGTATATATATACATGTGTGTGTGTATCATATATATGCATTCATACATATACGTGTTGATGTATATATACAAATATTATATATATATATGTGTGTATCATACATACAAGCACACTTATTTATGTGTGTGTTTATCTAATAAATTAATACAGCTATTACCTCAAAAACAGCAATGGTACCTCCCACAAAAATTCAATCACATTATGGGCTAAGGGTCAGGCATGGTTTCTGGCCTAAACATCATTACCATTTACTCAGGGAGCTTATATATAAAGCTATATTATATATATATATATATATATATATATATATATATATATATATATATATTAATAGTGTCGTAGAAAGACAGCTTTTTCGTCGAATTATGACTATTCAGAGTAGCTATGGATTCAAAATCCACTCCAGGGATGTTAGGCAGGATTGAAACCTTCGCTTCAGAGTCTGATGCCCAATGGAGAACTGGACGGTCAGTAGGACTAAATTAAGTGATATGTTTATTCACGCATAATTGAGCTGTTTATATTCTTGTCATTCATGCGAGTTTATTGGTGCCAAAAATACCGGTCCGTCTTTCACTTGGTCCCAGTCAAAATATTTGTACGACAGTATCAGAATTTGTTTTCACGAATCAAGCCTCACTTTGATCTTCTGTTGCTAAGCAATAATTTCTCGATTTCTATTTGTTATTTCTTATTAGATGTTTGTTGTAATCGTAACAAAAGCAGGATATTCAATTAAAACAACGCTCTTGCCGTACCAAGCGGATGCTGTTCTCGATGTGAACTCGGTAACAGTGGATTTCGATGAGATTTACTTTCGATTCTTTGGAGAGCTTTGCAATGTATAAACTATCCTTTCGCCTGCGTCGAACTGTCCTTCAATCAGTCCTTTTTGGTTTAAGTTTACACAGACAGCTTTGATAACTTTGGATTCGGTTTTATAACATTGTACTCTCCTTCTTTTGTTGTATCAAGCAGTAATCGATCTTCAGATTCTTTCGACAGAAGCGAAATAACGTGTTTTTTCCCGTTTAATAGTGTAAAGTGCGTGCAAATCGTGCGCAGTAATCCATGTCAGAACTGATTAGACATCCTGCTATTTAAATTGGGAAGTCATAAATGAATCCGAAATCTTCCTGTCAACATTTGAGTCCTTGTCATTGGAGCCTCGAAGCCAACAGAAATAATAGTTGCTTAGAAACAGACATTTCATTCAGTGCAATGTATTCTATATGAAAAAGTTCCTTAAAACAATAGTTAGCTTAGGCGAGCTTGGGCCTTATGTTGGGAGATCGATTGGAAAATCATCAACTTCTCGGTGATCTGTCTCATTATATATATATATATATATATATATATATATATATGTGTGTGTGTGTATATGTATATATATATATATATATATATGTGTATATGTATATATATGTATATATATATATATTTATATATAGTGATGAGAAAAATAATTGATATACGCTCTGGTGTTGAATTTTTTTTTTCAAAATGATTTTACAAAAAAGTTAATGAACACAATAACTGATGATTTAAAAAATCTTGATTCAAAAAACTATAAAACTAATTCTTAAAATGTCTTAATTACTTATTCAAATCCTTTTTTTCTTTCTTACTTTCTGTTTATCAGTCTAACTCTTTCTCTCCTTACATATATATACTCGATTCTTGATATTAAGTACTGTCCCTTAAAAAAAAACAACTTTTTGAAGACATACCAAAACACACACACACACACACATACATATATATATATATGTGTGTGCGTGTGTGTGTGGGTGTGGTTGTGTGTGTGTTTTGTGTGCGTGTTTGTGTGTGCTTGTGTGTATTTATATACGTATACATAATGTGTATTTTGGCAGCAATATTTCTTTAATACATGTTTCGTTAAAATAACAAACAAGAGATATTCTTTCAATTTTTCTTGGTCTATCATTTCATCAAGGATGGTTCATGGTTTTAAGTTGCAGTTTTTTCTTCTAGTTTATGTTAACATTGTTGTTTGACTATTCGCCTTTCCTGATAATTATGTTTGGATTAATGCGTAGTTCTTCAGGAGCTTTTTTGAATTTTTCTGTTAAGATGTGATTTCCACTGCCAGGAGCACAGTTTCGACGCCTCCGGCTTTGAGGAGATCCCGTAGGGTTGGAGCATATTTTTATTTATTTCCTTCTCTCAGATTGCAAACGTAGAACTAACTAAAAAGAATCCCCAATGTCAGTTTCCTCGAAAAAAGGGGTCGAATTTGGATTTGTGAAGGTAGTTGAGTCCTAAATTCAGCAAGTCTTTCTGGTCATAGATGAGGTCTTATACCAGTCGATAAAGAAGTGTTTTTGGAGAATGGTTTAACCATTGTATGAATTGTGTATTTTTGTGATCTTATGTGTATGACTCACGTCAATAATTGACAACTTAGATAAGGTATAGAAAAGCTACTAAAAAATTGGAAAATATTCCTTGTCTGTCATTTGTAAGAGAACATATACGAGGTCTTGTCTAGAAATAAATGAGACTGATTTTATGAAAGTGTTTATCATCAACTCAATTACAAATCAACGTTTAGAAACCACAACACCCCTGGAAACATTGCTATGCGTTTTCAATTGACATACCTTTGAGTTGGTTCGTCACAACCTATTGGATGTTCTTAACAATAAAAAAATTTTGACTTTGAATTTGGGTTTGTTTGCTGGGAACAGAAAATAGACACAAGATACATTTTGACAGTTTGAGGCTCATTATCACTCGTTCAAAGAGAGTACAGTGTAATTTGTGACAGAGTATTTTTGAGGCAGTGTTCTCAGGACAGACAAAAATGACCCATTTCCCGAATCGTTCAAGAACCCAACAGCAGCAAATTTCGTTTATTGTCAGTCATTGAGGCTCTCATGCATAATGGGGAAAGAAATGAAAGTTGATTTAAACTTTAATTTTCTCATTTCCACTTTCTTTGGACGTAGTGGCATTTTTCACTTCGGTATTTTTGTTTCTGGGTCGTAATCAGAAGACCATGATCTGTTGTCTATCATGACAAGTTTGACGAGATCCGAGTCATTTGTATCCAGATCAAAACCTAAATCTGTAGTTACCATCAGTGGGATGTTGAGAACATTCAACAAGTCGTGACGAACCAACTGGAGGCAGTGTAAGTTGGAAGCTTCCAGCACTATTCCCAGGAGTGAGATTATTGTTTTTGTCATATTGTGGCTTCACAAGGTAACGATTTTGAAGAGGATAAGGTTGATCTGCAATTAAATTGATGATGAATATTTTTACTCGATGTCACAATACCTTCTAGACAGACCACATATATATAGCTACTTCAAGAATAACCCAATCGCCTTTTCATAATTATCTTACATATATAGTAACAAAGCAAACCTTGAATAATTAAACTAACAACTAAGGTCATGTAAAAGTGAACCCCAACACTGGGAAAGATATTTATGTACCAATAAAAGAGAGAGGAAACATGTCACAAAGAGCTGATGTTTTAACAACATACTGATAAGGGAATAACATAAAATTATAAAAATTATATCTCCTGTTAATTTATAATTTATTACTACTACAAAGTAAAAGATCTCCAGTATGTAAAACAGGAAAACAAAACAAGCAATGACAAACAATTAAACAAGGAAAGAGAGATAGACCGACGGACACAGCAAATAGAATTTGGAATTTTTTTAGTATGCATATAATCATTTATCAAAATGAAATGAGCTCTTGTGTCTCTGTAAGATGAATTTCGTAGATACGTGCGGCTTTTTGGTTTAGCTAAAACGATAAGAGAGCCGTCTGGGTCGAACTTGGCTGCGATTTCAAGTCACGCTTGTAAAACATTAATTTCATTGTTTTAATTGAATTAAATATGTCCTTGTAGATTTCTTACAAATTTTGGTAGATATGCAAGACTTGTTACTGTAAATCAAAGGGTGAGAGAGCAGCTCAGTAATCAGTTGGTCTTGATTTCAAATCCCTGTCGGGGAATATCATTTTCATTCTCCTAAATTTGGTGAGATTTGATCTTGTTACGGTAAGAAAATAAAGTAAACTCCAGGTTTGGACTTGAGGTTGACAAAACGTTCAATGTTCATTATATAGATAAATGATGCTGTATATTTTATTAACTTTTACATTGATTTCTTCCCAGGTTAACAGCTATTGGAAGTGTGCTTCCTCCTTGGAACTGATAGTATCTAAATACATTGAACAACCGACCTGCAGGTTTTGCAGAAGGCTTCTAGATTTTCAATTAGCGTCAGGTGTTCGTCTGGCAGCCGACAAATTCAGTAATTGATTCCTGGGTTTGCTTACCAGACTGTGAATACCTTGAAGGAAATTTACATGGAGAACGTATTGTCATCCGTCACTATACTACCCCGTTGCTTGATTCTTACAACGTCTGATGTTTTTGAAATATAATTAGTTTTCCTATTTTCAAGAATGAAACAACTCAGAGTCTTGTGACTGACTGTCGAATGTCTGAGGTGGGTAATTGAAAGTTTGTATGATTATTTGGCATAAGATGGAGATATAAAAAAAGATAGGAATTGTTCCTGTTCATCCTTGCGCTAAGAGAAAAAAATCAGATCATCCACAATGTTTCTCGTATCAGTTTTGAGTCCTCCAATATTTTATCAAAGGAATATCACTTAAAAATTGATAATGGTTGACAATGCTTAAATGTATAAACATGAATTGAGATGATATCACTGGTACAGTTACTAATGTCCCTAGTATATGTAAAAAAATATGGCGACGAGCGATATGGTAAAAAGAAAAAAGGAATTTTAGGCTTGGGTTCAATCTTCTGTCAGTTCTAACTGTTCTATTAGTTCAATTTCCAAGATAAGGGGATGCTACTCCCGTCTTACTTAGAGCTTTTTCTCGCAGACTGGCAATCTGAGAAGTTCTGATGAAGATAAAATTGAATTAAAGAAATATCAGAAAAATAATATATTCATCTTTGCTTTGTTTGGCATTTCATAGAATATTTTTATCGAACCACTGTAGCCATCAGAGATGGCAAAGGGTTCTGCCCCTCTCTATATATACGTGTATTTGTGTGTTCCAGCGCTCCTGGCCATAGAGTTTTTTCTAAAGGCTTGAAAATTGGCATCCACTAGACCCCCTTCTAAAAATTTTTTTTTTAATTTTGAAAAAAAAAAAAATTAAAACTTTATTGGTTCTTTATTTTGACTGGTCTTTTAAAATATTTGGATTCCCTACCTTTTTTTCCCCTTATTTTAGATGTTTTGAAGTGGAAATAACATGTGCATCCTCCAAAATCTAGATATTTCAAAATTTAAAAACAATCTTTTTTTTTCTGTTGCTTTGTTTCTCCAGTTGAAAACTCCAGCAAAGTCACACATCCATCTATTCTGCCGGAAATTTATTCGATTGGATTTTTATTCCCATAAATCCACATTTCAACTATTGTTCAACTATTAACTCTGATGGCGTTTTTTTGCCATTCATTGAAACCCCAAACAAGAAAAACGAGGAAAAAAAATTAGCTGATTTCAACGGCAAAAAAGAAGGCTGGAAAACATATTAGCAAGAAAATAGTGCCGAAAAATTAAAAATGCCAACCGAATAAAAAGTAACTTAATTTCAGAGTTTCATGGGTACTTCAAAGGAATCGGTTATTCCTGTAACGTTTGGTGATAATTGCAGGTAATCAAATCATTACTGATGTTTGCGTGTCTTGAAGATTTAATTAACCAAAAGAAGACGTTAATTTTTCTGATTCTTGCCGATCAAAATTGCGCAGTTTGGGATAAATGACCAATCCATATTAACTAATTACAGACTTCTAACATTTCAATGAAAAACCGAAACTGAAGGTCATTAATTATTTAAAAGAATTGTTTTGAACAATCGTAAGTAATAAAAGATTTATTTCTTCCGCAAAATGGCCGTTTTTAAATATACGAATAAAGTGTAAAAAAAATATTGGAAAGAGAAACTTCCAAGAAAAAAGTTACTGATATTGAATTAAAATGAACAGGTCTGGTTAGTTATACAGTTGAAACCATCACATGTCTAACGACTTTTGGCAGCAAGCCGTATTGGAGGTGATCAATTAAAGAATATGAAAAAGAGGCGGAAAATGAATAAGTCACTTTTTGTTCGGCAGTCTAAAAGTTAAAAAAAATATATAAATAAATAAATAAAACGTGTGTGAAAACTAACTGATACAAACTAAGGGTCCAATCTAGCATAAGCTTACATTGTAGCAGTGCCACTAAAAGTTTGTTTGAAGGTGGGAGCAATGTTTTTTTCCAGATATAACAAGGAGCATATGTTTATATTTTCAAGCCCTTAATCTTGCCCATAGCTATCCAACCAGCAAGAGCTACTTAAAAACTAAAGAAAGCCATATTTTTTAATAGTTTAGTTGACAGTTCCTAATGATGTACGTTAATAGACATATCAATTCATAATTTCAAATCATTATCGTCATTCATATCTTGTGGTTAACCGCTAAGCCATATGGGGATAGATTTTTGATTTGCATTATTGAGCGTAATATAGAGATCGGTCTCTTCCCAGGAAGATAAACAGATTCACCATGGGAGATTCTCTACATAAATCACCACTATTTACATAATCTGGTATACGTCAATGGTCACCGACCAAGTTACTTATCATGCAGGACATGGCTCAACTTCGGGGATCTTGCGAGAACAGGTGCATCCAACCCGATTTGTATATATATATATATATATATATATATATATATATGATTTGAACTTTAGGAAATGAGACAGACTCAGGAGTAAAAGTGTTTATTAATTCGTGAATGTTTTCATCGATGGTCTAGGCATGTGTAGGGAGGTATCCCCATTGTGTGCCGTGTGTGTATCATTTGATGGTTACAAGTTTGCTGTGGAACATAAATCAACCATTAGGAGCTTTCTCTGTGAATAAAAAATGGGATTCCATCAGCTAAGGTCATCCTGTTGTGTAAGACTTAGTTCAAACATTAATGAAGTCTGTCGAGTTAGCAGCTGCAGCACTATATATATATATATATATGTGTGTGTGTATATATATATATATATATATATATATATATATATATATATATATATATTATATGAATGTGATTTATAGTGAATTTTGATCATGTCCGCTTATGAAGTTGGAAGAGGTATGTGTATTCACCCTGATCTGTCCGTCCACCGGTCTGTCTGAACTATATCTACTAATGTTCTATATGTATTTCTATGGTATTTTCTATATAGATGGGTCATTTTGTGTTAGGGTTGATCATCGGCTAAGAAAAAAAATTGATAAATAAAGCCAGTTTTTTTTTTGATCCAGATATATTTTTTTCATCTATTGAGACTTGAGTCCGGATTATTGAAAATAAAAAATTACACAGCTACCATACCAACATCGTAGCAATATATGAACTGACTTTCATTCATTTTTAGATGGTGTATAGCTTGTACTGTTTACAATCATTTCTGAAAACAATACGCTTTATTTATATAAAGATCGAATATTCGTTCTGTGTTTCAATTTGAAAAAAAAAATACTTCTTTTTCTTAAAGCTAAAATTCTAGAATCATTCAATTCTTTGAGTTAATGATTTCTTTTCAAATAAAACCAAATTAAGAAGCAGAAGATGCAAAGAAGTATTCTATATGTTTCTCTGTATTTTTTCATCAATACGATTGATGTTCAGATTTGTGGTTTGACTCTTGAAAGACTAACGAGAAAAAATAATCCCTGAATGGTTAAAGTACTTCCCTTCCAACGTAAGCTGTTCCATGGGAACTTGTTTACTTAAGAATCCTGTCCTTTCTTAAGGAATTCTTTTTCTCTTTAACCTAAGGTTAATCTTGTTTGTGATTTCACCATTTCAGCGATATCATCTTTGTTATTTTTTTGATGAGTCATTGTCAACAATTATTATTAATTTCCTGCTATTATTAAAAAACGTCAATCAAATCTGTCACCAAAACAGTTAACGTTGGTATTCCAGTTTTCAAATTTGTTTGCCTGCCTGCCTTGCTTTGTGTGTGTATCACTGGAGATAAATGGTTGAAAATTCAAGCATTTTCTCTTTATTAAGTAGAAGAAAACTTTTTCACCTCCCCCCAATAAGTTTCCGATATTGAGTTCAATTTGCAAGGTAAGTTTATGCTAAATTGATCCCCACTAGTTTGTGTTTATAACTGATGTTTCGAAGATTGTGTTCCGACTTTTTTAGCAACAATTGTCATGTGACGATTTCTATGGAAAAAAACAAACCAAGCCCGTTTTCTCTCGTTTTAATTTTTGTTGCTTTTTATCGCAACTACTCAGGGACTCCGTCAACGTTAGCAAGTAAGCAGCATTGATCGGATAATATCCTCCCGGAATATATAAGTAGTCGGTAAGGGCAGCTTCAATGTTTAGCCATGCATCCTTGGGAAAAAACAGACATGGGTTCGAGTATCACTGGAGGCCTACTACTTATTTTTAGTACGCACTGTGAAATCACAGACATAGACCGGTGGTTTAAATAAGATGCAATATAAAGAGTTCATATGAAAAACGGGTGATCTATGAATAAGACACTTCTTTGCATTTGAGTTGGGCATAGATCATACGGAAGTCTGACTTTTAAAAAATATGCAGGAATGTTGCCAAATACTATGGAACCAATCTAGAATAAATCTACATTATGAATTGATGCCTACTTTCAAAATCTATTTGGTGGGGGAATTAGGAACAAATTAATTTTCTCTCTGGCAAGAATGAAAATTAACTGTTCAAATTTTCAGGCCCCTACCTCGCACTGTGGTGTGCTCTGTCCGAATGATACATTCATACATACATACATAGCCAGTCAGCAAGATGGCCAGCCAGACCAACTTGAAAACAGAAGAAACCCATGATGACAGTTTTGGTTGACGGCTTCTAACCATTGATCTTTATCTTAGATAACAATTCTGTATAATTAAATAATGTCCGACTCACGCTGCATCGTTCAGAAATTAGATTCAGATTAAAAAATGTTTTAAAAGAAAATTATGCAAATATATTTTTCAAGGAGAGTTTATTTTTTAATTGGTAAATTGCATTAAGTCGTATAGTTGATATAAATTAGTAGGTAGGATGGTGCTAAACGCAGCATTAAAAAACACTTGCTGTAAAAACTCATGATTAATACATTCTGTGCTGAAAAACTCCGATATTAATGGAAATGTGATAACATTATAAATGCAATCTTGGAATCTAAAAGAGGAAAATATCGATTTTTCTAAGTATGAATCAGCATAGATCTGTTGTTTGTCCTCGCTTTATTTAAGAATGAATTGGCATACATATGTTGTTTGCGCTGTAAGGTAATCCAGTAATAAAGGTACCTCTCCTTCCCGAGAATCCATGAAACTCGCCTTTTGCCAAGGTCGAAGATCAAATTGAAGCTTTGAAAAAAATTATATAGCTACCTTGATTACTCCATCAACAATATTGCTGTTGAAATGAAAATCCCTCTTTACTTTTGGTACTGAGTATCAAGTATTGAACACTCAAGGATGGAACTCACTAACAAATTTCAAGATGAGCTTGGTACCAACTAAACCACGGTTAGGGTACCAGTGCCTGCCTTCATAATGAACGTTGTGGTCGTCTCTGTTTGGTTTCTCGTTCCTGTGTCCGTAACTTCTGTTAGAGAGCACTTATACCATACTTCGATAGTAGACTCCTAAGCAGACCACAGAGAATTCTATGATCCAAGGTAGAAATACTGATCCATATGTAAATAACCCCGTCCTAAATGACAGTTGATGAAGTAAACTGACACAAAAGGTACTTCTGTAATTTATTGGATGCAAATTTGACTCCTTTTTGAGGTTTTTCTTGTCATACCGGGAGACGTCGATTGTTTTTTTTATGAATCTAAACATCACATTCATTCATTTTCTCATTGAAAATTATAAACAATGAAGGGTAAGTGGTCCTCATTGTAAATCTTGAAATTTCACACATTCACCCACCTGATGTTAAAAACAACCCACAATTTTTGCACGCCGCTTTTAACGTTGCTGGAGCGAGAGTGTGAAAAATTCCTGGAAAAAAAAAAAATAGAAACTGAAAGATAAATTATATTTTTATCGATTTGGATAAATTAAATTATTTATAATTGTGCACCGTCTTTAACAACGAGTAATTGGGTAAGCGGAACTTCGCAATCAGGAACACCGTCCACAAATTGTCCCCCCCCCCCAAAGAAAATATCTGTTAAAAGAATAAATTTGTAATAAATATTTTGTAGCTGACGTCACCCGGTGTAGCTGGAAAAAAAAATCGAAACGAAATTTGAAATTTCAGTCCAATAAATCACAGAAACGATAAAGAACTATTTGTACATGAATAAATGCAAAAATAAAAAAGATGAATGAAAGATTATTATTTGTTTTAAGTTTCAATTCAGATGCAAAGTTACCTCGGAGTTTTCACGCAAAAACCTTTTTTTGAACACCGTGCTGATTCGTTCTGAACATTCGGTTGACATCCGGGTTCTTTTCTCTTTTCAGCTTTCACTTTTGGAATGTTCCATTTTTTTTTTTTGCTCGGACTCTGAAGAAGTTTTAATACAAATGGAACGCCCCAGGCATTTATCTTAACAATAACAATTTAGCAATGTAACAACGAGTTTTTTTCTCAATCTTTTCGATCCCATATTGTCAATCATCAATACCATCTTTTCAAAATGCTATCATGTTAAATACATGAGATTTTAGCAATACATTGTCCAAAACAAATTTTTGGAAAATAATGAAAAGGACACTAGTTTGTAAACCAGAGAATGAGTTTAGGAATTAATTCTTTTAACCTGTTGCAATTTTATGAAATAAAATTACAGAAGTTCGAGAGAGACAGGAAAAATCACTCCCATCGGCTATTTTGTATTCAATTGGATTTAATTAAATTTATTATCGTTGGATTTATTCAAGTCCCGTTTGAAGGATACGAGAAATGAAAAGAATTTCAATCTCTGAAATCACTGAAATTAAAACCATGAAATCAAAACCACTCATTTTTCTTTCAATCAAAGTTTTCATCAAAACATAAACAAGTATTCATGTTCGCTTTATTTTTTGGTTTTTGATCTTATTACTAATCATTTTTTAGGTTCTTTACAGCAATTGGCAACGTTTTCTTTTTCTATCGGAAGATAAAAAAAAAGAGTAATGAGAAAATTGCTCCTTATTGTTGTGTAATTGTGAAGGAGATGGAAATTTGGTGGAGACAATAGACCGAGTAGCCATATTGGATTTCAAAAAGAGATTTCATTTTTTCTTTGTTTATCGAGAAAATGTCAGCATTTGCTTCGCAGAGTCTTTAGCAAACTCTGAGTCAATCTTCTTTGTTTTTAAAGTCTGTTGGTACCTGATAATGTCGTGATGATGTCGTTAATGTACGTTCCCATTATAGCTGTCTATAAGCTGTGCATGTATGACCGCGTGCACCCACGTTTTGCAACCAGTGCACAAAAGGAAATCAATGTGTGCAGAAAAGAACTGTAATTCTGTAGATAGTTTAGAGAGTTTTTATTCAAAAATATCAATTCAAAAAGTCATATTCAAAGTGTGACAATACCTTGGTCACAGGAAGAAAATGCACAACATAAGATTTTTGCACCCATTGACCACCAAGAATCTGAGGGTAATATTAATCTCCATAATTCCCAGCCCAAAACCTGCCCACTGATTAAAGCCAAATGGAACATCACCCTCAGCTGACTGTGTTTGTTTTTTTTTCTGTTTTTGTTTTCCGTAACTTCTGCTGGATAGCACCTATACTACACTTTGATACTCTCTGATCCATTTGAGATATTTTTGTCGGATCGACATTCCTACCCCTGCTCTTTCCATTGATCTTTATGTAACTCAGGCATTTCACTTAATTTAATATATTTCACACCCATACGCCAAAGCTGGTATTATACATCCATGCTACATTTTATGTTTGAGCATATTTGCAAAGCATTTTTGATGAATTATTCCTCTTTGCTAAATGCTTTCCAACCAATTATTATACGTCATTTTATTTTATTTTCATGATTTTTCTCCAATTTAATCATCAGTCTCAAGTAGTTGTATTCCTGAACCTCGTCCAAGATCTCCATTTTCTTTCCTTATGATTGTTCTCGGGACGTTACAATCGAACATTATTTTTGTCTTACTTCAGTTCATCAATGTCAGCTAAATCATGTTGTGTCCACGGAACCTACTTAGCATCCATTACCACCTAACACCGTCAGCAAAGCGTTGTCGGGCAGTAATTAAGTGCAGAAGGCCTCACCCAACATCATCCTTCACACTTCTCTAAGTATTCTGAGCCAAGGTCACCTAATCCTACTCAAAGATGCATGAAACCTTCATTCTGAATCATGAATACTTCATTCGCGTCTGATAACCTGTTTAATCACTTTTAGTCTAAAGTTGCTATTAAACAACCGACAGCAACCAACGCCGTCTATTCAAACAGGTCAGTTCCTCAGTGTGTATTTATCCGCTGACAACACCACGTGCCTCCCAGTTGCCAGTAAGTCTGAGTCCAGTGTACTCAATCAGTACCTCAAAATCTGTACAATATTGCTAATTCCGCAGTACTTACTTAAAACTTGGCAGTACCCCAAACCAAACGATAGCCGGTATTTCTCAATCCAGTGTTCCCAATTAGAGCCTTATAACTTCCAAAACAGTCTGATTGCCAATAACTCTATATTGATTGTACCTCACTAGTGTCTGATCAAATGTTTAATATCACTGAGTCCACAGTACTTAATTACCGACTGACAACGTTCAGTGTAACTAAATAGTGTTTGATAGTCTATTTAAACTATATTACCTATTTGGCGTCTAATTGCTAGTAATTCTGTGTCCAATGTACGTAATTAGTGTTTGATGGTCTGTTTAATCATATAGAGTCTTCGGTACCTGATCATCGCTCGACAAGACTTTACATCGTCAGGCTATCAGTAGTTCTGTGTTCAGCGTACCTGATAAGCACCTAAGAGACTGTTTGACAACACTGGGTCCAGAGTATTCAATTAATTGACTGACTAGGGTCCCCACAGTTTATCAGCACTATCTAATTATTCTGGGGCTTTAGTCCCTGATATCTACCCGAAACTGCTTGAGATCGTCTGATTACCAGTCGTTTTTCGTCTAATGTACTTACTTAGTGCTTGATAGTATGCCTCATTCTGTTTGGTCAATTGTACCTACTTGTCGACTGAAGCCACCCGTCAGCTTTTCATAATTATTCTCAGTAAGGTCTACCTAATACTACCCGGTACTGCCAAACACTATCTAATTGTCTACCATTCCGTGTCTACGTTCGTATATCAGCAGATAGTCCGTCGAATCATGCTGTTTCCAATGTACTTAATTACAGATCAACAACCCCGACACAGTGTGACAAAGTCTTTCAAAGCCCTCCGAGTCAGATCATTCAGACTGTTATCAATTAAAAGAAACGATTCCTATGTGATTACCTAATTATCTTGAGAAATGTTTACATTTTTTCTATTATAGTTTCATCAAAGATTTATTATACGTCTCCAGTCAGTATTTATTGAAGTCTTTTTGAACAGAGTGCCAGTCGTTGGTGTCCATGGCATTCGCCATTGCAACACAACAACAATTGATTCTTTCAAGCGAGAAGTAGCTTGATCAATACCACCAACATTGTTCAATACCCCTAAAGGTGACAAAAGAGTTCACTCGACTCACATTACAAATTATAAAGTAGTGTCCCGCCAGTACGCTCATTAGAGAGTCTTTTGTGACCCAGGAATTCTCAGGTTGTTGAAGAGAACTTGACAAAAATTGCTAATGAGTTTTCCCCTTCTTTTCTTTCACGCTGATGACTTCCTTTCCCGCTGTTAAATAATGGATGCCACAATTCAACAGACGACAGAATGAAAATTAAAGAGTATGAGAGACCAGATAAATATCAAGACCTTTCGAATGAACTGGAAAATATGGAATATGAAGGTAGCAGTTGTATCCATCAGAGGTGGTGAAACTGAAACGCTTCGTATTAGTATTTCCAACGTACAAGAAGAATTTTATTGGACCTCTGAGATGGGGATGCAACCAGTGCCTCAGGGTCAAAGGGTGCCAAAAGTGGCTCGGAGAATTAAACTTCCAATGTGTTGATTTAGAGGATCAGTTCACCAACGAGTCAATATAGTATGGAGTACTAAAACCGTTATAGCAGATAAAAACAGGATGACTACAGTACAAGGGAGTGTATGTGTGGAGGGAGTATAAAAATAGTTTTGCAACTTCTTATGATATTCCTCTCGGGTGAGTAAATGATGCAAATGAAAACGCGGATAAATGACATTCACGTGGCTACACACACAATATCTGCAAGGAAAAAATGAATTATTGTAATTGCCCCACACAAAGAGCATTAGAAGTATTACCGTCAATGAAAAAAATCTTGCAGTGATAAAATTGCTAGTATAGTTTTTGTGAAGAAGATACTAACACATGTATCAAATTGATGCAGTAAAACTTGTTTAAAGTGTATAAACAGTAGATACGATCGGCTGAAACAATCATTGATTAGTAACTATGCAAACGTGAAAGATTCGGCCGTATAAACCTGGATACTGCAAGCTTTATTGTTGTCATTAGAATACAATGAAAGCAATGACAGTTCTGGAGCGACTGGCTAGGTATTTCAACAATATTATGCCATACAAATTTCTGCGTTGAATTAGAAGGTTATTGGCTGGAAAAGATGTAGCATGAATGAATATCGAAATCGAATTTTGAAAAAAAAATGTTTTTCACCAGTACTTAGTATATATATATATATATATATATATATATATATATATTGTTCGATTAAATTATGTGGAGTTTTGGAGTTTTATACGTGAGAAGGTTTTGTGTTCCGTGGTTTTCAAGTGGAAATATTGTATTGCTATAACAAGTCTACTCTATCTGCTGATTACGTACACACACATTTAGTAACGAATGAATATGTCGATTATCCCAATTTGTTGTTTGACATTTGCAATCTGCATGTAAGCTAAGTGTGCGACAACCAACGAGAATCAAACCAAGTATTCTCTTCGTTGAAGTATTCCTTACATGCAGCACATGCTGGATTATTTTTTCAATTAGCAGCGGTTCTTTTGAACTTGTTCCACCTTCATCATCACAAACATTATCAGCAGCAGCTTTTTAGTATCTATTGTTGGACATACATCTCCTCAACGATTTGCCAGAGCTCTTTTTCATGATCTTTGCAGAGCTATCACTTTCTGAATTTATCTGGCTGCAACAGTCTGATATTCTTGGAACTTGTCCTGGCCATTGCCATTTAAGTTTTCTGTTTCTAAGATACTTCAGATTTTTGTCTTTACTTCAATATTTTGTGCTGTCTTACGATCTTTTTCAAATCGTGACAAATATTCAAACGATTGTTACTTTTATTTGCTGTCAACAAACGAGGGACACATTCTACGGCTACTTGTTTTATTTCCATATCTACTATCATCATTTATAGGCATAAACTCCAACACAAAGTATCATCTAAGATATCACATCAATGGTCCAACAACAATCGATGGAAACGTGAATACTGCCCGTTTACTTTTTTTACTGGTATCTTCTTCCATATATATATATATATATATATATATATATATATATATATATATATAAACCAAAAAGTTATGTCTAGACATGTTTTATTGTAAACCATCTCACAAGAGAATATATCTCTGTTTTTATATTGTTTTAATATTGCTCTGTTTTGGTTTTAAAGATAATACATTGGGCACTTTTTGGTAGATATTATATATATATATATATATAAATTCAATCACACTAATTTTTTCTAGAAACATTTTTACCAAAAGAGTGATATATATATTTATATATATATATATATATATATATATATATATATATATATATATATATATATATATATATGTTATTTGCTATTATGTCAAAGCAAGACCTCATTTGGCGCTTACAATCTTTCGAAGTAGAAACATTTTAACAGACTTTGGTTAAAATTGACCAATATCTTCCCACGCAACCAGACCAAATATGACAATCTTTGTATTGGGAAACCTCCATCAATGCCACTGATGTGAGTATTTTTATCGACCAAGAGAAGGAAACTGATCCTTCCCTCACCCCCAAATGGGCAATATGATTAACCTTATCGATTAATCGATGCAGGGTATGATTGACTCCAGCCTGAAATTTCAAACAGGCTAACTGCCCGTTTCCTTTTCTTGATTTCTATCTGCTGTCTGCGATAAACGATTCTTCGAGAATTGTAGACGTTCCAATTAAATGTCGGATCAATGAAGCCGTTTCTGGCACCGGCCATCTTATACTTCCCACGTGACTTATCAGACTTCTATCTGACACGAGGCCGCCCGAGAAAGGCCAGTTTGCAAACCACCCTCAACTCGGGTTTGCTTCAGTTGCTTTTCAGTGAATAGTAAGTTTACTTTCTGTCAATATTCTACCTCTCCTTGTTATATATCTCATTTGTTCTGTGTCTTAGGGGAGGGGTTCCAAAAGACTTGAAGGGAGCATTGAAAACTTAGGGATCCGTTGAAGGGCGTTAGAAGACAAGGGCCCGTGAAGAGGTAAGTAACGAAAACTACAAACCAATACCTCGTATGCATACAATTTTAAGACTTAAAAGATGATTTCACACTAGAACTGTTTTAAATTCAAATATGTAGAAAATGGGTGTATATATTAAAGTAACTAAGTGTAAGCTGTAAACACACAAAATATTTGATATTATACTGTGTAAATTTTGGAACTAATTTTTATCTGCACTATCTGAGGTCATGCTTTATAAGGAGGCGGTACTCCGAAAGAGTTTGGGAAATACAGCTTTGAAGGAACGTCAAGAATGATAGATAAATAATACTGATGCTCTTATAGATTAAACGATACTTCCAAATCAAGTAAGCAGCCCACATCAACGTCGACTGAGAGTATGTCAGACCAGAGTAGAGTACAACCTGATATGGCTTCTACTATTCCACTGGGACAAGGTATGGAAACAAAGCTCAATAAAGAAAGAAAAAGATAAAAAGATATCACCCGAATCCGATGCTGTAGCGTTGCAATCATAGTGATAATTCTGTTTATCACCATCGTGTTCGGATAGTACATCTGAAGGAGGCTGTAGAATGGATCAGCCGAAACATTAAGTTGATATTTCAAACAGCAAGAAAGAGTTCAATCATCTAGAAAACATTTTGGAAAATGAAATTTTTTGAAGAATATTCAAGTTTTGCATAAGAAAAATGGAGAGTTACTACAAAGCACTCAGAGATTGAACACCTCTGCCAAAATCATTATCACTAACTGTGAGCTGAAAAAAAGCTACGATAAAGGGGATATCTGTGCATGGATAAGCACCTGAATTCAACTTCTTTCGTAGTCCATTACCCACTGTTCACCAGACATTGGCTGGAATCCATTGAGAACTTCTGGAGATACTGTGTGATGTCCGAGATGTTGTAAATAAATATAGAGATATTGCATGAACAGGAAGACAGACTTATATTAAGATAACTATTATACAGTGGGGGTGATTGTGCATGGATTCACATAAAAATTAATTCCCTTCTTTCATAGATTTTTATCCACCATTTCACGAAATCTCATCGATATTCATGGAAAATCCTTGGAGATATTGTGTGTTCAGACAGAAAGCTTACGGAAATATGGTGTGGTCGGACAGAGAACTTATGGAAATATCGTGTGGTCAGACAGAGAAATTACTGAAATATTGTGTGGTATGGATAGCTTTGATGTAGAGCAGGTAACCTTGCATGAGAACTCTCGGTGATATTGTGTTGATAGACAGAAAAAAAGACAAAAAAAGACAGACAAATAGAAATGGGGTGATATGTATACTTCTTCAAATTCGTTGGTAAAGGTGAATTACTTACCAATTTTACTTTGAAAATTGATGTTGGACATTTTTTACAAGGTTTCCGTTATTTACAAATATCTGGGATGTTACTACTCGTAAATTTTCTTTGAGATGATTATCTGTCAACTGTGATCTCGTTAGGGGATTTTATGGCTTTCATTCAAGTAAAAAGTCGTTCACTGTTGTAAGTACCATGCAATATAGCGGCATATCTTGAATCGAAGCGCACCATTTTGGGGTAGAGTTTTTCAGGAAGAGTTGCATGAAATAGTCATAAAGATTCATGTTGAGACTCTGACCGCAGAAATTTACGACTCTGTAGTCCGATTATTTCTATTTGCTATTACTTTCATGCTATTTTCAACATGAGCATTAAATTTGCTAAAAGGTAAAAATCAGCTTCTTAAACTTTAAAATCATTAAACCCGGAGCTTATTTTTTTTGTAGATGCGCAAGCATATCTAGTACCAATGTAATTAACTGACTGACGGACTGGCTGGCATATTGAAACACATCCACACTCTTGTTTTCCCCCTGCCTCCTATTTATGTCCGAAAAAGGGAGAAAACTCATGTTAACTGCGTTTTAGAGACGTCAATTAATGAGATTGAATTAGTCTGACTTTCAGGTATGTTTCAGATCATTTAACTCATTAGCATACCTGACAACGATGCCAGAAGAGATTCAAGGTCTTATGCACATTATCCTTTCATATTTTTGCATTTCATGTGTTCGGGTATTTCTCTAATATATTTTCAAATAGTAGTTATTATTTACTAAACAGTGTTCAAGAAAAGTCAATTGGCAATGAAAGACCATTATAGAGGAGTAGTCGTGCCATAAAGATCGATATTATAACATTTTCCAGATTGTATTACTACTTTAAATCTAAACACTAGCAGTACTATCCGGCTCTGTCCTGGTGTAACTCAAGTATAACAACACTGGGATATAAGTGATAGACTGAGCCTTCCCGGCAGACGTAGAACTTTAAGAATTGATTTTTCACTAAACTAGGAATTATGCATGCTCAATTTTTGCGTTAGTAGTCATGTTATAAGAGGAGTCTAGGGTTTTGCTTGGAGAAAAATTATGATTTATTGTTGGTCAAATCCGCTAGAATAAGCCCAGAGAGAAAGAGAAATTCAACTCTGCGGTCTTGCCCGACAAACATAAAGTAAGAATCTGGTTTAGACTTGTAAATAGAACCTTCTGTTTAGCATTCCTTTTTTTTCACAAATGAACAAATTTCCAGTGGGTTTGAAGGTGTAATACATTGGAAGCACTCAAAATGAAAATAAGACAAAATTCCAACATTCTCCATTCGAACCTATCTTTTTTCGTTTTAGTAATCAATGGATCTATAAATTGAAGCTTACAAAGAGCTGTGAGTGTAGTTTTGACCCTGAATTGACCCGTCGAGACTTCGAAGATTATCAACATCTCCTTTTAGTCAATCCTGGGATGAAATTTGCTGTCCCTAGGATAAAACCTTTTGGGAATCTATAAAACTTATACAAACAAACAAGAAAACAAACATTCACCGTCTTCACTATAACGTCGTTAGCAGGCCTCCAAGTCTTTGTGGCTGGCCTTTTTTTCATCAGATCATCTCATCAGAAACAGACTCATCTCATCAATCAGGCAATATAATAAATTCACTTTAGAGTTGACAGTAGATCCCTAAGAATCAATTTGATTGTAAGATCCCCCGTGATCGTATAGCAATTTCTTCTTCTGAAAAGATAGGAACTGTTTCAGATTCCAATGTTGATTAATTGAGTAATAGAAACTATTTTGATTGTATAGACATGAAGCTGAGTCCAGTCAATTCTCAATGGGTCTTTAAGAACTTGATTTTCTTGAGTATCTTATGAGGTATTCGCACTAGTTAACTTTTGGTAGAAAAAAAAATTAAAGGCTTTATAAAAGATCCCTGTTTTTATTTAAGCAGTTAACCCTCGGTACTGACACTGTGGATTCGAATACTAATAAAATGATATGTTTTAACAGCATAGAGAACAAACAACAATGACTGTTTTTGACAAACCAAAAAAGGAATTAGAAAATAAAAATGTAAGTAGAATATCAAAAATTTAGTGATCATTCTAATATGATATGGAACTGGATACAAGTGACGAGATTTGATCCATTAACTTTTTGATCTTTTTTGTTAGTTATTTAAAGAAATATTGATTTAAAAGAAGCTGTAAAATACGGAGTTGAAGTTATGTTCCCAGTTTAACGACTGTAAAGATTTTTTCCAATAATCATTTTTTTTGGCATGACGCACGCATATTTTGGGAAGCATATCATTTTCTTTTAACGATGATATACATTAGCCTGCGTGATTAATGGACAAGGCCATAGCCACCTAAGCCAGGATTGCAGATTTGACTCCCATCTTGGGTGTTCACTCTTGTCATTTTAGAATTTTATTGGACTTATTTTTCTTGGAGGGATGACCTAAGTCATGTTTTTGTTAAAGTTACACCAAGTTCTTGAGTCAAACAGTTCACAAGGAAATCAACACATTTGATTTCACGGTATTTGAACATTTTGAGATCAAGTAACATTTGATATAATTAGCTGTGACACTGATTAATAGCTTATTTGAATTGCATTGAATCTTGAACCTTACATCAAGGGCAAGATTTGAGGAGATTCTTCGGGGTTGCTGTGATATAAATTATGAATTTATTTCCCCCTGAATTTACGTTGTGCATTGGAGAAGTCAAATTCGGTGAATGCTGATTCGACTCTTTTCATGAATTGAAAAATCTGTACATATTTATGTTTCACAAAATGGCAAATGTTCTGCGAAATGTAAGATCAAATATATATTTTAGGATTAGATTACTCGATAAGATTAAATGGTTGTATTCTATATAGTAAAAAGATTCCAAGAAATCGTCAGAACGACTCATCAGACGTTTAAACAGATGGACGTTTTAATGCAATTTAAAGAGCCTCTTATTCCTGTGTATCTCGAAATAAAAAGAAACACATACTATTGTAGTTACTTTCATTTCCTTCGTAGAACTTGATTCGTTCTTCCATCGAGGGGAAAAAAGGGAATCACCCCCGACGGGAGTCGAACCCGCAATCCCCGGCTTAGGAGGCCGGTGCCTTATCCATTGGGCCACGGAGGCACATATGACTGAAATAGTATATATTATCTATTTTAAAGCTTTCTATATCATACCCCAAAGACTGATCATTAAAAGCAATCTTCACTGTCGTTAACCTCTGAACTTAACATTAACTCCCTAATTAATACCCAAGCATAAAGACTGCTGCTTTTCGTTGGCGACTGCCCATGTTACTGCCGTTATATTAGTGAAGTAATTGTAAACTGGTGAGAAAACATATCTTAACCTTTAGTAATAGTAGTAATGCCTATGCACCTAAGACAGAATACTAGATAGAGAGCAGCATTGGCAACTAAGGCAACTAAAATAATCAGCAAATTTGCTATGAAACTGACAACCCCTTCAGTAATCCTAACAAAACAGTGATCACCATGTGAGAGTTTTTGATCTAGAGGTATAGAAGTTCAATTCAAGTCCTAATATTCAACAATTCTACAGCTGAATGGACAACAAAAATAACGATGAGACAAATTGCTGGTTGATTTCTGCCTGTAAAATTTACGAAAAAAACTGTGCAGTCTTTTCGTCCACATGTTGTATTTTTGTCAATGTTTGGTGTTTTTTTTGTCAAGGAGTTTCCTATAAACATGTAAAATTAGACAGAATTTTTTTAATAACGTAAACTTTTTATCAGCATGTAGTCTTTTTGCCAATGTGTAGTTTCTTCGTCAATATATATAATCTCTTCGTTAACATATAACTTCTTTATCAGCACGTACTACGTTTGTAAGCATGATATTTATTACATCATATTTTTCTCTCATCAACATATAGCCATTGTTCAACGTATATTCTTTTCGACAAAATGTCTCTCGTCGTACATGTAGTATTTTGTCTGCGTGCTATCATTTTGATAACACATATTTTTCCAATACATAATTTTTTGACAATATGTTTGTCAAAACATTCAGCTGCTTTTTCGCCTTGAAACATCAGAAGCTTCCTTTTGTACTTTGAAACCTTGGATCAAATTCCAAATGTCTTGAACTCATGTTCTCTCCTTGCCCGTGTTATTTTATATCTGATGATACAAGTTACTTGGGGGTGGCCTAATATTCTTACTAAGAAACAAACAAACAATAAAAAAGGTGAAAAAAAGATTAGGACGACTATAAACACAAATGTTGACAGAAGTTTATCGTTGGAAATTAAGTAATTCTACTAATAGAATACTGAGCTGATTCCATCATTTGTTCAAAAGAAATTCAAAGTCTTCTATCTTTTTTGATATTCCAACAAAGAATTATCAAGCATAAGGAAGTTGTAACGAAACTCTCTCCGAAGGTTAAGTAATTTTCATAAATGCGTATTAATCAAAAGTTGATGATAAGTTCAACACCAGCAAATATTGTCTCTAATGATCACTCTTTTTGTTACGACATAGCGAGAGCTTGAATTACATCTGATTTGAGATTTTACACTAACTATTGTAAGCTCACGTGATCCAATGTAAGAAGCATTATCATCTCAAGCCAAGGATTGCTGGTTCGACTCCTATCGGATGCGTTTACCTTTTGCCAGCAAACATTATTTAACAATTGTTGGACTGCTGAAATAAGTTTGTAAAACATCAAGTCTTCTCTTAAAGGAGAAAAAAACACGGTGAACTTCCTTGCCTCAGTGAATAAACCTCCCCAACCAGTGATTGCTAGCTCAAGTCTTGTCTGATGTGTCATCTTTTAAATCTGGGGACGTCATACAACATTTCTCTGTGATAAAATGAATAATAACATTGACTTCGTGCATCAAAACTCACACGAAAACTAATGATCAGCTTTTTTGGCATGACACACACAGAGCTTTGAAAGACATAGCATCTTCCTTTTATACAAACAATTTTGAGCCTCCGTGATAGATAAGGTTAGGTATTGACTTGCAATCGAAGGTCATTTAGGCAAAAAGATTTTTCGGTCACTCAATAAAGACAGGTAATATCGTTTGTAATTATCAGATGCTTCATCATATCATCCACAGTTACAAAAAATCTTCCCTTATGCATTCATAATACAACTCTATAGCCTTGTGCATGTAATATCAGTTTCGAGATTGGCTGAATGTAAGGAACACATTTTTTTCAAATTCCAAGCATAACTTATGACTTCGTTAACAGGCCTCCAGGTTGTTATACCTAGTTTTACCGGCTCATTGCATTTGAAATGATTGGAAATATCAATCAAGCGATGTAATATATTCTTATGAACCGATTGGTCGCTCTATTAATTGACATCTCTTCCCTTTAGGTAAAGTATTTTTATGTATGGATCTTCATTAAGAAGTTGATGTTATGTTCATAAATCAATGGCAAAAAAAAAATGTCACTAATGATCAGTATTTTGGCCATGACATGCACAAATCTTAAAGCAATATACATTATTCTTTTTTGCTTTTCCATTTCGTTAAACGTATGTCTCCGTGGCCAAAATGATGCAGCATCAGCCTTTTAAGCAGGTGATTGTGAGTTCGACTCTCGGCAGAGGTGTTCCCTATCTTATCTGTAAATTAACCAGTACAATTTCCATCTTGACCATCCACACTCTTTGTTGTACCATGTCCTAAGAAATCAATTTTTTCGCCGTTCAAGTCAGTAGGAATCATGCGTACACCTTTTTTTCCCCTAACATTGGTCTATCGCAAAATTCAGTTATGAAAAAGAAGTAAATTTCAGTGTTAGATCTGAGGTAGATTCCGATCGAGACTCTTGATTTGACGTGGGAAGACATGTCATTGAATCCTGTGGAGAAATATCGATGTTGAAACTGAATATGCATACACATACGTATACATATATATTCATATACATTATTGTGTCATTCACAGACAGCTGTTTCGATGTATTACATCTTTTCCGTCTGGCTGTAGACATTATACCACCCAGTACCGCGAAGCAGAATTGAAATCCTCACATCGGACCCGGAGACCGATATCCTATCTCTGGACTACAGAAGTGGGTGAATTTAAGCGATATATTCGTTTTTACGCAGAAACTCCTCATCCACCAGTGTGCTCTATTCCTATGGAAGAGCATTGCATAAGCTTACAATGGATGAGTTACTTACTTAAAGAGTGCTCAACCCTGAATAAAGGAGCATTATATATATATATATATATATATATATATATATATATATATATATACATATATATATATATATATATGCATATACATATATATATATATATATATAGAGAGAGAGAGAGAGAGAGAGAGAGATGATAGATAGATAGTTAGAGTGAGGGATATATATATATATATATATATATATATATATATATATATATATATATATATATATATATATATATATATATATATTCCATGAAGGGAAGGATTCGTCTTGCTCTATCGAGTATGAAGCATCATTTTCGATATTTATATTATTTTCTTGTTTTCAGCTATTCTTAATCCATGATTAAATTCAGAAAACCCCAAGAACAATACAGTAATACCTCAAATAGAGCATTTGACACGTTCCTAAAACTGCAGTGTCATTATAACACTTCAGGAATAGCATGTTCCGAACATTTCTCCTTTGCCTCGGTGCTCTGTTTCCCGTCAGGGTCATTCACTGCATCTTGATGTTGTTACAGAGCCTAAGCAAGGTAAAATGCATTGGTGTTATGTATCACATTATCCAGGGTTCACATTCATACCCCAGTTAGCGATCCAGATACATTTCTGGGAATTTCGGTGACAAACAAAACAGAGCAACGGTAACATGGCATGAATTGGGATACGAGATCAATTTACATCTCGTTGAAAAGGATTGTACCTGGCAACAATTCAAAAATACATGATGTCGATGTTGTATCTCGAAAAAAACTGAATGGATTAGTGCTTTGTAAGTCTTCAAACTAATTTTTTCTGAAGATGAAACATATCTATCATCATCATCATCATCATCATCATCATCATCATCATCATCATCATCATCATCATCATCATCAATGTTGACTCTCATCGCAATTGCATTGGCTGGGTGAATATTGTTCGTGTTCTCATCGTGGAAACAGATGATTTTTATCGTTAACTCTAAAACACAAAATACGTTGCATGAATCGGAATGTTTCTTTGATATTCGTCGATTAATCAACCAAAAATTAGTTGTATGAATTGCTTTTTCTTCTTGACTAATCGTCATTTAGCTCTTACTTTGAATATATCGCTCGGAAAGGTGAGAAGGCAAAGGTTTCATCTCATGAAGTAAATTTCAGTATCTTATAATCTAACTATGATAATACGCTATGTTTATTTATTCATCTATTTACTTATCCTCTGAGATGTAACTGACATAATAAAATATGATTTTACGTTCTGATGAGGTAGTAAAAATGCCGAATTCAAGGGATAATAAAAACATTAAAAGAAATGAAGAAAATTAAAAAGATTGATCGTGGTCAGTAGAAAGTTATTCTCTTTGCAGACCTCTATTTTTACGCACGCACACGCATGCATGCATGCACACACACACACACACACACACACACACACATATATATATATATATATATATATATATATATATATATATGCAATGAGTATCCATATATTTAAGATCTACCATCATTTTCGATGGCAAAGGTAGACCACCACCAACACCACCAACGACACCACCACCAATAACAACAACAGCAGCTACAATGTAAAAGTTGAAGTCTAAAACTAATTTGTTTACATTTGAATTTTGTAGAAGATATGCAACTTATCGACAATTTTCATTTTTGCTTCATTATATCTATTGAATCATATTTTGAAAAATATAAATTCATTCTCTCCCTTTCCTTTCATCTTCTTCTTCTTTTAATAGCAATAAAAATAACAATGATAATAGCAATACTAATTACAATAATGCTAATTATAACAAAAAACAACAACAACAACAACAATAATAATAATAATAATAATGATAATAATAATAATAATAATAATAATAATAAGAAGAAGAAGAAGAAGAAGTTCCATTGTAAATGAACTCCTAACGGGTATGGAAATAAGCATGACTTGGTAAGAACAGTGATCCAGTTCGAATTGTTCTAACTGACATCAAGACAAATGATTTGAGCACCAACCAGAAATATTTTAAGGAATAAAAACATTAAATTCTAAAAAAAACAAAAAAAAAAACCCCGAAATATTCTATGCATGATGCAACCCAGGCAAGAAAACCAGCTTTAGTCTTTATAATCAAGTAACACTACCAGATAGAGAATGTGACCGTTCCCCTAGACCGCAGTGTTCAATCAAAAAGTGGATCAAAGCCGAAAAAAATGTGAACTCTGGCAGAAAAATAAGTACATGGTGGCAGCCTAATGGTTAGCAGCATACAGAATAGAATTGGGGAACAGAGTTCAAACAATACTGTTCAGTTCGCACTCACTAAGCGTAAATACTTTACTGCAAAATATTTTCTCAGCTGCACCAGGACAATCTTTGCTTTCTTAGCTTTCATCATCATCTAAGAATTGCATTGAATCGCTGTCCAATTTACAACTCAAATAAGACCACCGACTAAAAATTGAATTTCACATGAAGTGCCTCATCAGCTGCTCCAAAGTTGTATGGACATCTTAACACACGTGCACACTGGGCAAGTGCCCGGGGCTGCCACGATTTAAGGGGCCCCAAAATTCAATTCGAAAATTCAATTTGAAAAATTCAAATTGGGTGTTATATTATTAAATAGCAGACATGATGGAATTTCTGTAAATCTATGTTTCATTCGAATTTAAATCAGATATTGATTTTTCATTGAATTTACATATTGAATCAGGGTCGGCACTGCTATCTGCGGGCCAAATCCAGTACAGTGCTCAGCCTGCGGACCTCATGTATCTTTAAGACGATTGTTATACATTGATTTTACAGTTAATCCTCAATGAACATAGATCGTAAAATGGCTAGCAAAACTAGTTTATCACTCATAACTCAAATGTTAACAAAATGTAGTCATCTACTTAGCTTAGCTTAGTTTTGCATTAGATCACATTTGGAGAAATGAGGTTTACGGAGATAGTTTTGCGCCAACGTTCCAAGCTGTGGGCTTGCCTGCATTGAAAATCAACATTACAAGTCCGAGTTCCTTACATGACAATCGAAATTAGTCGGAAAAAAGCAACCTAGCAGACCTTGACAAAGTATCTCTTATGGTTTATAGACACAGTCAGTGATTTTCAAGTGGATGGGCGTTGTACAACACATAGGTGGATTTAGATTGGAAGATTGTGTTGCACCTATCTTCAACGTAGATGTGTATTATGACATTGCCATTCGAAATTATGATTTCGAAACCCCAACTATGGAACCAGCGAGACATATACAATTACATTGGCTACTGGGTCGGAAAAAAAAGTTTGTTTCTCATTTTTAACGACACATGAATCAATGTTTCCCTCGAACGATTCATAGAGACCCGACCATTGTTAGTTGTACAAGCTCGACGCCTGAGATGAACTGCCTTAACAGGACGCTAAATGGCTCCGAATGCTTTACTCTTTGATATGAAAGGGGTATATTCATATCTTTCCCAAGACCATTAATGCAAGTGAACGCAAACAGTTTCAGCCTGAGTTTGAAATCGGTTCGCTGATTTTATTTTCATGTTCTAAACAGGTTACTTGTTGGCAAAATATTTACTACTCCTTATTGTCGATTCATTCCTCACGGTGGATATAAATGCACGAACTTCTCTCATTATTTAAAGACACATCCAGATTTACTGATATTTATTAAGATGCGCTAACATAATACACAGCTATGTTTGGATTGAAATATTGAGTTGCGCAAATCCCCTGGGTGAAAAGGTCATGTTCCTGTTTACCTCAACACCCAAGAGGAAATGATATGAAACAAGGGTTAGTTTAATGTGGGGATAACGGAATCACAATCGTGTGTGTAGGAACAACTCGAAAATAATCTTTTGCCTACGCAACTACTGTCTTGAAGTAGAAAGTTCCTGCTGACTTTGGAGCCCGTGATTCGGAATTATGATTTTCATTTCGTGTGTACGTAAGTTCTCGGTGCTTTTTCTAAAACTAAAGACTGAATAATACACATTGAGAACTTTGCACATACCTAATACTTGTGTTCGAACCCTGACCTTTAGCACAACTGAGAAATATACAATTATCTCAGCGACAAAGAAGGCTTTGACAAATTATCTATTTCTTATCAACACAGTCGGATTTATTCCTTTTGGTAGATATAAACGCAAGAACTTTGATAGAAATTTTCTGATATTGAAGCGGAATTAACTTGCACTCCATCCAATATTCAGTGGAACTAGAATCTCTCAGGAAGAAAGAGAAGCCACACTTTGGTGTGTGAATGAAATCTTCAAATCTAGCACATATTATAAAAGGAAACAATTCAGGCTTAGATTTGACTAAGACAAGAACATTGAATCTTCATGAATGGAAGATACTGTTGGCTCAGCAAGACTTTATAATAAAGATATTCAAATCTGAATGACGTTGATAATCGGCTTTGAGATAAGATAAGAGACAACAATATAAGAAGTCTGTTATTCATAGTAATCTTTCTTGCTGGAGGTACGGGTGGCTTAACAGTTGGCACCCCAGAACATGGGATCAGTGAATTTGACTTGGAATTTAAATTAAATGCAAAAAAATCAACACAAAACAAAAAACGATTTTAACGCTAGTTCTCCCGTTAATTCACAACAATCTTTTTCGTCATGCTGCATACAGACATAGAACTTAAAATAAACTATATGTTGGATACAAACTTACTTTTAATTTTATTTTAAAAAAATGTGTGTACATTTTGATCATCATTTGATATTGTCTTGCCATACCTTTTATGAGATATTTCATGTCTAAGCTAGAACTTGATAAAATTTCAGATCTCTATGTTTGTTTTGATGATTATGAAGCAGAAAATTCGAACCGAAGCTGAATTCAAATAATCCTTTCTTGTGCACATTAGCAAAAATTGACTCTTTGTTTGACAGTGAACAAGTGTTTTCCTATCTTTCCTCTGTTGATAGATGATGAAAAATACTTCCATCTATCCATTAGCTTTCATCATATAAATTCAATGTCGATTCGTTTGGGGCTCTGAAACCCTTTAAAACTGATATAGCGAGCTGAAATCTCAATATGCCGTAGCTTAGACACAGAGTATGACATAAACTCTATGTCGAATGCAAACTGATATTTAATCTTATTTGTTTTGTTCAATCATGTCAGTGCACTTTGATCATCATCTTATATTGGAATACCATGCCTTTTCTCCAGGTCTAATTTGAGGAGTGTAAAGTAGAAAAATCTAACTAAAGCTAAATTCATACAATCAAAGTTAGCTGTTATCTTTGCTTTTGCTAAATTCTTATCAATTTATCAGTTTAGCATTTTTGTTAGATGTAATTGGTGATAAATGATATTCCTGTTTCGCTTCTAGTAACGAAAAGATAAGGGAATGTAATTTTAAAATGTTTTGTACAGAGATTTGCGTTCATCAATTATAAAACTTTAAGTTTGGGAATGTTACTGAAAATAAATGATATCTTTGTCGTTTCTCGCATTTTATCACCACCTATTTTTACCTCTACCACAAGTGATATTCAAATTGTTAATGCAGCAAATGACCATAACTCAGCGATGATGTGTATACTGATCGGAGGAGCCATGGTTATCTATAACAACAGCCAAAACTTTGTATACGTCTACTGCTAAAATTCGATTTGTCAATATATTGGATTATGCCATAAGAATGAATCGTATTATTGAGTTTTATCTCTTTTAACCATATCGCTAGTTACATAAATAGTTTGAAGGATCATGATATTGCAAATTTTTCAGTAATTTTATCAAACATATTGAGAAATACAATAATAACGATGTGTGGCGCATAACAATGTCTCAAGTTGAATCACAAAATATGAAATGTTTTGACAAAGCCTCCATACGTTGTTCCTCACGTTGGTCGAAGGAATTTTATTTCTATATTTACGACTGAAATACCTGTTACCAAACTAACAGTAAACGTACGGATTGAAGACTGTAGCATGCAAAAAAAAACAAAAAAAAAACTAGGAGAAATTCAAGAGGAAACCACGCCATATTTAATAGAATAAAACCATCCTTATTTTTGTAGTTCGTGATATTAAAATAGAGCATTGGTTTCTTTCGACTACATGATGAAATAATACAAGCAATAACTGAAGTAGTAACGCACATATTTATTTATCTTTATATATTCACACTCATCTTGGGGGAACCCTTAACCTGCTCTTTTATCCATCTCCTTGCTAGATTAATTCTATTCAACATTTTTTTTATCTCTTTTCCCCTCTCTTCGTGCATCAGCAGTTTAAATCAGATCAGACCAGCAGCAAGAAATTAAAAAAGCCAGTAAATTGTCAAATAGAGTGATTAAACTAAAATATAGTGTGATCAAATTAAAAAAACATCATCATCAGTAGCAGCAGCAGCCTTTTGGACATAAACCTTACCCAGGTTTTGCCAGATCTCTCTATCATTGGCATCAGAGAGCCAGTTCTTTCTGAATTCATCAAGATCGTTACGCCATCCTACTTTCTTTCGACCATAATTTCACATGTGATCTCTGGGGATCTATGACATGAGTCGTGAAGTCCATTGATTGTCTGATATTCTTGCTGGATATCCACCCAATCATCTTTTTAATTTTCTAATTGTTTCCATGATATCTACGACTCCTGTCATTTCCTTAATACGTCAAAATTAGAAAATACGACGAGAATATTGATAAGATAGAGCAGGAAAATTAGAAAAAGAGCGAAAAAATTTTTAAAAAAAGGGAGCAAGAAAATGAAAAAAATTAGGCAAGAAAAATAAAAAAATGATGGCCAAAAAAATATATCGATGAACTTGAATAATCAAATAATCACAGCAAATGTTCTTTTTTAAAAGATAAAACTAGTTGAAATTTGTCTCCGAATGAAATACATGGGATTTTTCAATTTTACCCCATCAAAAATGAAACTCATAAATGTAAAGAACGACTCCATCCGCAAAATCAAATTGCATTATTTCGCCAAAAATGAACCGAACTACTGGGGTATTTTTTTAATCACCGCCACAAAAACCAAAAACACTAATCTTAACTCCCACTCCTAGCTTACAAATCTGTCAACTTACGTTTCAGACTACAAGAGATAAAAACGCCTTGAATATCTCCTCAGTTTAATTCAAGACGTATGTCAGAAATTTAAAATCAAGAAAAATTTGTAGTATATTGCATTGAATTTTAGGGCTTTTTCGTGACTCCCAGGACTAGGAAGTAACGATGAAGACCTAGCATTTGGTGTCTTTTCGGCTACAACTTGTTTTTAATTTGTTCATTTTGGTTGGGGAGGCCCTTTATAATTATAGGCGTTCGCTTCAGATAGGAACTAACTAAGGCCAATGGATTTTATTAAAAGACAAGTTCGAACTAATTTTACCAGAAAAATGAAAAATTTTTACTGATTGGAGAAGTGACTTTGATTATTTGATTATTCATGGTCTTCAATTCATTAAACAAAGCCAGTAAATTAAAAGAATAGAATAAGAAGATTAAAAAAATATCAAGCGAGAAAATAAAAAATTAGGACTGTGGTTTTTAATTTGCTTGCTTCATTTCTTAATCTACTCGCTCTATCTTTTAACACACCTGCTTTATTTCTTGATTTGCTTGCTCTATTTTTTAATCTGTTCTGTAAAAGATATAGTGATTATCAGAGCGTCACGAGACACAGTTTCAAAAGCTTCGATGTAGATGGTTCACAATACCGGAAAAAGATATTTTCCAGTCGAACTTTACAATCTTTTCAATTTCAAATCAGTTGCCATTGAGAAGAGGCAAAACCCCCACCGTTTGATATCTTTTCTAATCTATCAAAGATCTTTGTGCTTCAGCCTCTCAGCAGGTGGGTGCGTAAGAAAAAACAAGAAAAAAAGGGCGACCGTTGCACGTGTACATGCTTACAAGAACGTAGCTTTAATTGAATGGGTAGCAAAGCTTATACATGTAGCACTTGGGGAACTCCATAGAAAAAAAAAGAAACCTGATTCCGAGATAGCATCTCTTTTGTAAGCAGTTACCCCTAGAGGAAACATAAAAGACGTTAGTTGTACACGAAGATAAAGGCTCCCCAGTTCTCCTTTGAGAATGATCCCCCCTTCTCTTACCAGTCACAAGATCATTTCCCGATAATCAAGGGAACGGGTTGGTAATCCCTTTATTCCTTAAAAGTTGTCAACCAGAACTGTCACCATAGGTTTCTTCAGTTTTCAAATTAGTTTGTCTGATTGTTAGTTTGTCAAAGAATCACGCATACAGGCAGCACCAATGGCGCTAAAAGTTCCAACATTTATTCCGTCTGTCTAGAAAAAAAAATTGTCATTTTTCAATCGAAGCCAAATAGTTTTCTACTAGGGGATTCAATTCGCAATGTTACTTTATGCTAAACTGATCCCTGTGTCAAAATGCATCCATTTATTTTTAAATTCAAACTTTTCTAGTGATCACTGACCAACAAAAGGCAGAAGTAGCTTATTCATTGATCATTCTTTTTTTACAGTTCAGTAATTGATCACCCTGAATACAGCATGCCACGTAAAAACATTGGTCTAGTGACGTTGTCTGTCGATTGACTAAGCAGACATGTTTTTCTCTTTTTATGTTTGCACTATATTTTCTCAGAAATTGCGTTGCAAAATGAGTTTAATTGATTTCATTAGATAAATCAATTCGACAGAAATTGCACTGTATACAATTAGATTCGAAATATAAGTGGAACTAATTAAACAAATCAATAGAATTAAAAATGATTAAAATTCGATTGTCATAATTGAAACACTTCTAAAATTAAAAGGAACATCAATTTTCTTTCTTTTCTTTCGTTCCGCGTCGTAGTGATCTGCGTATACCGTGGAAGTGTTCAGAGTTTGCTTGACGTACATGTGATAACTGAAATGATGTATGTATAATCAGATATATACACTGATAATCCAACATATGATGAGTAGCTATACGTGACAAGAACCAAGAATTATAGTTACTGCCAGATTACGGGGGTCGAAAGTATATGAGTAAGTACGACGGCATCAAGTACTTGTTTTTGATTTTTTGAACGTTGCATTTATGGACGGGAAGAAAGATTTAGATGTGATAACTTATAGCATCTCCAACATTGACTTGATATTTCTCCTATAACTTTTTGTATCTGTATTTATAGGTTTAATAGTAGAGAAGTTCTAATTAATGTTTTTACTCAATTTGTGATCACTAAACCTATAAGCTTTGATAGAGATGGCATATTACTTTTGGAGAATCGTTACAAAAGGGTTATTGCTTTAAATCTAATATATTTTGACTAAATATTTTCTGTTTTGTTGTTTGTGTCATGGTTCATCTTTTAGAAAAATACGTTTAATAAGTAAAAGCCCAATGACAACTTTCCTTACTTTACAACCAATCGTTATTCATTTATATGCGTGACATTCGGAATTTATTCATTTTTTATGATGTACATCACTGATCATTTTCATGTTTCTCTGAAAGACGGGATTGTTCACTTTGTATTTTCCATCTATATTGTTACAGTTATCAAGTTTTGACTTTATTTTGGGGCCTCGTGCCTTGTTAGAAAATATCTACGAAAACTTCCATAAAGCGTTATTCCAGTTTATAAAAGGGTCCGTCTGTTCAGCAAGTTGAAACGGGTCCGTCCGTCCAGCAAGTTGAATCGGATCCATCTGTCTGGCAAATTTAAACGGGTCTGTCTGTCTGGCTCGCTCACAAATAGATATGGGGGGCAAGTATATGAACATTCACTCGTTACAAGGCCTAGAAAATAACTTTGTTGATTTTTGAAAACTCCCCATATGTAAGGTTTTTAGAGGGGGCTTCAGTTTACGATAAAACTTCAAGCTAAATTGCTCTCCTAATTTGTATCCGGTAGGGCTCACGGTCGTTCTTTTGCTTTTGAAAATCCAAGCTTTTTTAGTGATCACTGCTCAATAAGCAAGAGAAGTAAAATTATTCCGTCATCAACTCCTTTTCCAATTATTTTAGTGTTCACTAACTCCAAAAAGGGAGAGAAGTGGCTTATTAAAACTTCTCTTTCAATCAATCACCCCCAATACGGCATCCTGCCAAAAGACATAGGTCATGCAGTGATTTCTATCGAGTGTCTCTCCAGACCTGTTATTATAGTTTTCGAGTTCCACCCTAATTATTATGATTCCATAGTTTGTTCCTATTTTCTCCTTCCATGGTTACTTCATTATCTTCATGTTTGGCAACTTCCATCTATGCTTCCATAGTTTATAACCGATAAATTATCTGATGGTTGTTGCGCATCAGGTGGCAACAGGTCTTAAAATTTCCTGTAAACTCGCCAATCAAAATGCTGCCATGTTTTTGATGATCGATTTCCGATTTTTTCAAATTTTCCTGCTAGAATATCTTGAGCATTTCCTTATGCCAATGTGTTTAATATCTCACCAAATTCCCGGGCAAAATCAAGGTATTTCTTCATTAAAAAAAAACTTCATCTTTTCTATGTTTTTTTTTAAAATATATCATGTGTAAATACAACCTCATTCCTCGTCAACAACGATCAAAATCTGGTGTTATTGCTTATTGATCACCGACCCTGATTTCAAAGTGTCAGAGTTTTTTGTTCTTTTTTATTTTCATGGATACCATCTGCCGTTTGCTGATACTATTCCCTTCATCTTGATAAAAGTTAACCACTAATAATGCAACAGTATGTTGCGCACCAACAGTATATCAATTCTTGCACCAATGAGTAGTGGCCATCTAATGCCTTGTCGGCAGTTGGTGATTTTCTCTTTTCGGATAACTACCTTGACAGGAGTATCCCACAAGTGGCACCAGTTCTGAAATACTCTGACTTATCAAAGTCATTCAAATCTTTTTCCCATCTATAACTGTGACGTTCAACACATAAAAAAGAAGTATTTGATGACGTACTGCCAACTTATTACATTTGGGCCTAGCATTTGACTGCTGAATTTTCGTGGAGCAATCCATTCAGCTCACGTGGGACTCATTTTTTGCAATTCTTGAAAACACTTTCTATTGTCTTGAGATGATGAAGTCTCAAAATCACTAGGAATGTTCGTGGGTTGTGTCGATAATTCTCCATGATTAAGAACACGTTTAAACTTCTCAGAATATATATTATCAATATCGATATTTTCAGACCTTAAACTATCGAATCAACGCTGACGCAGTAGGAATGCTTTGTTTATAAAATCATTGGCAATCTTATGTATCAATTTTCAGTAGTACTCGAAAAAGAGTATAACTTCCTGGGTAAACGCTATTGCTAATAAAGGTCAAAATCCCTCAGTAATAATGAATTGAATCTCTATCCATTTTGAATTTTCAAAAATTAAAATTATGTTAGGAAATATTTAATTTTTAGTGTTATTTTCTATGATGGGAGAAGGACATCTCAAATGTACCAACCTATACGTCCAGATCTTTTCGTATACATATCAATTTTGAAGGAATCGTAACTCTTATATACCGTGTACTATTTCGAGCTACATTAATAACATTTTCACTTATCCATCCATATTTTTCACCGACAAATTTATTTCCGGTTGATGTTTCTCTTTTCTGTTATAAAATCCTCCTCTCTTCCATCTTGTGGCAATAGAAATGTGTTTGATTTCGTCCATCCGGTTATTTTCATAGATAATACCTGGTGGGGAATGTTTGTAGAGAAAAAAAATCGAATCCTTTTCTCATTGCAACACTGCAAATAGAATGAAAGTATCCACGAAGGTTTCGAGCTGAGAGAGGAAAAAAAAGTTCTGGCAATGATTTTGTCAGATTCTCAGTAAAAATAGATAAAACTGAAAATCCCCTTTTGCTCAAATGAAACGAACAAGATGCACGCATTCAACATTCGCTTGGTGTGTTTCAACGAAAAAAAAAAGATTGTTCAGTCACTCAATAGAAACCGTCATGAGAGAACTGTCTTTTGGCAGCACACCGTGTTGGGGGTGATCAATTAAAAAATGATTACTGAATAAGTGACTCCTCTGGGCAATGACTACTGAAAAATAATTCAAATTTGAAAAAAAAAACAAACAAGTGCGAATGCTGCCGGACACATAGTAGGGGACCAATTTGAGATAATCTCACCATGCAAATCGACCACCCAGGGAAAAACCCTTTTAGGGAGAGAATCTTCAAAAAAGATTTCTTTTGTAGACATGATAAGGAGTAAATGATGGGAATTTTTACTTCATCGGAGTCCCCTGTACATAGGATAAAAAAAAAAAAACATAGCTCTATCGACAGTCCTGGTTGACAGTTTCCAATCAGGTTCCATTCGGTTTGAACAAGCCTATACATTTCCTCGTCGGTGCGATTAATCTCAGCTATTTCAGAAAAAAAAATCTTTCCGTGGACACGAAAAGGAAAAAGGTTACAGTTTCCTTTAAGGCCTTGGACTTTGTCCAAAACCTAATAGAAATTATCCCTGAAAATCTACTTATACAGCAAACGGTGTGAATTTTTCTGTTCCCAGTTTCTCTAACAATAGGCAACGAATTCGTCAAAAATTATATATCTAACCTATTATTAGAAATGAACTCTTCCACTGGAACGAGTGTGATAGTTTTTTTTAAAAATATAATCTGATGGAAATTCAAATATATCCATTATTTCTTTCATAGATATCATCTTTTAAGACAAAGGACACAAATCCAGGGGATGACATGGCAAGTTCTGAAGTCTGACTTTGTTCTAACTTTAGATTAAAACATTTCGATTTTATTTGAAATTTGTTTGGATCTGTATCCATTCTGCAGGAGCAAGTCCCGAGGTTCGACCTTCTTTTAATCTAACTAACATTAACCAAAACCTCTTATTCAAATTTACTATTCGTTTGTGTTACTAGCAATATATCCTACATTTCAAGTTCTGTAGTCAATCCTTCCTTTAATCCGACGATCATTTGAACTCTCACACACATTGTCAAAGTTTGTCCGAAACCAACAAATCATTACACCCCTAAACCATTATCATCGTCAAAAACACACACACATTAAAGATTTTACTTTCAAAGCCTACCTAATGACGATTTCGTGGGCACCAATCAGGCCAAACACAACTATGTTCTATGTAGTTGTAAAACCTATGTATATGCTACTCGATAGTCCAACTATAGACCAAGATAAAAGCAGAAAATAGTGACAACATTCATCTACGAGGTGCACTCACTCGTTGTAGTTTTGGCATTTATGGTTTGATTTGCCTAGAATGTAGGCATGCATATACAAGGAGGACAGAAAAAAGATATCCAGAACAAGATAAAATATCCATCGAAAAAGATGGAAAATCTTTGATTGGTTGAAAAATAACGACTATCGAACACTATTAAAACACTACACAAGTCATCATTCTGGAAAAGACATCAATGTTTCATGAGGCTTGTGCAGTTATGTTACTTGAACAATTAAAACCATATTAGGATATACATGAGGACTATTATAAAGAAGATCTTATTAATTATCAATATTAAAAAAGTAATATCTAGATCGGTCTCTCTGATGAATTTACTGTGATTGCATTGGGCAGTTGACAAAGTTTCAACTACTTGAAGAGAGCAAGCTGAGAAAAATGAAGTAGTTGGACGCCTGGCCTTTGTTTTGTTCTAAGAGCGTGGTATGGATCATGTATAAATTAAAGAGAGAGAAGTTCTGCATACAGCGTATTAAACATCTAAAATGGTATCAGCCATTGTGACTAAACTTCAATTAGAATGAATTTTTGTTGGTTTTAGTTGAGCCGATTTCTGCCGACCAGAAGCAAATTTGTATAAGTTTGCCGAGGTCTAGAAACGTTCACTGAATATTGACAGCTTGATCGGAATGTTGACAAAGGTCCAAATAGACGTAACATGTACAACAAAGGCATCCATCAATAAAAATGATACACGAGTTGGAAATTTGTTTGTCAGATTTTGAGGTTTTAAGGCTTTTAAAAGGATTTAGAAATTGAGAATGAATTTTAAAATAATGTGTAAGAACACTGTGTCAAGAGGAAAAAAATATCCCCATCTTCGTAATTTATTGTATTCTCAATTACCATTTTCTGTGTTTCTATCAACCTATTTTACAGACGCGTGTCCTGAATCACGACCATTTTTAATCCAACTTAGATTTCATGAAAATGTTTTACTCATATTTACCATTGGTTTGTGTTTTTATCTCTCCATTCTATTTGATATATATCTTAGTTGTATAAAATATGATTTCTTTTGCATTCCATAGTACAATTTAAAACCTTGTAATCTGTTGTATCAAAAATCTGACATAACAGATAATCAAACACGACTCTGGAACTGTTGATATCGGATAGTAAGACCCCGACTCTCACTTATAATATACTTCTTCAAATGAAAAAAGACGAACCTGTTTATTAACTCATTATAAACCGTATTGCAATGGACGTCTTTAGGTAGAGTAATATGTTTTTTGGTGATCTCTTAAAGAATTTGAGAAAGGGCCAGTCAATCAATAAAAGACTCCGATAGCCCTTCGTTGGGCATTGATCAGTAAAATACAAGCGTGACATAAACTAATGGGTCAATGTAATATATATTTACATAGTAATTCGAGCACTACGAAACCTATTGAGGTTAAAGAACATTTAGAAAAAAAATTTCAAATGTTCACATTTTCAGCCTACCAGTTCAATTGGTACAGCCTGTACGAGCAACGAACACAAATCCAGACACACATACAGATACATGCACACATGCACACACACACACACACACACACACACACACACACACACACACACATACACACACACACACACATATATATATATATATATATATATATATGTATAAAATTTAATTACTTAGAGACTTACAGAATTTTGGGAAGCGAAGAACCCAATCTTCGCTTCCGTTAAACAATCTATGGAAGATAATCAAACAGTTCCATGCTTCGTTAATCTGATTTCAAATAGACAGAATTCTCTTAAAAGCTAATATCTGCATTCTCCTTGAAAATAAATCAAATTCACCAATCTAACACTAATCTAAATACAATTGAAGAAATCTGTTTGAACGCACCGCCATCACTCGACAAACGTTGATCGTGAAAAGTTGATATTCACCAATGTACCAGCACGCAGAGGTCAAGAGTGAAATAGTTTGGATCAGCAGTTCTTCATAAATTTAATGAAGATGATAAAGATATTTAGAATTATCAAAATTCAGCTGTAAAACATCGAAATTGGCGACACAGAATTATCTAAATTCAGATCTAAAATTGTTGGCAATACTAAGATTAACCAAAATACTACGCTCAGTGGAAGGACTTTCATACGACGATTATGGGAAGCTGCTCTACACACAGAGCCCAACCCTCTCCAAACTTGCATCCCTGCAACAGATATTGTCCATATTTATCGAAGCAATGTTTGCTTTATATACGCGTTTCGCATCTTT
>OY735232.1:17318893-17446393 GCA_963457665.1 Thysanoteuthis rhombus | reverse complement strand
AAATCAAATATACTCGTAATTTTTTTCACCTCAAATAACTAGTATATATATATATATATATATATATATATATATATATATATATATATATATCATGCTCTTTTATTGGAATAGAGCACTCTGATAGATGGGGAATTTGTGCGTAAATGAATATATCACTTAAATTCGACCTAACTGACCGTCCATCTCCGTGGCAGAGAGGTATGATACCGACCTACATGTCTGAATCGAAGGTTTCAATCTTACCTCGTGGTACAGGATGGGATAATGTATAGTCTATAGCCACACTGAAGAGTTGAAATACAACGAATCAGCTGTCTATGGACGACAATATATATATATATATATATATATATATATGTGTGTGTGTGTGTGTGTGTGAGAGACAGTTTGAGGATGTATTATGAAATGATAAACGTATATTTTATACTCGGCTGTGTTTTGAAGGCTTCGTAGTTTTTTCTCTACAGCAACGTGTTTCAGTCACCGTACCCGTTTGTTTCGTCCATCAGTGCTTGCGTACTCACTGGAGAAATATTGTGTGAAATGTACGGATACCATTAAGCAGTTAATAGAATTGCAAACGACGGATGTTTGATTTGACAACCGTATTCCGGCTACGTAAGACACATAGCGTTTAGGTTTTATCATATCTTCATTCCGATAATTCTACAAACCTCGTTTACCCCAGTAATCTCTTTTGTGTATCCCTGGGGGTAGGTGTACTCAAGAGTGAGAAGCCCTGCTATACATTATTGAAGCAATAGTAGGTCACATTCAGTGTTGCCAATTTAGCACGTTTTTTGTTTGAGCATCTCGAAAATTCAACATTTAGTGATATTTTTGCCCATTTTTGCACTATTCACAATATTCAATTATATTTTTTCAGCCATTTTAGCTATTTATAGTAGCCATAAAATTGCTGGTACTGATTTAGCTCGTTTTGACCTTTTCTGATGCTTTTTCAAGCATAAATTAATTTGGGGGTTGGGAATACTAGTTACCAGCTGTTCAAAAGACTATTAACGTTATGCTAATTCTTAAAAATACAATTACTTCTTACTATTTATACCTTTTTGAATTACAGCACCCTTGGGATACGATTTTTTTTTCATGGTTACCCAAGTCAGAAAATACTGAAGCTTTGTATTAATGTTCATGCAGTTTAGTTAGACAGGTAAATAATCATTCAGTTGATTCAATATTCAATGAGGCTGCTAAGAATCTACTGTTATTCATATGCAGCTACCATATATAGACGCAGTGCCATCTAGTGTTGAACACTTGATGTAGAGACTGTTTTGCGATGTGCGTCAGATGTTTCTTCCTATTATTGTGACCGTTTGAATAATCCTTTGAAATACGACTGCCAGGAATTGTCAAAATTTTCGAGTACCCAGCGGCGCCCCTGGAACCTGACTACAAGGTTCCGAAGCACCGCTGCGTATGTTTCAGAAATCACTGTTTCATATAAAGGATAACCAGTATCATTTCCTCTGTTGTTAAATATCCTAATTTTTCTCCCCCACCTTTATGACTATTGAATCCTTCTGCTTTCAATAAAGTTAGATGTTGAATCCGTAGAAGATATGTATCCTATTGCTTTTTATTCTAACAGTTGTTGGTTTCCTAGGAAGAACTTGTGACTCTTCAGTTTCCCATCACTGTCATTGTAATCAATATTTGAGGGTTAATAAATTGACTTTTCCTCAATGGGCAACTAGAGTTTTTGTGCTTGCTCAAATAGTAATAAACAGTACCTTTTATATAAACGATAAAATATTCATATAGAAGGTACCATTTACAAGTATTCAAACAGCCCCCAAATCTGTTTTTATGGCCCAAGACTTACAAGAACTATGAAGGATTTTGAGCCAGGGCAGAACAACTTATTAATTCACCAACTCTTCCATACAGCAATACAATTCTCTTTTTCGATTTCTTCGGTCGATTTTGTATATGATTTTTGTAGGATAGAAAAAAAAGATGTTTTTTTTCAATTAACGATTTAATTCTGTTGGGAAATTCTTTTTTCTTCAGAAATTCAGCTTTGAAAATCACAAAACATAGCTAGATGCATGCCTTGTTATGCTGATTGCAAAATAATCTTGTTCTTCTGACGAAACGTTCATTCCTTCAAAATGCTGACAAAACGTGCGTTTGCTTACAGGCTTATGGAAAGTACTGTATTTATAGAAAATTTATGTACGTATATGAATATATACAGTGTGTATATGTTTTATTCATATTTGCATATTTATTATTGTTTTAATGCTGGATTTAAGTGCCAAATTTCCATGAAAAGAGGCATCCCCGAGCCATAAATCTGCTTGAAATAAAAGTTGCATGCTATTTATGAATCTATCTCCTCGCTGATGTGCAATTCTCACAGTAAACGAAGCGTGAAATATAGCCATGAGGGATAGCAGCTTTCAAGAAGGTTCCAATCCCACTACAGGGACAGTTACTATCCCTAGACAGAGCTACTGGTATCAAATATCAGCTCTCGGAATAGGTTCCCTGAGGAAACGAGAATCATAAATCGTCTCCATGGTCTCGTATCATAAATATGGATGGATTACTGGTACTTTGTCAAAGTAATCGAATGCTGTTTCAAAAACTTCGGCTTCATAAAGGTTAGCCTTTATATGGAAGTTACCCATGATATATAAGGTGGCTGTAACAGTGATACCTGCCATCTTTTGCAAAATAGAATTTAAAATAATTTATTGTATTTGCTCAATATATCAGTCTCCATATAGTGCACTTTTATTGCTCTGCTGTTACGGCCGTATAGCGCTTGACTCAGCGGTTCCCGTACGACCACCAAAGTTAAACAACACTTAACCCGGTCAGTAACTAAATGAATGAGTGCCTGGGAATACCAGGTGCCGTTAGCAGCTGGAGATCTTGACAAGAGCTTCTGGTTGCGAAATTGTTAATCCTCTTTAGATTGAACCGATGTCTACACTACATTCGATAACACAGAGCAACCCCACTCTGCTAACACCTCTGATTGGCCTGGGTGAGAGCAAGTAGAAATCAATTTTCTGTGCCCTATTTAATTTGGATTCTATATATTTTTCTCATTCCGTTTGTCTATTCTCAGTTAAAGAATTCATGGTTTAATGAATTTACAGGTCTAATCTGAAATGATCTCAAAATCATTCTAATACTAGAACAACCCTTTCGCTATGCTTTACGATTCCAAAATTGCTGTTATCTGAATGGTTTCGATCATTTGGAAATTCTTGCTCATCAATTCGTCCAGTCTTTTTGCAGGGATTTCCTGCACCATTTCAAGGATTACTGTAAGAATCGGTACGATCACCAACTTCATAATCTTCAACATGTAGTGTACTCCAGCAATGTTTTGATACTGTTGCATTGCAGTCCCTGCATTTGCATTTACACTAGCCGCTTATATCTCTAATCGACAGCATCTCTGTTAGCCAAGTAAAGCGAGAAATAATCGAAACCTAACCGTCGGATGAACGTGTCGAAAATCAAAGAGGGAGGAATGACTTCTGGAAGAGAGATAAACTGCCGACCAGTATTTCTGCTGTCGGCATTGCCGGTCTGAAAAATGCATCCAGCAGCCCCTCTCCAAGAGAAAAAAAGACAAAAATCCTTGTATCATTAATATTCATCAGGTTTTATTTGTTGCAGCTTTTTCCGAAACTAGCGTACCTCATTATTTTCGGAACTTATTGATAGGATAGTTTACAGACATTAACTTCACACATAAGAGTACATCGGCACTGTGAAACGCTCAAATCACTCCTGTGCTAGTTCCTCTCGGTCAGGTAAAAAAAGTCACCACAGTATTATATTGTATTCCCAGGACAAAGGCACAGGCCGTTTTAAACCTGTTGCTTGGTGATTATCACTGTTGGCTCAATGGCAGTAAGTCTCTTAAGGTCTCTAGCTCACCTCTCAAATCGTACTAACCTGTCACAGCAGCACTGTGATTTGTAACGTCTCCACCATGCCTTTTCTTTGGCGATTTCTACCAGTTGGGAGTCCTAAATCTCATATCACCAGTATACCCCTTATTTTCCAGGATAATATGTGTTGCTATACCATGGACATGGCTGCGAAAAGGAAGAGAGAAACAGAATCGCTAATCATGTCAGCCCCAAAACAAATGCATCAGGACAAACTATATCTGGGCAAAAATCGAAAGGACCCAAACGAATAGCAAATGAAGCCACTATAGATAAAGGGATGAGACTATGAACCACACAACCAGTGAATGTAGTCATCTAGTCCAGAAAGAGTATAAAAGCAGACACGAGAGAGTAGCAGAAGCGATACACCGGAAACTGAGGAAACAACTGTTTGAATATACAGACAAGTAGAACCAGCATCAGCCAGAGACTGAGCTGGAAAATAGAAGCCTAAAATTACTCTGGAAATTTGGTATCAAAATAACCGCCCTATTCGAGGGGAAGACCAGACCTTGAAGTCGTGGACACGAGAAGGAGAATAGGCGTGGCCGTGCCTGCAGATCACAGAATGAATAAGAAAGCGAAATGCTAGGGAACTATCAGGACCTGGCAATGGAACTGAAGGAAGTATAGCATATGAAATTCATGGTAGTACCAGTAACAGAAGGTGCACTCAGAAAATTGCCAAAGACACTGAAAATGAGTTTGGATGAACTGGGTATAAGAGGAAGGGTTGAGAATATACAGTTTACTACGGGGAACAGTATGAAAACTGAGAAGAGTACTGAAAATATGAAAACTACGACACAGCAGTTAGCAATGGCCTAACAGCCAAGAATGATGGAGACGGTACATGCACTAGCACTCTTGTGATAAGTGAGGACGATGTGAGATGTGGGACAAGAGACTTTTGGGTGACCGTCACTCCACTTTCATTAATAACCAACAAGCAACTGGTGTTGAACTGTGACCGAAAGCACTGCTGTGGTCAGTAAAAACGTGAGGTGGAGGGCTGAAGATCTGAGGAGACTGGATGTCACTCAATCCCCAGTTGTAACTATCGGGCAACTGGTGTGAAAATGTAGATAATAATAATAATAATAATAATAATAATAATAATAATAATAATAATAATAATAATGATGGATTGGCGAACTAGGAAACTTATGACAATGCATAAAGCATTACACCCTAGAGATGATACAGATAGACTATACGTTAAGAGAAAAGAAGGTGGCAGGGGGCTCATCAGCATAGAAGATTGTGTCCAGAGAGCTAAAGTAGTCCTAGAAAGTTATGTGCAAACAAATAGTGAAGAAATCATAAAGAGTGCGAGAGATAGTGCAACAAACAATAAAGTAGAAAACAATGGAACAGTACAGCAAACAAGAAAAGAAAGATGGGAAGGGAAAAAATTGTACGGCGAGTTTAAAAGACGGATACAAGATGTAGCAGACGAGAAATCAAGGACGTGGTTACGAAAAGGGAACCTTAAGAGAGAAACGGAATCGCTCATCATGGCAGCCCAAAACAAAAGCATAAGGACAAACTACATAAAAACAAAAGTCGACAGAACACAGACAAACAGCAAATGCCGCATGTGCGGTGAAAGAGATGAGACAGTAAACCACATAACTAGTGAATGTAGTCAACTCACCCAGAAGGAGTATAAGCATAGACACGATAGAGTAGCAACGATGATACACTGGGAACTAAGCAAACAAATGGGATTCAACCATGTGGAAAAGTGGTATCAGCACAAGCCAGAGGCAGTTATGGAGAATGACAACCACAAACTACTCTGGGACTTTGACATCCAAACTGACCACCTCATCCAGGCAGGAAGACCAGACCTAGTAATAGTAGACAAAAAAAGGAAGGCCAAATAGTAGACGTTGCTGTACCTGCAGACCATAGAGTAAAAAAGAAGGAGGGTGAAAAAAGGGAAAAATACCAGGACCTAGCAAGGGAGTTAAGGAAAATGTGGAACATGAAAACCAGGGTAGTACCGGTCATAGTGGGCGCACTAGGAACTGTCCCCAAAACGCTGAGGGAGATACTGGAGGAGATCGGGATTAGGGGAAGGATAGAGACCGTACAGACCACAGCACTACTGGGAACTGCACGGATACTGAGGAAGGTGCTAGAGATATAAGTACTGCAAAGAATTGTAGCTCTGTCAAGATATGCGAAAGAGAGAGGAGACATTAGCTGAAGACCTGAGGAGACTTATTGTCACTCAGCCTTCAGCAATGACCACTGGGTAACCGGTGTGAAACCGTAAACTGCAGTATTACTGTGGCCTATGAGAACTATGAGAGAAGGGCTGGAGACTTGAGGAGACTTGCTGTCACTCGAACTCCAGCGGTTACCACCAGGCAACTGGTGTGAGATTGCAAATAATAATAATCCAACACCTTATCTCCATCACAATATCTTTCTATTTTCATCCTCTTTCTCATTTTTCCCTTTTCTTATTTTCTTCTTTGAACTAAAATGAATTTAAAACAATCAATTTTCAAACTACTTATCAACATCTAAATGTGTTTGTAGAGCGTTGTCTTAGTGTGTAAGACTTTACTAAACAACACCAAAAATCTATCAAACCTTAAGAACACAAAACAAAGAAATAGTCCTTTAGTTATTCGTATATCACTCCGTTTCTTAAAAACAAATTTAGTAGAAGTAATTTAGTAAACTCGTAATTCACAAAAATTCCGAAATAAACACAAAAAACCCCAGCGCAACTGCGGTATCGCAACACTATTATATTTAGTTTTATTGTTGCCAGTCGAGAATCGCATACAGGAATGAAAATAACTGTTGTATATGCGACCATAATTGTCTCATTAAAAGTCTCAATATTTGTATAGTACTTTTTTCTGATTGCTTTATGTCTGTGTTTTGTATGAATTTTCTCTGTGAGAAAAAAGACCAATTTTCTAGTGCAGATGAAAAAAAAAAAATCTCCCCTTGGGAGATAATCGGTGAAAGAAGGCCGTGATTATGTCGCCGTCTTTGTGTATTCAACTCAAACATTTTTAATCAGAAGTACGTTTCCACTGTCTTTTTTTTGTGTGTCTACACATAATTTGTTATTTCGTTTCATTTTTTTTTATCTTATCGATTCCAGCATTTTACTGTATCAGGAGAGACATTAATAGTCGACTATTAGTGGCTTAAATGACCGATCTTATCAGACACAAATCGGTACTTTTGTTACTAAACTAGTTATAATAACGAGAAGGGCTAATCAAGCCAGTTTGCATGAATAAACCCAAATACGTAAGAGATTAAAGAAAATAAGCAAAGGCAGCAAATTTGTTGAATAATTCTCACATATATAGTTTCGAGTCGCCTTGATACTTGTTTAGTGGTATGGTTACGCCTGTATACTTAACACTGATTAAATGGTTTGATCTGGTTGGTTCCTTAATAACTTCTTTAGCTGTTTCCATATCTTGCTGAAAATGAAAAATAAAAAAAAGTTTGCCTCATTCTTTGGATTGCATTCCTGACGAGGGCTTGAACGTTATATTGACAACATCAAGGATTTGAGAGATATTCTTTCGTCCCGAAAAAGCATGGAATTTGAATGACTCTTCTCAAAGTTACATTCGATGAATATCAAATTTCAATAAAACTCTTCAGAGAAATAGCTGAAAGGAGAAAGTAATGAAATATTACTAATGGCACTTCATTGAGACGTAATGGATACATTAAAACAGGCAAATATATCACTACAGATTCTTAAACTTTTTTTTTCTTGGCCTCTTTTGATGAAACATTTTCCTCTACCTGTGATCAACTATGTATGATTTTTCATTAATTGTAATCAAAAACAAATCTCCCTGACACCCACAAAAGAAGTAGAAATCGAGCAAAGAATCACTCTAGGTTGGCAAGCCATCCTTTAGAAACAAAAATATCCCATTAATCCTAGAAAGAAATGTATACAACCAATACATCTTTCAATAGTAACTTATTGAGCTGAAAATTGGAACCTAACCGAGAGACTGACCCATTGACTAAAAACCATGCAACAAGCACATGAAATAATCTTGCTCCACCTCACATGGAGAGATCACAATACAGCACAGTATATCAAGGAGAAAACAGGAGTCCAAGACATCATAGAATCCTCTAAAAAGCTCAAATGGCAATTGGCTGTTCATGTTGCAAGAATGGCAGACAACTGATGGAAATTACTGTTCACAACATGGATCCCCATGGATCATATGCGCGACTGAGGCCGGCATAATACGAGATGGAGAGACAAACTACACAAATTCAGAAAGTATTAGCTCCGCAGCGCCCACGATAGAGAGGTATGGTGAATCTAGGGGAATGTCCATGTCCAACGAAGGACGATAAATGACTGATGATGATGACGATGACGACGACGACGACGACGACGACGACGATGATGATGATGATAATGATGATGATGCACATTCAAATGTTTCAAGATCAATTTTTCATTACAAAGTACATTGAAATACTCTAAAATGGTGTAATTTGGTTTATTGATATGGGTTTCATTGAGTTTAAAACTCATGCAAACTATGCACGTGCATTTTGGCCCTTAAAATCAAAATCAAGAAAAAAAAAATCTTCCTGGTGATATTGTACTGCAAATAACCACATTCTAAATTTCGTATGCTTTGACCAGATATTGCGGTCAGTAGTTTCTGGGCAACCTTTTTTATTGTATTTATGGGACTTAGTTTTTTTTATCTGATTCAAGACACCTGTTGGACAACATGAGTTACTATTTTCAAAAATCAAAAGATTGTGTCCACTCCAAAAGGAAATCTTTGGGTCAGTAAATGTGGTTTGTGCCCTCTTGAAAAGAGATTATCAATGTGTCAGGCGTTAGTTGTGGCGTCGTTCAGTGATGAAGGGGAAGATCCGTTATACGAATATGAATTTCAATTGATCAATGTGGGTTTTATTGTGTTTTATTTTCATTCATGCAAAGTTTTCAAAATTGTGTAATTCGGTAAGTTAATGTGGGTTTTATGGTGCACATGCGCTTTTCGCATCTTAAAATCAACCCACCTCCACGTAAAAAAACAAATGAAAATTCAAAATGCCAATTCACAGTATTGTTGGACAGTTACATTCCAAATTTGGTATATTTTTGCTTGAAATAATGGCGTAACGATAAATTCATCTGATGATTTTCACTGTATCTATGGGGATTGATTTTCAATGTATTTAATTGCACTTATTGCGAATATGGACGTGTGTGTCTTTCATTAAACGATGGATAGATATGAACCGATTCCGATAAGTTCATTATATATGCACAACGCATGGTACATAGAACGACACCAAAGACGAAAAGAGCTGCCTCTGTCAGGAAGATGAAAACACGAAGAAATAAATACAAATGCACCGACAAACTTACCTATACGTGAACAAATGGAGGCAAATACGGACATACCAGAAGACACCGACCAATGGATAGGATAAGATTTAGATTGATTATTAGATATCAGTAACTCTTATGAATGAATCATAATGGCCAACCCGAATACCATACCTGATCTATCCAACGATATCTTTAAAAATAGACCCTTTATCTAAAATCATCTAAAAAAAAGTACCAGTACAAGATTCGGTACGTGTTGGTCCAAAAGGACCATAAAGACCCCTAGATAAATACTAAAAAACATATTTAGATGTTTTCAAGTGTCCTCATTCGAATCTGTGACTGGCAACATCTGCTCACACACACACACACACACACACACACACAAGTGCGTATACACAAGTACACTCACATACACATAAATAGATAGACATAAATATGCACGGACAGACAATCAACAAGAGAAAAATCCGTCGCCGTTGGCTGGGTGGCCAGGTCAGTTGTGGGGCTACTGTGATTGTATTTGTGAGGTTGCCGAAAAAGAATGGTTATACATAAAAATATTTTCGCAGTCGATTGGTAGATTGATACCAACTAAGGTAAATAAAAAAGTAAAATAGTCAGCACTCGGAGATATCACTACAAATCATTAAAATGGAATATAAATCAATCAACATATAGTAGATATGGAGGGAATGTAACTGCATTGCTACCTTCTCAATTTAAAAAATTCATTAAAAAGAATTTGATCAATTAATGCTCGGCCGATGACCCACCTTGCCACAAAATGTTGATGAACTTTGTAGTGAACTCTTGGAAATAGTGCACGGACAAACATGAGTGAATACATTATATTGTTGAAAAATCGAAAAGGTGTCTCTTGGACGAAACGAAATTCTTGTATCCACTGTGAAATTTAACCAGTTCTTTCTAGCCCACGGTCAACTTTTCCAGATGATTTCCTTGAAATTAATCGAAATCTTTTGGAGATAATGTGTCGACAGACAGACAGACAGACATGTGTAAATGCATGGACTACTTCAACTATATTTCCAGACGTAAATAATGAAGTAAATAAAGGCGGAGAGGAAGAAATGGTCCGAAATAATGAAAAAAAAAGTAGTGAGAGTGCAAAATGCTGAGCAATAGCTTTAAACGAGGAACTAAACAAATCAATGCTACCAAGACAGTGTAATTTGTGCAAGAAACTATTGCCTTTTCATTAGGAACATGACAGAAACACATTAAAGTAAGACACCGATCAGCTGCCTTTGAAGCATTTTAACGAAGGACACCTTCCAAACTATGGCGCCATTGGATATTCTTCACTTTGTACTTGAAGGGTCTCAACGTTTGTGAATGCACACAACGGGTCTCTACTGCTGCCACCATTCCATCCGCCAATGACTCAGCTCAACATACATTAATAACAATTTTTAGGATCTGGGAACGCTTGGAAAATTTTCTCATATATATCATCATGATTGTTTTTTTGTTTCATACTTTTTCCACTTACGAAAGGTTTCCATTGGAACGCTTTACTTCCAAGAGCTTGGGACATTTTTGCGATTTCAGATGTATTCCCTTCCGACATAAAAGTTGAAAAAACACAATTTGCTGTCACAACTCCTTTGGGCCTTGGGCCAAGGGCCTTCCGAAGTATCGAGTTAATTAACCTTTCCGAATCCTGGGTCGTACTTTCTTTAATTTTTGATTTCAATATTCCCTCAATATAACAGATTCTCTATATCAAATAACTGACCACACGGGATGTGGTTAGTGGTAAAATTGATAACATTTCCAATGTAAATATGATACCTGATCCTTGAGATCATTTGTAAGTTTTCAAACATCTGGAGAGTCTGAAGCTGCAATGTGACATTGGACTTGCCTGGGACCAGTATTATAGTCATAACTAAAAGAATCTTGGAAGTGCTGGGACAGTACAACTTCATCAAATACCATTGACTCAAAATTTTAATCGAAACCCTTAGTGAACTTTTGAGGATATTATTTGGAAAATCCTTTCGGGTACAATTGAATGAATGCGGTTCCGTTGGTAAATTGCAAAGTTCCACACCCTCGCTCATTCGATGTTACAAGCGATAAGTAAATATAACGAAATAAGAAAAACTGATGAGTGAAAAGCGAACTGAGGATTGAATACTATTATTCTCTAAAAACAGAGGCTAAACAAAGTTTTTTTCCCAATATTTTTTTAATGTCTACTATCGGGCCCCCCTTCCTTATAATGTGCTAAAGTGGCTCAAACTGTTAAATTGCTTTTCACAAACACTAAAATATATTTACGATTCTTGAGCATCTATAGCATAATGCAGACCCAATATACAAATCACCATACGCCACTGATTAATTCATCTCTCCAAATTCGTTCGAAGAAGTAATGAATGATTCCTTCTGTTGTTTATTTCAGTTTCCAGTAGCTAAATGAACAAGGAACATCAAACTGGAATTTATGTCCTCATTATCCATGCTACGCACTTGGGATATGTTTTGGATAAATCAACAGCAAAGTCTAGACCTCTTTCCATTCTGATAGCTAATTCTTTATTCAAAATCTGTAGTATCAACAAACGGTCGTAGAGTGTCGGTCTGGGTAATTGCAATGAAAAGCAACTGAAATTAGGATTAAAGAATTAATAATCTAAAATTATTTATGATTCATAATGTTTAATACCTTTGATAAATAAAATTCAAGATGAGGTTACTGTTACATGAATTATGACAAAGCCCTAAAAATGATATAACAGGAGGTTGATCAACTCTGCTGGGGAGCCATGATAATATAACAGTTTTGTTTTCAAGTCCCCAAAACGATTACATGGGGCACATCGGATGATCCAATAAGAAAATTCACATATTGTACTTTATAATCCAATACTAAGTGAAACCTGAAATCTTTTGAGAAAATTACATTGATCACAGATATTTTGAAATAATTGACCAAAATGGTAGCTCATTGAACAAATCGAGAGTTTAAAGCTGTAAAGTTCTTCAGAACAATATATATACATATATATATATATATATATATATATATATATATATATATATATATATATATATATATATATATATTCATAAATACGTAAACACACACACACACATATATATATATATATATATATGTATATATATATAATATATATATATATATATATATATATGTATATATATATATATATATATATATATATATACATATATATATATATACATATATATATATACATATATATGAGAAAAGGATTCGATTACCAGACAATCATAGGTATATGAAATTAGGTATCTGCTCCTTTTCCTTATTCTTTCACCATAAACTTTATTCTAAATAGACCTCAGCAACTGATCATGCCATAAATATCTGCACCTTTCATGAATTCAATACCCTAGCCAGTGTATGTACCAGAATTAAAGTTCGAAAGGAAAATATCCTAAATTCGCAAAATAATTCTCCCTGAAAAATAGATCTTTTATCTAAAACTATTCGAAAAAAAATTTCTTATATTATCTGAAGGATACAAACAGAAGATTTGGACATTGTTGATAACGAAATGAACATAGACGCTCCAAAAACTCTTAATAAGCAAGAATAAGATTTTAGATGGTGTATTCATAAAATATTTGAGTGATGTACTCATACAAGTTTCAAAAAATGCATCTCAGAGCACCAGGAGACACCCCCTAACAAATAAATACTCACGGTGCAAAGTAATAATGGCCCACGTGAAAATGGCCGAGGCAATAATGGCCCTGGTAAAAATTGCCCTGGTAAAAGTGGCCCCTGAGGAGAATGGCCCAATTCAAAATAGCCAATATAAAAATGCTCTTATTAAAAATGGTGGAGATTATTGTGGGCCTGATAAAAATCGCCCAGGTGAAAATGACCCAGTTAATAATAGCTCTGGTAAAAATGGCCCATGAAAAAAGGGGGGCAAGTGGAAAATAGCCCAGCTAAGATGAATAGTTTATTGAAAATGAATAAAAACTAAAAAATCTCATGCTTATCATTTTAAGATGTAATTTAATCATATTGAAAATGCTAGATTAAGTAGGACTACAAAACTTTCAAAGCTGTTGACAATCTATTCCCAATGTAATCAATATTTTGAAAAGTAGTTTATCGAAACAATTATCAACTGAAAATTATGGATTAACATTGTTTAGACATAGTTGAATCAAAATGCTACACTCAGACTGGATGAACAACTGGTATCTTTTTAAGTCGTCAATCACCCATTTCGAAACGTGATTATTATTTCTAAAAGGAATTCATCAAAATTAAAGATTAGCTGAGAATCATTTTTCAGAGGTCTGTCTGATCTAACAGGATAAAAATGTTTCTATTATTATTCGGACTATCATCATCTTGGTTGTTTTTCATATAACGTTTCGGCTGTTGTACTCTACGGCCTTCATCAGGTATCGTCTGGTAAGTGTGGGGGGAGTAACGAACCGAACCCTTCATTTTATCGACGGGGGTATATAAATCGCACTCCCCTCTTAGCAGTAGCAGCATTTGCAAATTATTATTAGGATTGAACCTCGAACCATTAGATTACCTGCAGTAATTCTGTCTGATTATCTAACCCCTACGCTATCCGTTCATGAAGGATAGAAATGATTGATTATGTAAGAATGATGTTAATAATTGATTTTGAACTATTTACTTTTAATGAACTATTCATTTTAGTTCGGCCATTTTTCCTGGTTGTCCACTTGCACCCTACTTACCTGGGCTGTTTGAATCCGTAGTCCACTTGGTTGGTCGGTCTGAAAATTTGTGGGGTTACTGCGATTCTATAATTCAATCCAATCAGTCATCGAAAGGTTCTCCAAATGGAAGTCAGCTTCTGCTTGTTTACTTGCTTCTCCAAGTTGACAGGTTTGACATGAGGGAGAGTTTGGGATGGGGCCCTTGCATGCTGAAAATCCCTCTTGTACCTGCAACTAGTGTCACAGAGAAATTAGAGCTGGCTTGACTTAATCATAGAACCAGTCCTGAGGAAACTTGACATGGCCTGTCATTGCTTAAGCAGACCCATACAACGCCATAATAAACCCTCGTTGGCATTGAAGTTGTATCCAGGTAGTCAGGAGCACTGGATGACAGAGGCCGTTAATTCAGATTTCAATCTCCGGTTTATAAATTCTGAACGAGAGATCAAGAGAGACAGCCTATTTCTTTGGTGAGAGACCATGTCAAAAACAATGCGTTACTGGCCGAACATAACGAAAAAGAAAGGTTCCCAATTGGATCTTTATTAAATAAGCATAAGGACGACAATAAATTAAGAACTATTTACTTCTAATCCACGTTGCTCTTGTAACCAATAAGATATGACCAAAATAATGTCAATTTTAATTCCACAGACAAGGTATTTTGTATTTGTGCTTGCTCGAGAAGACAAGGTTTCAATCTTATGAATAAATATCTATCCAACTATGTATCCTTCAATCTGTCTATCTCTCTATCTATCTATCTGTCTATCAATCTATCTATCTATCTGTCTCGATATATATATATATATATATATATATATATATATATATATATATATATATCATATCTATCTATGTCCATACCTATCCATCAATCTATCCCATCAAAACAATCCTAGAAAACTCTCTTCTACTCTCTTTGGACGTCAAATCCCTATATTCTAATCTAGTGAATACATAGAAGGCACCGCAGAGGCCATTAGATGAAAGACTGTTTAATTGGCACAGCAGCAGCCCCCTCCTATCCCAACATCTTCAAAAGAAAAATTCAAGGCGACCAATAAATACAGAGAGAGAGAGAGAGAGAGAGAGAGAGAGAGAGAGAGAGAGAGAGAGAGAGTGACAAAGACTGCATTTTCTATGTTCAATATGTAGATGACATTCTTTTATATATATACAGGAGTCGGAGCCAAACTAGAGAAATTCTCACATATAAACTCTATTGAATTCGAAGACGCGAAATCTACTGATTCTATAGCCTTCCTAGACGTTTGCTGGTACAAGATAACAATAAAAATATCCAGACCACCCTCCTTACTAAATCTACAGACATTCACAACTACATTTTCTCTAAATCAGCCCGCCTCAAACACCTGAAAAAACGACTATTTTCACAATCCCTTAAAATTAGAATTTGCTCTACGGCTAGTGGTCCCAAAAGACGCAACTATAACCTATAAGAAAAACCTACTATACGAGGATATTCACTAGAAAATACAAATAACCAAATGAAAGAACCACTAGAAAACCCAGAGATGAAAGTCTTAACTCTGAATAAACCAGACTGCATACCAACATAACTACTTTCCACAATACACACTCACTCCTGTCACTTATAATCAATAAGAGATGGAATATAGTTTACGTTCACAACAGAATTCGAAGAAATATTCTTGTGTCATCGCTTACCATAGACCCTAAAACATGATTCGCAGTAACAATGAAATAAACAATAAAGTCTCACAGAACAACATTCCTAAACCGTTAAATTCTTCCAACCTTTCAAGAAAAGAAATAGTCTATGCTGCAACCATCTTAAACACACCAACACCTTCATTATCTCTACCACTAATAAAACTTTCTACATGTAACTTAATTCTAACTGTCGAATCCAAAATATGATGTACATCCTAGAACATAATAAATGCAAAGTGCAATGCATGGGGAAGTCTGAGTGATCATTCAACATTAGATTTTATAACCATGAACACGGAATTATATAATCCAATCATCCAAACATGCTTTAAGTAGAGAGTACACTTCACGGTAATAATTTTGACACAGACATTAAACTCACAATCATTGGAAAAAAGAAAAAATACACCTCTAGACACAACAGAAATTACAAACGACCACAAGATATGTGGATTAACACACTTACAACTCTCTCCTTTGACTGATTTAACACTAAACTTAACCCTAACTACAATGATCTCTGACACGAAATTCTCTCACTCATTACAACCCAACATCCACACCTAACACCTTCATGTGTATCCAATAATGGGTATCCAAGCATACCAACACAGATTTCACCACAGACAGAATTCTGGATTCACCATTATGACCAACAAGGAATCCTCTTCCTTGATTTCCATTTCTGCTTCCGAAGCAAAACCTCTGATGCTAAATTTGTTTTATACGAAAACCTACTAACCATTGGAAGGTAAACACATGCTACAGGAGTTAAGAAACCCTATGCAAATTCTCCTATGTATTAATAGATTAGCAAATAAATTCTCCATGTATTTTTACTTCTGAAACTGTTTCATTCCCTATTGTATACAATTAAATAAGTAACTGAGACGAAGAGAAGGAACACATACTCCTACCATTACCAACATCCAAGCCGAGGACAATTCTCCCAAAACCACTACGAATTCTACCCGACCAGTTGTAACATTTAAATTCCGTAAAATGTACTTGTTTTATTGAAACCACAAGAATAAGTTACATAAGGGACAAAAATGCGTTTCCACCCCCAATTAAAAGAAACAGATTCTTTCAAAATCGGTTTAGTACATTGCTGATGCCAATTATTGAGGCTATAAAACGCTGTAACACACAAACAATCTCATGCACTTATAAATAAGATAAAACCCACCACCATCTTTGAGAGCTACTGTTATTCAAAGTCAATGGTCTGGTGTTTGAGATAGTGAGAGATATACATATAAGAACGTGTTTCGATGACTAATTTTTGTTATATTTGATATATTAACATTATCAACACTATCTAATCTTATATATTTATCTGATGTGCCTGTAAGCTTACACTAGAAAAAAATTAAAACGAAAAGTAAATGATAGAAAACGGACGAAGTCAAAGCAGATTTCATTAATCAAGGTGATTGTCTATAAATTAACAATGTCGTTTATACCTGAACTGTAAGAATCATTCTTAGTAAAGTTGATAAATTCTTGAAAAGTGCAGTACATTTTAAGCTAGTCCGTGAACAACAATGATGTGGACTAATTGGATAGAGAGTTTGGATATCAACTGTTAAGATAGGTGATGTTTTTCTCAGTTTCACAGTTCCGGCTCCTTTGAGTACGGTTTTATCACTAAACGCACTCCAATAAAATGGGAAGTGTCAGAATGATATTTAAGTTTATGAACTGTCCCAAAGAAAATTCAGCAAGCTGTCATCTTTCCAGATAAGCTCACATTTGTTCAATTTTGAAACAGGGTTGAAGATTTCTGTTGAATCTCCTGTGGCCTCTTTTAAAACATTGTGGAATTTCGGTTAATGTTGAATAAAAGTAGAGGTATTCGACGACGTTTAATTTTAATTCAGTGAGGAATATCAATTTAAGAATAGATTTATTAAGCCATTCTTCACAAATGATTATTCACTTACAGTGTTTGGATAACACGCATGCGCACGCACGCACACACGCACACACACACACTGACAATAGCAAGGCATTTGTAAAGCCAGAGGAAAAGTTTTTTGAAATGAGGTAGTTGGTAATGTAAATGATCAGGACCATGGAGAAATTGTTCTAAGGGTACTTGTCTTGAAATGGTTGCCCTATGGGGGCAATTTTTGCAAAGGCAGATGTCCATTTAGACGGAAACAGTCCCTATTTTTCATGAGGGATGGAGCTCTACACCATACAACAAAATAATCGAGAACACCCCCAAAAGATTTTAATGACTCTTGTGACCATGTTTATGTCCTTATAAGAATTCTGCCAAGTACGTCTAGGCCATTTGTGCCGTGAAATGAAAGGAATTAGCCAACCATGTTCTACAAAAGATGATTCACTTCCAGTTGTCAATGTTCATATATCCTAGAAAGAAATACAGCATATCTGACAAATCCAATGATTGGAGGAGCAAAATCATGGAAACCTGTTCATCACTTTAAAAAGTTTTTGAAATGGTCGTTTGTAAATATTATTTGCCATGTGTCTGCGTATACTTTAGTCAGAATATCTACTTACATTTATGTTTTCATACCCACATTTGCATATACCTAATATATGTATATATTTATAAAGCAATGCCTTGAATAATGCAGCTTTAGTTAGTGCGGGTTTTAATGTAGTATAGTCTAAGTATTGCTGTACAAATAAACGTAACTGAGTTCAAGCTGAAAAACACATCTAATTATGATAATAACTTGAACAGTGCAGTTTTGAACAGAATTAAAAAAATCAAAACGAATTAATTGCACAATTCAATATATACATACATACATACATATATATATATATATATATATATATATATATATATATATATATATACATATATATATATATATATATATATATATATATATATATGCGTGTGTGAGCATGTGTATTATTCATAGATAGATGAATAGAAAGATTTTAATTACGTATGTCGGGGCTCATAGCAGGGTAATAGATAGATAGATTATATATATATATATATATATATATATATATATATATATATATATATATATATATATATATATATATACACACACGCTATTCAGATATATTCGTATACATATTTATATGTGTATGTACGTGATGCACGTTATCTATCTCTAAGTAATTCAGTGTGCCTATCTGAGGTACGAAGCAGGAAGCAACAGCTCGGGTAAGATTTACTGTCCCTTGTGTCACTTCGTGTAAGCTTTCTTCGTTTCTGATGCTGTATCAGAAGTCCTAAACATGAATTATCTCTAGGCAATATATGACGCCATTTCCAAAGAATAGAAACAATTGCAGCCCTTCGTCTGTCCATTTATCTTTGGGGATGTTCTATTCTTGATCGAATCACAGATTACAGGAGTTTACATCGCAAGGAGGTGTGAATCCAATCTTGAAATTTGATGCCTTCTCAAAAATATTCATATTCTTGGACGATATTGTAGCGCAATTCCCATCGGTACAATAGGTTGTTTTTTGAGCTGAGATGGAGATCGAAAACTATTAATGCTGATCTTTAAGTCAAGCAGTCAGGCTTTCCCTACTCAGTCAATGGAGGAAACACGACACTTTATCAGTATCCGGCCTTGTATTAGTCTTTCCAGACATATAAATATCAAGCAATCATATTCTTTTCACTTCTCATAAAAAGAAAGAGAAATATTTCACATTTTCTCAGCTTCAGTTGATTTCCCCAAACAATAAACCAATTTATGAAGAGAAATAGTTATCCATTGCAAGATAAAAAAAAAAAAAACCTTGTGTATTGCAATAAAATCCATTGCAAGTTATCTGTTGGCGGTTATTCATCGTAGGATAAAGGCCTTGACTAACGGATAGAACTGAGTTGCCATCGATACCAAAAAAAAAACATGAGTTTCATTGAAGAGACCATATCATGAAATAGAATCCCTGGATTATTCGAAGCCATGGAAATAAGCGATAGATGCATTGGCAGTAATGTACCACGTAGTAATTAAGTAAATATTGTTTTTGAATGTCAAAATGTTACATATTTTCGGTTTAGGGATATAGAATAGCAGAGCATATGTAATTAGATATCATTTTTCTCATTTCTTGCTTGTTTTGTTTTTTCTTTCTTTTTCCCCTTTTCTTTTTTTTCTTTCAGCTCTCCCTGATGAAAGACAATGTATCAATATATTTTTCCGTGTCTTATTCTGTATTCTCATCAATATCTATACTGTTTCTTTTAAATTTGATATTTAAATATCATTATCTGCAACAAACATACGAGATGTACCCCCAAAATCTGACCTTTTTCACGATAAGAACGTATCGTTTTATTTATAGTCTATGAGACTAGCTTTCTCAAAAACAGACAGCTCTTATGTCGATATACCGTTGGCAACGTTTTTACGATTCTGGAATGCGTTTTGCTGTGTCTTGGTCTGATGGTACCTTTTTTACTTTCACTTCTATTGACTGAAATCGATGACTTCTTTGAGTGGGTATTAGTTGTGGGAACAAGGTTGACTGCAGCCTAATCTGGTGACATGAGGGAGGGATGAGTTTTCACGTGCTTTAACAATAATTTACTTAATCTGTCAACAGACGCTGCACAAATTCTGTTGTAACACGATAACATTATTATTTTCTCATTGTCATAAATTTTCTACCTCTCCGGAATCTTTTCAGTCAGTCAGGTGACAATTTCTACGTATCATAAGAAAAACTAATTGTCGTCAAATCGTATCATCCATCGTGAAAAATTTAGAATATCAATAACTTTGTATCATCTTCACCTCTGATCTCTAAACCTTTCTATTCATAAAATCTTATCATTTTTCCCATTCGACAATCGATAACGAGGGGAAACTGTCTCTCAAAACATGTAACAGGAATAAATATGATTAAGTTTCCAAACTTCCATATTTCCATATTTTCTATTAAATTCACCATTATATCGGATAAATGTCATCCATTCCCTCACAATATATATATCTGGTGGATGAGGGATTTCTGTGTAAATAGATATATCGCCTAAATTCAGCCTTACTGACTGTCCAGTTCCGCAGTCGAGAGGTAGGATATCAGCCTGCGGGTCTGAAGTGAAGGTACTGGATGGGATAATGGAAAGTCTATAGCCACACTGAAGAGTTGTAATACAACGAAACAGCTGTCTATGGATGACACAATGATTATATATATAAGTAATCAGGAAGATCATGAAGGAGACATCCATTGCGATTGACCAGATGAGCAATATATGTGGTGTGGGGTCTGTCAGCAGTGGTAGTTCCATGTGATGGGTGTCATGAAATCGTCTCATCGACAATTCAATTTTGTTGCATCAAAAATAGCCAACAAAGCTGAGTCTTCTCTCCTTTGAAGAGGTTGTAAATGGAGGGAGATTCCCATACTTACCATTTACCATTCACCATTCTTTCTTGTCGGGTGTTTTTTTTCCAGTCGAAGTTAAGAACTGAACGTTTACGCGACATCCAAAGCAGATTCTTGTTGCTCAGTTAGTGTCCAAGTTGTTGAACCATGAAGCAATACAGATTTAACGTTGGCTCTGTTTTCAGCTCATCAGGAAGTGTTGACTCCCAGATTCCGTTCAGCCTTTTGTGTGCTTTTAAAATCAATAATTAGCAAGCACTTCATTGCATTCAAGCATGTATATTAATTGCCGAAGTTGTTAAAATGTATAATCAGAGCGGAAAGCACCACAGAACTACGAGGGAGTATTTAGATTTGAATGTTGAACAAATATTAATCACCAAGAAATCCACTTTACGACCACCACAAAATCCAATATGCTAACTGCCTTTAAGGTTATTTATAAACTATTTGCATAACTAAACACTTCTGTACGATATTTCCAACACTTATACATGTGCACAAATTTCATTCATACATACAAGCGCACAGAAATATAAATCATTCTCTCTCTCTTTCACTCTCTGTCTCCCTCTCCCTCTTTTTATTCGTGTGTTTTTCGTTTTATTCTCTTAGAAAACCATTTATATTTTAGCCCGCAGCAGTAAAAGCGAAAATGATTACGAAGTCAAAATTGACAATACTTGTATTTTTTCAATCGAATGAAATCTCACTTATTTCGAATTCCATGTAATATTGATGATCAAAATAAAAGGGAATGCATTGTCTGTTCGACAAGAAAAAATATATCTGATGCAAATTTTGTTTTCATTATGAATAATGTAGTAATTAATTATAAAACAAACATAGGAAAACACGTTAATTCCAAATGTTATTCGAACTATTACCTTTGAATACAACCAATTTAGCTGATATATATTTTTACTTTTGCATCGCAGAGAGCTAGAGATAATGATATGGTATCTGTTGGATACAGCGCGTAAAGGCAGATTCATACTTTTTTCTCAGGAAATTAGTCCGAAATGAATATACGAGGGCAGTGCATGCTCCTAAGATGCATAGTTGACGTGTGAACAGCCTGCCATAATTGTCATGTAAGATTATTTTTCTTTTGTTGTACGAAACAACAACTCAAAAATCAGTTTTCTTCTCACCAGTGTTGCTAATGTAGGTTTTTACATTCAAATCTAGATAATTCTGCAGAGCAGAAGTCAATGAAGATAAATTAAAGAAAAATCTAAAGAAAGATCTGTATTTCGTTTATCTTTGTTTGATTTCCCGATATACCTTGCAAATTTCAACATTAACCGAAGAATCACTCCCGAATGGCCGGCATTTTGCAGAGTAAGATCAACCTTCAAAAACGAAAAAATCCCATTAACCCTAAAAAGAAGAGTATACAACCAATCCATCCTCCCGATAGTCATTCACCTATGGAGCTGAAACATGGAACCTAACTAAAAGACTGGCCTGCAAACTGAGAGCCATGCAGTGTGCACCTGAAAGAATCATACTCAACCTCATATGAAGAGATCACAAGATAGCTCAGTATATCAGGGAAAAACAGGAGTTCAAGAGATCATAGAATACTTTAGAAAATCCAAATGGCAATGGGATAGTCATATTGCAAGAATGGCAGAAAACCGACATCATGACTCATAACATGGATTTCCAGAAGTTATATGCGCATCGAGGCAGGCAGAATACAAGATGGAGAGACAATCTAGAAAAATTCAGAAAGAATTGGCTCTCTACGACGCCAACGAAAGACAGAAAAATCTGTGTCCAACAACGGCCGATAAAAGACATGATGATGATTATGACAATGGCCAGTTATTAAGGAATACCAGTGTATGCACCCTGACAGATATTTCTCTAATTGTAGTCCGACGTAGGTACCTATTTGCCGTGTAAATTTTCGTTACGTCACTTCTCCACCACCACCTCAAACCGTGACTTTAGAAAATTGCAGAATTTCGAATTCAAGTGGTATTAAAAACATCTCCTTCCTTAGAAATATACATATGTGATGGAGGCTACGCCTGAATTTGTATTTATGAGAGAACCTTTAGGTGCACCTTAAACTTTTTAAGCAAGAATTTCACAATCATATGGCAAAGAATTTCTCTAGAATGAAATGTCAAAAATTCTTGTCTAATCTTTCACCCCTGTCAAAAAGTAAACATTCATCAAAGGATCCTGATAAATTTCAATGTGGGCCATTGACAAAAAATAATCATTGAAGTATCGGGCGGATCTAGGAACTTTTTACATTTTTCATATATTAAAACAATATCTACAAACATTGAAACCACTCAGGTTTGTCTGTTTTCCCATCTGGTGATGGGCTAAAACTGAATCGATAAAATTTTGGGCGAATGTAGGTATTCGTTTTTGTGATACATTTGTTTCTTCCAATCATGTCGGAAAAGGCATAACCTGTTAACTCAGGTAAGTCTTCCTGTCCACATAATATCTCTAAGAGGCTTAATGAATTTCAGTGATCATGTATTGTAGAAAAATGGACCATGGGCGGGAATATGGAAAACTGAAACTCACAGAGCTACGTATACGGCATCGTAGTTTTATATGAACTGATTTTCATTTATTTACAACACTGGCAGAGATATTCTCTCTCTCTCTCTCTCTCTCTCTTTGCTTTCTAATTTTCTCATGTGTCTTAGCTTTTCCTTCGAGGCTTTTAATTTTATTTTCATCCTGATTGATTCGAAACTTGGGAAAGTGCGCTCATAAAAGATGGAGATTTTGAGTTACATGCCTTTGACACGAGTAAAATAAATTCATTAGCCGATGGCCGGCTTTGAAAATGTTCTATGCGTTTCATTTAAAGCCATGTTTTCTTCTTGATTGCCTTTGAGAGGATCTTTCAAACATATTGTTTTCGCGTTTTTCATTGGGAGCAAACAAGTTTGAGAGAGTGCATTTAACAAAGGACTTCACTGATCGAGAGATCCTCAGAGAAATTCCTTCGGGTGTCCGATTGATTTCAACAGGATAAGGAAAATGAAGGCAAAGTCGAATAGAAATTGTCGTTTCTCGTCAGCTGCTGAGAGAAGAAAGATGGCAACTCGGTTGGACGTTCTTGGACGTTATTGGTTGGTTGGTTTCTTTCATCGATAATAAAATGGCGGAAACATATTCAGCAAGCCGAGTGATTGATGAAGAGTTGTGATAGAAGAAGAGCATTTCTGTGAGTGTGTGTGTGTGTGTGTGAGAGAGAGAGAGAGAGAGAGAGAGAGAGAGAGAGAGAGAGAGAGAGGCGTGTTTCACTATTGTCGATCCTTTGGTAGAAAATGTTAGGGACCGTGTTTGGTTATGAGGAGAAATAGAGGAAAAGCGTGTAAGGAATTGATATTAGAGCGACCAATAGAGGATATTTAAAAAAATATCAGGCGGGAAATGGCCGAAAATAGTGAAAAAAGACAGAAAAGAAAATATGTCGGACGGAAGAAGCTCGAAGAATGAAGGAAGATCAGGATGGACAAGCTGAATGAGAAGGAGATGGAAATAGAGGTATAGAAGAAATAGAAAAAAACGATTATGACGAAGAGGATGAAAGAGAAAAGAAAAAAAATTGAAGAAGGGATAGAAGAGGAAGAAAAAGAATGTGTGTGCATGTATTTGAAGATGACAGACATAAACATCTAGAAGACAAAGAGAAAAAGATAATGATGAGAGGAGGGAGAAGGGGAGAAGAAATAAAGAAAGGAGAAGTAAAAAGAAGAGATGAAGAAGGCGAAAAAGAAGATAAGCATGAAAAAGAAGATGGAGAACAAAAATAAAAGTTGATAAAGGAATAGGAGACAACAACAACAACAGCAGCAGCAGCAGCAGCAGCAGCAAATCAGGGAAAACATCGTACACAGGACTCGGACGAAGAAAAACAAAAGATTTGTCAAAAATAAAAGAGGAAGGAAGTTGTGAAAAGCGTAGTGAAAAATACAACGAAAAATAATGAGTATGGAATACATTGAAAATCAAAAGAGAGAAGAATATACTGCAGAAAACTAGAAAGACAGGCACATTTTTCTTTGGAACATAGAAAGAAAGAAGGAGCAGAAGAGAATTATACGTTCGTCTGAAATTTGAATAAAACTATTGAAAAACTTTCAGTTCAGTTTCCACAGTTCTAACGTTGTTTGCATTAGATTGCAATCAAAATATCTTCGATCCAAATAATTAATCTCAAAGACGAATCAGTCATTCAATTGCAGGTTCCAAGTTTCTGGCTGTTTCATAAAATGTTGCCTGATTAATCGCCAAATTTTCCTTTGGACAGATACATAGCAATACTAGTGCCTTATCAATTTTTACTTGTTTCAGTCTTAACCAATTCGGACATGAATTTGTAGTCAACAGAGTAGTATATCTTCACCAGCGTCTGTAATTGGTGCTAAAACTGAGACCTACAGAAAATTAAATCTCTATCTTCAAGACGTGATTTGTTTATTCTAGTGTCCCTGTGAAGCGTACGGCAGTAACAAAACATGCTTTCGGAGTAATGCTGCTGCCGTTTCAGTAGTGTTTAGGTTTGGGGTTCGGGACCCACATGCAATCCTAATCCTTTATCCAGGTTAAGGACCAACGAGCAGTCTGGATTTAAAGACTGGTTGTCAACCAAGGGTAATGAGCTCAGGCTATCCTTCTACTTAATCATAACCGAGGGATAAAAGATGGATTCATGCCTTTCTAATGGGCTCTAGTGCGAATTTGATACAAACTGTCTCATAACCTAAATTCAAACCAATTTCGTTCGCCGAACTGCTAACAGCTGTGCCATATACACTCTTTCAATAATAAAATGATTGGTGCAAGATAATTTTTTTCATTTTCATTTTCGAGACTTAGCTAAGCTTAGTAGATATCTTAACTGAATGCCGATGGGTTGAACTAATGAGGAGTGTATATTGGGCATGCTATCTATTGTTTTCAAATTTATTTTTGACTTCGACTGGTCTATACAAGGATTGGCATTACTACACGAATATTTGATTAAAAAAATGATAATAGAGAAAGTACATATTTTCAAAATCTTATTTCAGGTCAGGAATTAATTCAAGCATTACTGACAGAATAGGTCAATGGAATATTTACTTTACCTGTGCCGTGGGAAAAGATGGCTATATATGAAATATATGCATACAAGTTGCATTTTTATTCCCGTAGATGCCAAAATTTGAATAGGAATGAGTGTTGTGAATAGTGTTTTGTTGACAACAAATGGTCCTTAATTAATTTTGTTCTATCACTTTTTATTTGTATTCTCCGAATTCAGATTTTTTCACAATATTTTATCATAGAATCCTTTTTTTCCTTCCTAATCACGTGGGAATCGACTTCAGTATAATTTATGAGTTGCTTCTCTTACCGTGACTGAGGTTAAATATATAAATACACATGACTTATAACTACATATGCAGATACATCGCTCATGATAATGCTATATTCATGAGGAATACATCGATCGAAAAAGGATACGTTAAAATCAAAGAAGTCAACGATACTTTTCACAATGATTAATTGAATAATTCAAGTGGTTCATCCTAGAACTTCATACAACAAGTATTGCTATTATTGTTTTCATTCTCCAAAGTATTTGATTAATTCCTCTTGCGTGTTCTCTTGAGCAATTCCAAAGGGACACCGGGCCGTTTTGAATTGTGTAGTCTTCTTACACTAAGTAAAAACTCTTTCGAAGTCGATCGTAATCGAGGTTCTTAATATTGTAGAACACGCTCAAAATTCAACACTGTCCGTTAAGTGCTCTTCTTAGACAATGGATTAGCAGCAGGTTTGCAAAGATAGATCAAAGGCACTGTAGACAAAGGATTCACATCATCTTGTCAGATTGATTTAAGTGTTTACGAGACAAATAAGTATTCCACACCAGCGCCACCGTACGGACACCTCTAGGATATATCAGCCAACCAGAAAGCAGTGTTCAAATGGATACTTTATCAAACGTAACTGTTAAGTGGATGATTGCTTTTTTTGTATTAAAAAATTGTATTTGAATCGAATAGACAAATAAAAGCTGTGTAAGTTTTATTCTGAAGGGGAATCGACATTTCATGCTGAAGTTGATGTGTGACATTTGACAATTCAACACTTACAGAGAGAGAGAGGGGACAGAGAGAAAGGAGAGAGAGGGGAGAGAGACATACAGAGACAGAGAGAGAAAGAGATGAATATACACAAGAACATACACACAGGCACACAAACTGGCAGACACACACATGTGCACGTGTTTATGCATTTATATATATACATCTCTAAGTATATATCCATATATTTTTGAAATAGTGAGTATATATACTTATAGATATATACATATCTGAATATATATACATAAAACGGAATTAATATATATATATATATATATATATATATATATATATATGTGTATATATATATATAAATATATATATATTTATATATATATATATATATATATATATATATATATATATATATATATATATATATATATATATGCACGTATGTGTGTGTGGGGGGATGAGTGTATGCGTGTGTAGGGATGTGTGTGTTATTTCATTCCAGAAAAGTATTTGCGCAACATACGGGGAGTGCTTTGGTGGTTTCAGTTGCGAGCAGTTTTTAATGTGTTGCTTTGCTAGTCTTTCGTACCTAATCCTGTATCAAAAATCCGTCAGAGTTATACAGACAGGCAGCATATATATATATATATATATATATATATATATATATATATATATATATATATATATATATATTGTAGGGTTGAGATAATCTTTTATCCAAAAACCAAAGAGGATTAGTGTAAAAAATATTGCTTCACAAGCACTAAAACAGACTCAAATACAAATACTTGTACACCCAAACATACACACACATAGGAAAGGAATAGAAACACCGGAAAATGTAGGAAGTTCATCTAAGTAACGAAATGCAGGCTCATAGTGTAGAGTGGAGATGGTTTTGTGGCAATCCTACACGTAGAGAGAACCTGCCTGTCTGTATTGAATATGATTATCCACATCCTCTCTCTCCCTCTCTCTCTCGCACACACACACACATTTATATGTATGTGTATATATTTTGTAATTATTTGGTAGTTGTGTTATCTATGAGAAAAGAGTGGTTGATATCAGGGAAGGCATTTGCATGAATATAGACAGTGTAGACACACTGGAAGTCGCTATGAAATGTTGACCTTTCTGAGTACACTGTCTCTCTCTCTCTCTCTCTCTCTCTCTCTCTCTCTATATATATATATATATATATATATATATATATATATATATATATACACATAAACTATGGAATAATGATTCAGTACAACTATATATTTCGTAGTTGCTTCTAGATCCTAAATCTTATACTTTCATATTTAAAATTCCTGATTAAATGGGCCTTTATATACAAAATAAATTAGAAACCGTCAACATAGGTTTTTTCTTAGTTTTTTAGTAGGTCCAGCTGACTGTCTAGCTGTTTTTGTATCAAATAGTTGCTGCACCAATGTACTCTAAAAGAGACCATTTAAAAAAAGTTCAAGCGAGGGACCCAATCTAAATTCACTACTTATGATGTCAACTAAAACGGTAATTTCATAATTTCCCCTAAATGAGTTTATAAATGGGTGCTAAATTGGTAATGTAAGTTCATGCTAAATTGGTGTAAGTTACAATTAATGTTAGATCCATTTAGTATGTATAATTGTTCAGGATGCGGCTTGTGAAATTTACTTTTTCACTCATTTACAATGGGAGTGCCGTTTGTTCCACAACCTTGATCATTTTTTTTCATCGTGGGATGAATACAGGATGGCATACACAATGGCGTTGTTAGAAACCGTAAGCCAGAAATGTCAACATAGTTTTTTTTTCAGTTTTCCGTGTTTGTCCGGCTACCTACGTGCCTATGTATGTATGTATGTATGTATGTATGTATGTATGTATGTATCAGGCAGCACCAATTTAGTTAGAACAATTTACTCTTTATTATGTCCAGAAAAAATATTTTTTCGTTTTTTTTCTAAATCACCCCAAATACATTTTAATAGGGGGTTCAGTTTGTAATGTAAATCCATTTTAAATTTATCCATTTGTTCGTGTCGGTTCCTTTGTGAAAATTTTGAAATTTTTCCAGTGATCACTGCATGACAGAAGGTGGGACAAGTAACATTCATTGTCCTCCCTCTTATACGATTTTTCCGATTGATTACACCCCCCTACACGACACGCTGCCAAAAGACGTTAGTTACGTGATGGTTTTCATTGAGTGACTAACCAAATCTTTTTTTTTATGTTCATTATCAAAGAACAAATTTGTTGAGTCAATTTTCCATTAAAAAAAAATTGATCAATTCCTACTTTCCGTGCTTAAATGGAGATAAATCCAATAAGTCACAAACTGGACTGAGAATTAGCTCCCCTGTTAAAGTAAAAGAAGTAAATACATAAATCATATTGTTATTGTTAAATGAATTTAAAAGTCAAATAGCTTTCATTTGTACACCCTGTTTGTTATGGAGTAGGCTAGTGTGTTCAAAGTAGATTTTTCTCATAGGTATTAAGGTTTTTCTTCCTGTTGTTGTTGAAAAAAAATCTTTAGTTCATTTTATGGAGTTTTTTTCACTTGAAACTCAGAAACGAAGAATCAACCAAGAATTATATTGCCCAACAAATAGATCACTGTTTGAATTAACTCAAGTATGATTGCGTTCCAATACCCTTACCTTTTCCAGCTGAAGAGTTCCTCATGAATTAGGCGACGTTGATACGTTGGAACAGGAAGTTAGCTTTAGCACGTGAGGTGATGGTCAGGAATTGCATTCCAAAGTAAGGATCTTTAGCCATCGCTACGTTACAAATTCACAATAAATAGATGAATGAATAAGGAATAAGCAGTGGTGAAAAAGGAATGGTTTTGACTTGAAATATGAATATGTCTAATAATCATATTATCTTTACCAACGGTAATTCATTTGTTAAACTTATTAAATTAACTTAATTGAATAACTCAATTAAATGAAAAATAGTTGTAGTGATAGTATCAGCACAATTAAAACATAATGACGGAGGTTTAATGAGAGGGAGAAAAAGAGAGCGAGAGAAGTGTGGTAAGCAAGACACAATTCATACTCGTATAGTACTAGGGCGGTTCACAAATCAACATCTTAAAAAGAACCATTCCCTTGCATCTGATTTCTGAAATAGTGAATAGCTCTTTTCAGGGCCTTAAGCTGAGAAAAGAATGATAATTGTTTGTAATACGTCAGTGAAACGTGAGGATATTACTTCAAACAAAACAGGGTCGTACTCGGAAAGGTTTGTATAAAAATGTCAAGCAGATCTTCGTTATCCGGAGGGCAAGGATAATGGCCAATGTTCCGTTTAAAGCTGGCCCGCGAAACAGTGACGCTGGATGGATTCTATAATTGTTTGATATGTACTCGCTATTAAACATTGTTCAACATGATCAAGCCATCAACATTTGAGTTTTCAGACAGTTTCTATAATTGTTGACACTTGTTTTTTCTCTAGCATATTTTGCTCTCTTGTGATATCTCCATGTGATGTTGAGCACGATTCTCTCTTGTTAACATGGCATGGTTATAAGTTTGAGGGACAGTCTTTTGGTCAAGTTCCAAGTTTCAGCTTCATAAGTAACTATTGAGAGGATGTATAGGATGGAAACATCTCTTTGGGGGGATGAATGGAGTTTTCTTGTTTTAGAAGTTTGAGCTGGCTCTACTAATAGTTTGCCAATCTAGAGTGATTTTTTGCTTGAGTTATTCTCCTTTTGAGAATTTCATGGAGATTCGTTGTCTGAGGTAGATGCCGAGCATCACCAGTCAATGCAGATCCTTTGAAATCATAATCAAGACAGGCCCAGCAACATATGAGATGACGTGACAAACTAAACGAGTTCAGAAAGTATTGGCTCTATTATAGACAGGTCTAGAGAAACTTAAAGAAAGTCCGTGTTCAATGACGGAGGCTAAAAGACTGATGATGATGATCTTGATCATAATGATAATGATGGTGTACTCAAAGAAGCTCACAATGCTTAACAAATCAACAATCTGATTCCAAAGGTGTAGGAGCCATATAACGAGAGCTAATGGATCTGTTGTATTGACTTCAGAAAGCCGCTACTTTTCAGATGTGTCCACACGTCTCTATTAGATGCTTTTTGTCTGGCTTTTTGCACATTTTCCACCAGATTGAACATGAGAAGTAAACACTGCCTAATGTGCAATTGATATTAACCAATGATTTTCAACAAAATGAAATGAAGTTATCACTTCTGCCAACAATTCTAGAATGCACGCACCGTACATTAATAGCTTTTGAAACGTCGAAAACATTTCTAAGAGTTACCAAACTTGGTGCTAATACTGGCACTGGAACATTTGTCTTAACCTCATACACATGCATGAATGCACACACAAATACATTTGTACAGAAATATATATATATATATAAATCTTTAAAAAAGTAGTACTATTATCATATATATATATATATATATATATTAATAGTACTACTTTTTAAAAGATGATTATATATATATATGTGTGTGCATGTGTGTATACTTTGGCACATCAATGATTATTTAACCTTATGAAAAAAAATTCCACACGGCAAATATCTATCGAATAATTCATTTGATTCAGTGGTGAATATTAATCATATACTTTGAACATTATACATAAAAATTTCAGATAACGATTTGGCAATAACTTTTTTCCATACTGATATCCTTTTGAATATATGGGTATAATAATACACATTCACACACACACACAGGCACACACACACACACACACATATATATATATATATTTATACACAGTGTATATAAATAGAGGTTGAATCTTTCTAATTAACATGTTTTTAAAAACAACAAAAAGTTAGACAGTAATAAGGTCATCAAAATAATATATATATATATATATATATGTATGTATATATATATATATATATATATATATATATATATATATATATATATATATATATGTATATATATTCACTGGGAACTCAGGAGTGGAAGTAAATCCAGACTCTACTTGTTAATTTATCAAGTGACAAATTTATCAATTAGTTTGTCTTGTAGATTTTGGGAAGGGTCCCAATCTCAAATAGCATGTGTGTACCTTTCAGTGATTAAAGGTTAGCTTTCCATAAAAAAAAAACAAATTAGAAATTAAATTTATAATGCAAAAATGGTAATAAGAATGAAAATCAATTGGAAGCTCCAGTGTTGTGTCAATACAGTTTTTTGTGCGCGAAGGAATTGTTTTTATTGATATTTTGCTAGAATCATGGGTTTTTTTGGTCAATGGTGGTGGGCATTCTCAAGATCCTGATGTCATGGTTATAGGTAACCTAGGTCATGGTCCACGGTCAAGCTACTTGCGTACTTAGTAAGGTGATATGCAGTATTTGCATATATTTTTTCATATTCTGAAGGATGCATATGAGCGTATATGCATGCATAACCTTACAATAAGACGTCTGTGTATACAGAAGGGGTTTAGACATAATACAGGGTAGACATATATATATATATATATATATATATATATATATATATATATATATATATATATAAATTGATATAAATATGTGTGTGTGTGTTGATATAACTGTTTGTTTTTGAATTTCCAGAATGGTTAAATGGTAAACAACTTCCTATGATACAAACAAGGAAAAAATATCAACACACAGCACCATAATATCAAATTGTATGTGAAATAAGAAATATACTGAGGAGAAAATCATAGGTGTTGGGGAATAATTGCCTGGAATGACATTTTTCAGAACAAAAAAAAATTTCTATTCATCCAGTGTTTGAAACGGCAAAGCGTTTTTGACTATATATTTATGTAACAGCCGGCTTGGTACAAATTTCGATTTAACAACCGTAACCTCTACTATATAACAAACTCTAACTTACATATGCAATTGATAAATGCCTCTAAGACAGAAAGAAACGTTTGGTCGCTGAATTATTGAAAACAACTCCAGTGTAGAGGAAAACGAAACAAAAATCTATTTTGAAACATGGAAACATACACACACAAACATGCATGTGAATATATATATATATATATATATATATAGAGAGAGAGAGAGAGAGAGAGAGATGAATAGATACATAGATAGATATACCTTTATTTATATATATATATATATATATATATATATATATATATGCATAAATATATGCATTTACATACATGTATATATTCGTATTATTATACGTGTGTGTATGTGTATGTATAGATCATTGCTTATCTCATATTTATGTTCAGTTCCATATAAAAATGCCTGACAAAAAGAACTGTCAGGAAAAATATCTAAAATAATAATAATCTTTGATCTTAATCTGCACGTTCCTTTTTTTCCCCATCAAACCCCAGGCTTCTCCAAGTCGGGCTTAGTAGTAATTGAAAAAAAATGGCACTTTTTTTCAGATAAATGATGTTTTATATCCGTTTAGAATTACACAGATTTATGTACATAGCTCATATCGCCTGCATTCCCCCCAGTATGCATGTATATATATATATATATATATATATATATATATATATATATATATATATATATAAATATTATATATCTATATCAAAAGATGTATGGGAATGTTAACACCTTGTATTCGTTTGTTTTTCTATATGTATATGCATACACACTATCAAATGAACAAATACACACACACACACACACACACACACACACACACACACATATATATATATATATATATATATATATATATATATAACTATATATATATATATATATATATATATATATATATGCAACAGAGTCTGTCCAAGAAGTACCCGGTCATTTTGAATATCTTGAGAACTATTCGATTGGCTTGGATGTAACTTTGCTGCTGAAAAGATTGACTTTCAATCAGCATGTGCAAAAAGGCACTCGCCTGCGCGGTTATTCATCCGCTTGTAAGTTGCCACTGAGTGAACTTATGCTCTGCGGAAGCATTGCAACCATTTTGACTTATCATTTCCATCATCCATGTCTCGTGCATGGCGTCATTGGTAAAACATTACAACACCCTAGATATTTTAAAATGGAAAAGAATGCTTTGACAAATGAGTGAAGTCCCAAATTGAGTACTTCGAAGGTAACTAAGGTATAATTGCCCGAGGTGATTTATTTTTTCATCATTATTGAATGGCTGATTACATCTGGACAGTCATTACATGACAATTGTATCGGTTTTTGAATAAATCTCCCAAGTCGTTTTCACGGCAATGAGTTTGATCCTCAATGGATACAAAAATGATAGCAAAATACTGTAATAAATGTTCCATGATCGATAAAGGGTTTGTTCGTACCAAAGGTCTTATGAATCTCTATAGACGATTTTATATCTTTCCTTATCAGGTTGAGAACTTTCTCGTTTTCAATTTACAGCCCCAGTTTGGCATTTCAGAATTGCCAGCGTCACTATCGTAAGCGCTTTGGGACAATAATAAAATAAAATTTATGACTTTTTCTGGGTTTATCTACATGTAACCGAAAACGTAAAAAGCAAAAGTGCAGAAGGGAGCAAATACCTACTATTTTATCGAAATAGCGTAAAATGATTAAATAAATACCACCTTCTGTATTTATATGTGTAAGGTGTCACATCGTCTATCTGTCAGTTATGTTTAAACCAAATTCGGCATGCATATTCAATGGATCGAGTGCAAGGTTTTAAAGTAAAAGTTTCTGAGAGAAAAAATCAGTTTTCAAAGGATGTTTTATCTACAATGTTAATTTAATGCTGTAAAGGAATCCTACAATGTTAATTCAATGTTATGAAGGAACTTTACTTCCCGTCCATATAAGTGGGGCAGCTTTAAGATAAATTGTTTTTCATGAAAGCATATGATTTGGTTCACTTATAGCCGAAGGCATTCCAAAAAGAAAATTTGAATATTTAAACATCAAGGGTTTTCAATCGTCTATGACAGCCATTTTCCAAAATAGCAACAAGCGACGACTGTTTTAAGTTCAATTTTCTAATCAGTGATTGATGTAATATGATATTGTGGACGCGATTATTTGATTTTATTCACCATACAAAATCCATTGGAATTGCAATTCAATTAATATATTCGATTCATCAAAGATTCAAGATGGTCGCCATTTTTTCTATATGATGAACATGAGTAATTCATGTTCATTCCGCGGAGATTGAAGATTTGATTGGATAAATAATAAGAACCAAGAGACAGACCTGCAAACTGAGAACCATGCCACGTGCACATGAAAGAATTATCCTGGGCCTCGCATGGAGAGACCACAAGATAGCACAGTACATCCGAGAAAAGACAAAAGTCAGGGACATCATAGAATTCATTAAAAATCTCAAATGGCGGTGGGCTGGTCATGTTGCAAGAATGGCAGACAACCGATGGACATCGCGACTCACGATATGGATCCCCCGAGATTACATGCACAACCAAGGCCAGCAGAATATTAGATGGAGAGACGAGCTAGACAAGTTCAGGAAGTACGACGTGTGGCAAATCCTGGGGAAGGTCTATGTCCAACGACGGACGTTAAAAGATTGATGATGAGTGTATTTATTTATGAGCTAGCAATAAAAAAAAAAGAAGTACGTTACCTGAAGAAGAAATGCTGTGATGAGCAACATATTGAAAATTTATGATGGCTCTATACCAACTTCTTTTGTTCGAGATGCCTTCGGCTGAAAACGTACTAAATTAGATGTTTCTTATTGCAAATGAACGATTGGTTTTAAACTCTCCGCTAAGCTGCTCAATTACACACTACTACATAACTTCTTATTTAAAATGTTTACAGTTAATTCTTCACAGGGTCAAAAAGAAGGGATTTTTCCCTCCCACTTAAGCTCCAAAGGAGAGATAAACTTTCTCCCCTTCAAAGGTCAAAAGCGAGAAGCGATGTTTTCTCTCGCTGACGGGACAAAAATAAAGGGGGCACTTTTTCGCTATTAGTTTCAAAAGTAAAAGGGGATTTATTCTACTTTTAAGGGGTATCAAAGGTGTAGGGGAGCATTCTTCCCTTTCAGACATGGAAGTGAATTTAAACTTTCTTCCCAATTTAAAGCACTAGAATGAAGGGGAAACCCTCTCAGCTATTCATTCCTGAAGATAAATTACAAATTAACGTTCGTATATTTGAAGTCTATTTTCATTTAATTGTAAATGTTTCAATGCCAAAACAGAATCCATATAAACTATTGAGTTCAAACGAATGTTCAGTATTAAACAAGTTTAAATTTACAGAATATAGTTTCGAGAAAGGTCATTACCATCCGGAGAATTTTTTGGACAATTGAACTCCGTCCTATTATTTTTGTTTTTAAATACGACGTTTTGGTCGATTAATTCTCTGGCTTTCATCAGGTATAACATATAAATACAATAGTGGTGGCCAGAATTTCCAAATGATGATACTAAACTAAATATTCCAATGGTACCTACGTTACAATGTGGGATTTGGGTAATGTTGGTCACTTCTCATTTCCTTGTTAGGCTCATAACTCCATACCTTTGTCTTTAATGAGTATTGGAAGCCACATCGGGTTATCATGTGGATATAAAAATAAAGATGGCCGTAGAATCAGCTTAAACGTCGTGTTTATAACCCATAAAGAGGTGTTCCATCCTTCAAAAAACTCTTTGAAAGTTTTATTATATATATATATATATATATATATATATATATAGTTTGTGAACAGTTTTTCTATTCCATGATTCTTTTATTTGGTGATTCTTTTTATTTTTAGGCTATTTATTGCTAATTCCACAGGCCCACCTTGCAGACTTCTCAGAGAAAGATTAAAAGAGAATCAGACACATTCCTGATAGCTATTGTCACCGATCGACTACCTCTCTTTGAAGTCAGATCCCACCTAATCTGACATTTCCCCCCTGAAACACTTCTGACTGACTTCGAAATCTATCAGTCTGCTGTTTAAGACGTTTTCCTTTTCTTACCTTGATCCTAATCTATTGGGTCGATCGCCTCCTTTCCTATTCATCGTCGCAAAGAGAAATAAATACAAGAAAATTAACTGAATTACCCACAGTCTAGAATTGAGACAGCAAAGTTCCGTGTTGGAATCAATCTAGAATTTAGATAGTTTTCGACACGAAGCATCTTTGCCTTCTAATGTTCGAGTTTTATATCTTGCGAGGAGATTGGAACTTAGATTCCGAAATAATTTCTCAAGAACTTGCTTCAGACGGCGAATTTACGATCATTGATTAGAAAGCAAAATATAACATCTCTGTTTGATCATCCAATACAAACCAGCATATCATGTTGGGGATGATCAATTGGAAATTCAAAAAAAGGCTGATCATTGAACAATTTACTTCTTTGCTTTCTGTCAGAGACTGATCACTGAAAAAAAAAACACTTTACGCTGCCTGACACAAAGTAAGGGACTGATTTTACATAAATTCCTATTTGAACCATCACCAAAAAGCCCCGACCAGAAGGAGCGATTTAATCGCCCCCGTCCAAAATATATATATATATATATATATATATATATATATATATATATATATATATATATATATATATATATATATATATATATATATATATATAGATAGATAGATAGATAGATAGATAGATAAAAAGCTAGAATGGACGGAAAACTGAAGAAATCCATCTTAAGTTTTTTGTCATATTGAAAACAGGTATTATTGACTCGTCCGGCAAAAAAAGCTTCCCAGACAGTCACAAAAATTCTAAAACAATCGATTTTTATTTCTCATTGCATTTTGACAAAATCATTCAACACATGAATCAGACAATAAAGAGCTTAGCAGACTTTTCCTTCTTTGATAATAGAATATAAAATACTTCAATGAACAGAATCTTATCATAAAGCCGGTCTGTCATTGCATAACTCAAGAATGTCCAGACAGATATCTTTGTCCTGTGGTTATCTTACATTCTTGAAACATGCCAAGTCTATTGCCATTTGAGTTTTATAATAGATTCTATGATATCTCAGTCCTATGTTTTTTCTCTAATATGCTGATCTCTCCATGTGCACGTCGCATGCTTCTCTTTTTTGGGGGTCAATATTTTTGTTGAATTCCCTCTTTCAGCTCCATTGGCAACTAACGGGAAAATGCATTGATTCTTTACCCTTCTCTTTAGAAATGAACATTTGCTTATCAGCAAAAAATAAAAACCTCCAGCCAACAAAAGTGGTTCAATTAGTCTGAGGGCTGACACAATTTTTTTCTAAATTTTGATTTAATTTTTTCAATGCATGATGTTGGATCTATGAAATCTATTGAGGCGTATTCGCTCGTTCAATGGACAAGGAAGGAATTTATTGTATTGTGCTAAAGGCCCTTTTCATCATTAAGCTACTAACTTTGAATGATTGCTGTTATAATCCTAATTTTAAAGATTCATTGTACAATGCATATACCTATATGATGAACAGTGTGACTATCTATTTCTTCTTCTAAGTGTGAAAATGTACTCGTCTGCTTAAAAGGAACCATTTCACTGGCGAAAATATCTCTTACCAATCATTTTGACCGATGGACTTCCCCGGATAAACGAATTCTGGCACTTCAACTGAAACCTCAAAAAGAATTGATAAGACGTGAAAATTTAATTGAATTTATTGAAAGTTTAGAACGCTTCAAAGAGTTTTATCAAGAGCTTGAGACTAATTAACACATCTCAATCTGATGTTAAACAGTGTGATTCTTCACGTGATCACAAGGCTTTCTTTGAGCTCAGACGCAAAAGTATGTTTAAAAAAAATGGTGAAACCTGAAATATGACCGGATGGTTGTTCGGGTAGGGAAAATGGGGAGTTTTAGTAATGTTTATAAGGGGGGATGGGTTTGTTATGTGATTCGGGTCACTAGACAAGCGGATGTCCCTTTTATAGATGGAGTGATGAAGTTGTTTTTGCGAAGGAAATGATGGTGTCCAATTGATTCGATTAATATGGGAAGGGTGGAACATTTTAGAGAAAATTAGGAAAATAATGGAATGTTAAACAGATATCTGAAAATGTGTGTATAACTGGAAAAAGGGTTCATAATCATACTTGCAGGTAACTCAGCATTGAATGTATTGTTGCTATGTGTATGAAGTATAAAAATACTTCATTTCCAAACACTCAATAATCGGTTTCAGAGGCCTGTTATTTTGAATTGATGATATAAATCAATGTATCATTGATTATATATATATATATATATATATATATATATATATATATATATATATATATATATATATATGTATATATATATATATATATATATATCATAAGTATATAAATCGAATGTATTGATATTTACTACCTAATAAAAATTAGCTAATTGTGAGATTCAATTCAAGCAAAGATATCAATATATATGTGTGTGTGTGTATTTCACTAAAAGATAGGTAGACTTGGTACTTCGATGGAAAAAGATCACATAAGTGTATTTTATATATATTGTGTATTGTATATATATATTGTCTCTTATATATATATATTGCGTATTATATATATATTGTCTATTATATATATATATATATACATATATATATATATATATATATATATATATATATATATATATATTCCTCTGCTATTTCCACATTCTGAAATTCTCTTTCTGTGCCCTTTTGACCAATTGTATGTGACGAGCGTATCATTATTAAGATGCTTAATCTCTGATTTTCAGATATTAAGCATAAGACTGGAGAATGCATAGGCCAAAACATCCTTCTCGAAACGGGATACTGGATGAGATAACTTCGGTCATTGATCGATTATTTGTATGATCAATTCTTTTCGATAAATCTTTATAGCAAAGATTGGATGCAGAATATCGAACTTTTAGGGGAAAATCTTGTGTTTAAGATTCAGCTTTCGACATTCTGAGATTGAAAAATCAAAGATCACATAAACGAAGATGAGGTACGATAGTAACCGATCAAATGGTGTCAGGGGTTACACCATTGCGTTTTAGGGTCAGTCTAAAAACACTTAACATTCTTAAAATGAAATATACATCGATGTCGATTGGAAATTTTGAAACAATGGAAGTATAGAAAAAATCATTTCCTCTCTCTGAGTTACGAAAGAGTTATAATACGTATAGCTTTAGTTTAACATGACGACATAGACGGTTTACAACCCTGAATTTGGTGGGGATAACCAAAACGACCACTAACTAATGCTAGATGATCTGAATGAAAGGAGCAAGAGAGTCGACCTTCTCATGAATTTCAGCAAAAGAAAGGTCATGTGCAACCATCACGTCGGAAATAAACACACGATGATCAAAACTGGAGAAGCACACTATTATATGTACCTAGGACAAGAAATCTCCAAGAAATCCTCAAAAGAGATGAAATCAAGCAAATAATCACTTTCGGATAGCAAATTTTCGGCAAAGCAAGTCCAACTTTTAAAAAAAAGAAGATTCTATTAGTCCTAAAAAGGAGAGTACACAACCAATACACGCCCCCAATAGTCACCTACGGAGCTGAAACATGGAACCTAACAAAGAAAAATAATCTGCAAACTAAGAATCATGGGAAATGCACAACTTATTCGACCTCACTTGGAGAGATCACAAGACAGCACAATATAGCAGTTAAAAAACAGGAGGCTGAGATATCATAGTAATCAGTAGAAAACTCAAATGGCAATGGGCTGGTTATGATGCAAGAATAGCAGATAACTGATTGAAATTACAACTCACAACATGAGAGCAGATGAGGAGTCGAGACTGGCAGATTACAAGATGACAGATAGGTCTGGCGTATCCTGGGAGAGGTCTATATCCAACAACGGATGTTAAAAGAATGATTATAATGTTGATGATGATGGTTCTAGTTGTCTTTGAGGGGGGGGGGAATTCTACTCTCACTTGGACTGGAGCTTTAAAAAAGCCTTTCGTCACTTCATGATTTTGAATTTTTTTTCGAGTAATTTCTTTCTTTCTATTTTTCTCTCCAGAAATGTTGCTCTTCTGATGTCCTTCTTTCCTATCGATTTTAATTTCCCTTTTCTCTCTCTTTCTATCCCCTTCCTCTCTCTTTTTCTCTCTCTCTCTCTTCCTCTCTCTCTCTTTCTGTCTGTCTGTTTGTATGTCTCTCCCCCCCCTCTCTCTCTCTCTCTCTATATATATATATATATATATGTATATATATATCCATATATTTATATATATATATATATATATATATATATATATATATATTCATATATATATCCATATATATATCCATATGTATATATACATATATATATATATATATATATATATATTTATATATATATATATCCATATATATATCCATATGTATATATATATGTATATATATATACATATATATATATATGTATATATATATGTATATATATATATATATATATATATATATATATATGTTTATATATATATATATATATATATATATATATATATATATATATATATATATATATATATATATATATTATTTTCTTTGATACCTGGAAACAAATTTATTCCTAATAACATGGTTGTGAACTTGTGAACTTAAAAAGATTAGAATTCTTTTCCAAAAAAGACTGGAAGCCCACACTCCGATCGATAAGTGGAAGAAGACACCCACAAGTTTTTCTTCTTTTGGAAACCGTCAACCAAGACTGTGAACGTTAATCTCTCCAATGTATAACTGACTCTATCAACAAGCCGCACTATGGAATCAATTGAAAAACTCAAATTGCAGTGGGCTGGCCATGTTGCAAGAATGGTGGACAACCAATGGACATCGCGACTCATGACATGGATCCTCCAAGATCACATGCGCAACCTAGGCTGGCAGAACATTAGATGGAGAGACGAGCTTGACAAATTCAGAAAGTACTGGCCTCGCAACGCATATGATACAGAAGTGTGGCGAATCCTGGAGAAGGTCTGTGTCCAAAGACGGACGTTGAAAGACTGATGATGATGATGATGATGATGATGATGCCTTAGAACGTTTTTTTTCTAATTCTTTGAAAATTGCCCAAGAATTATTTTCTCAATTGCCATTCAATCATTTTATAATTAATTGCTAAATAGATCCCTCAGTTAGTTCAACCTTGATCACGCATAAATCTTTGAAATTCAGATCTTTGTAGGGATTACCGCCCAACAAAAGGCAAGACAGGTTACTTATTCATTGATCATCTCTAAAAGAAGCGTTTAAAATTCTTTGGCTTTTTGACGATTTCTATTGAGTGACTAATCAGACTTGTCTTCCATTAATTACTATTTCGATTTAAAGACTCAAGTCAGAGAACCAATTGACAAGTGACGTCTTTCAGCTTTCCATGAGATGTCTTTTCTGCCTGACTTTCTGATCGGAGCCCACAGAATCAATCTAAGATAAGAACGTACCAGTCGATGGTGATTATGTAAATTAGATCTCTGCAGCAAATTAGGAAACCAAAATTAACTTGTTTGGAACTTTGAATTACTCTTTAAAAAAAGATATACGAAAGAGAAAAGTTTTAAAAATAGATCCACTTTATCATGGCTCAGTTTTAACTCTCAGTTTCATACAAAACAATAAATTTAAACTGGAAACAGGTCTAGGTACTGACTCAATAGAAGAATCGTCAACAGACCAACTTTTTGTGGCCTGCTGTGTCGGGGATGATCAATTGAAATATTGGAATAAGGGGTGATCAGTGGATGATTTAGTCCTCTTGAATTCAGTTGGGTAGTGATCACAGTAGAAACTGAATAAAAAACAATTATGAATGTTACTGAATGCAAATTAATGCACCGATTTAGCATAAACTTACTTTGGAAATCGAACACCACACTAAATACCTACATTGGGGGACAAAAAACAAAACAAAAAATGAGTAAATTGAAATTTAAACTCTCACTTTATGGGCGCGTTACGAACGCATGATTCTTACATAGCCGTCCAGACGAACTTAAAAATTGAAGAAATGTATTTTTGATGGTTTTGTTTGACGGTCCCAAATAATTACAGGTTACAACACCCTCAATTTTGAAATTTAAGAAATCAAAAAAGATTATTTTTTATCTTTCTTTACGAAAGAGTTCCATAGTCAAGTGGTTCATGAATACAGCAGTTAAAAGACTGCCTGTCTTGCATAGAAGATTGTAGTTTCGAATCTTGTCAAGCAGTGATTTTATTAACATCATGTGGTGGTTCTCAATGAATAAATCTCCACATCACGAAATGGTATTGTCTTTGGTTCTTCCGCTTGGTCCTAAGTTTTTTCCCCTTTCAAAGATAATATATCGTACATTCCACAGATAATTAATCTCATGAACACAGCGATTTTAATTGTTCCACAAACAAAGAAATCTTATGTATCGTAATTGTGGAATTTCCACAAGTTTGATTGATTAAGAGAGGGTCACAGAAATGACAGCAATCTCATTCTCGTCTTTATTCTCACACCACATGGTGTTTGGCTTGAATGGATGTGAAATTAGGTCCCTATTGGATATTATTTCAAAGTCACGTACAGAAGATGTTATTAAAGATGAATTGCATAGACTTGATTTGCTTATAATGTTTGAAAAACAGACTGAACAATAGAATCAATAAATATCCCATATCTTCGTTTATAAAATATTCGCACCAAACATAAAATTAAGAAACTATTACTCTATAATAATATTTTGAAGGCATATCACATCTCATCCTAGTTTTGATTAAATAAAATTAAAATTTTGATTACTGTGTTATCAGAAAATGTGCGCTTCTGCCTTGAATATTTTGGTCTAGATTCAACATCCGAACCCAAATGTCGTTAAGTGCAGCTGTAAATATAGCCTAAAATGAACAGTAAATTGGCAGTCAGAGTAGATGTTGTGGATTTAAACCTTTGATTCCCATTATGCATTATTAATCAATTCCGCTTCTGCGTAATAATTGTGTAGATCGGTAATTACCAGTCTTGTATCGTAGCATAGTTCATGCCTGAATTGATATGTTTTATAACAGCATCACCATTGCACAACACTTTAAATTTAATACATACGATGTCATTCCAGATGGAGTGAGTGAATGTAAAAATTCAGGAGAATAGTTATGATCGTCACCCTCTGCTTTAATTATATTAGCACTGAGGTAAGCTACCATTTTACCAGGAAATTTCTTCTGTACGTCTTCTTTAATTATTAATGAGTCACTGTTTCTTAGTATTAAAATGATTCATGATGTTGTTCTGCGGAAAGCTTCTTCCATTGAATTAAGATTTAGAGTTTGATTTGGAACACCTATCAATTCAGAATTGAAATTGTAACCTTCTGCTACGATTCTTGTATCTCCAACTCAAGCAGAATTGCAACGAATCCTTGCTGGCTTCCCTTGAAAGAGTCGATATTGTTTAAATATAGGCCAAAAGACATTTTGTTTTATACGAAATTCAATCAACGCAGTTTTAGAACCATATGGTACCTCTGTTGATACTTGATGGAAATCTCTACCAAGTAAAACTATTTCCCCTCCAAATGCTGTGTCAACACTGGTAACATCCCTCAAGCATCAATCATCGGCACTGAGAGCATGCACTGGACTATTAATGCTCCATCAATGATGAAGAGGATTTGATTCAGGATGAAAATCGAGTAATCTGAAGTAGGGTATATGTTACAAGTATTTTTTTTGCATTATTGGTACTGGCAGTTTGAATAAACAATACGTTGTTTTGTCCCTAGGAGGCAGAGTGGTAGCGATTCCAGTTCAGGCAGCACAATAAACTGTATGGTACATTGCACTGACATAGTCATAAAGGGGGTTGAAAATGAGTGTTTTATCTGAGCAACCGGGAGCGTCAACATAGACACAACTTGGTTGCGAGGTATTACAACAGCTAACTTGTATGGTAGCATTTATAATTTCAGTCACTACTTTTATCCAAGCGTTGGTTAGTTGATCAATAACGGGTATTACTGGTACTTGCAAGATAGTTAAATTTATATTTAAACCAACTCTTGAACAACTGCTTCCATTTTCGCTCATATCTATTGATATAAAATATATATATCAAATAAATGCAAGACATCATTTTCCAATCTATCGCGATCATCTTCTTGGTAACTTTCAATCGTAGCTTGTTTATAATTTTCCCCGAGCTGAGGTGCATTGGTTGGCTGACTATAAGCGCATATTATTGCAAACATTGACAGTAACTATCAGGGCATTAGAAACATAGATACCAGTCATAGCGCATCGTCGTATTCAGAATCATTGCTTCATAAATGATGTATTGTACAAGTATCTTTTTTGGCAAAAAATCCATTAACAGTTTTTCCATGAAAAAAACAAAACAATCTGTAACACCAAGATCGTGAAGGTGCAGAAGTCCCAAATAAAACTTCTGAAATTCATTAGGTATGTATCACGTTCTTTTGCGTGTCTTTTAAGTTGTTCATGTGGCAAATGTATAAAATGGTAGAATATGGTGTGAGGTCTTTCATGTATACCCTACCAAGATAATTTCCACGTTGTATCAGGAAGTAATGCCGTGTTAATATCTGATCAATACTTTGCAAAATTAAACTTTCAGCTATGCTGAGATTCACATTGATCTTTCAATCAAAAGGATGTCAAAAAACAGAGTTTTATATCAAGATTAGACTGATTTGAGCAACCCTAAGAATTTGTCCACTTCCAGCAATCCCAAATGGCTAATTTAAAAAAATACCACGAACAAAATAATGAAACCTAATTCATCAATGCAAGGAATGCATAAGTTTTAATACAGGGATCAAAAAAGTGTCACCCACTAAATCAGTTGGTTTTCCTAGGTTATAAGAGTTTTTAAGATCAGGATTAAACAAGCAAATCACACCATATAGAAAATATTTTTTTTTGATAAAAGATTAAAGACCCAAATTTCAATGAAAATCCTTGTTTTCAAGCCATACAATTAGCCGAAAGTGAAGAAATTTAGCTGATTTTTTAAGCAGTTTTAGCTTAAAACCAGCACTTTTCCTGGGCTATTAGAGTTACATTCCCTTCGAGAAAAAATGAAAAGATTCTGAAAGAAACAAAGATTAGGGTCAGTCGAGAAGATCAATCGGTATAAAAGAACATATTTTCATAATAAAACATAGATGAACCGAGTTTTAATCGAAATCTTTCTATTTTACGAATAAAATTATCCGAAACTGGGAAAGATTCAGTCAGTTGTAGTCATGATGATAAAATTAATACGGCATCATCCCTCACAGATGGATAGTCAAATGCCTCCGAATATTTAGATCAGCAAACCAATGGTGAGATTCTGAGCCAACTCTATGAAAAAAACTCAAAATTAAATTTGACAGCTACATGAAAAAACGTAACATAGGTAAATATATCAAGGAAAATCTCCCAGTAAGACTCTTGCACCTAAAGCTATTTGTTCTATGATACCACTCAACAGAATACTGAGAAACAACAAAGGATATCAATTCTCCAAAAAGAAGGAAAAATTAACTACTTAATGTACCTGGATGACAAGAAATTATTTACAAAGAACGAGGGAAATGTTCAATAAAACAGAGGAATGCATTGATATTTTTGATGGATTTTGGAATAGAGAAATAAACACTAATAGTAATGCACACAGAAGAGCAGGCAGCTGCAGAAGGAACTGAACTACCAGACAGCAAATGATAAGAGCATTGATCACGCAAGACCAATGCAAATATCTGGGAGATGTCGAATGTAATTCGGTAGAGCGGAGATAAATGTAAATGAAAGAGAAAATCAGAAGAGAATAGCTTTGGAGGATGAGGAAAATGATAGAAACCGAACCAAATAGCAGGAATCTGATAAAAGGAGTGAAGACATTGGCCTTATCAGTTGTAAGATGGACAGGACTAGTCCTTGGATAGACCAAAGAAGAATTCCAATCGAACAAGGAAGCTCATGATAATGCACATGGCCTTACATCACTGAAATGACACTGATAGACTGTACATGAAGAGGAAAGAAGTAGAGGACTCATCAGTATAAAGGGCTGTGCCTAGAGGACCAAAACAAGTCTACAGAAGTATATGCTAACAAACAGTAAAGACATTTTAAAGAGCGCTTGGAGCAGCGCAGCGAACAACAAAAGAGTAGCGAACGAAGGAATAGCAATGCAAACAAGTAAAGAAAATTGGGAACAGGAAAGATTATAGAGAGAATTCAAAAGACGGATGCAGACGAGGGATCATGGACATGTCAAAGCAAAAGAAACCTGAAGAGAGAAACACCATTGCTGCCAAAAACAAATGCACCCAAACAAAGTATATCAAAGCAAAAATTGACAGAATACAAACAAAGAACAAATGCCGTCTATATATAGGAAAAGAGATGAAACAGTAAACTATATATCAAGTGAATGTCGTCACAAATTACTCTGAGGCTTTTATATTCAAACTGATTACCCCGTCCAAGCGAAAAGACCAGAACTGTTAATCGTGGACTACAGGAAGAGAACTTGCCAAATTATAGAAGTGATCGTACCAACGGGTCACAGAATAAATAGGAAAGAGAGTAAAAAACTGGCAAAACACTGGGATGATGAAAATGGAAGTAAAGTTTGTGCCAGTAATAATGAGTGCTCTCAGAACTGCACTAAATACACTGAAAGAGAGGAGGAAAGAAGGAAGAATAAAAAAAGAAAGAAAAAATAGTGGAATTGGTTACACATCACAGTGTCGCTGTGGCAGGTGACGGATATGTGAGAGGAGAGTTGCAGACCTGAGATACTCAGTGATGAAGCCTTTAGAGATAACCACTGGCCAACTGGAGTGAAACTGTTAAACCGTAGAGTACTATGAAAGTGCAAAGAAGGGGACTGGAGACCTGAGTAGACTTGCTGTCACTAAGTATCCACCAAACAACCGTTGTGAAAGTAATTATTATAATCATGATTATGATTATTATTATTATTAATAATAATGATAATTATTATTATTATCATTATTATTATTGTCACTATTGATAATAATAATAATAATAATAATAATAATGATGATAATAATAATAGTAATGATGATAATAATAATTCCTTGAAGGCAACAAGGATGGACACAACCATTACCAAGCAGATGTTAGCCTGGATAAGAAGATAACATGAATGAAATAGGACAAAAAACTTGTAATGTATTGCTACTTTAAAAGCAAACCATTTGAGTAGTGCTATAGAGAATTCATGCAAAAAATATGGAAGGAAAAATCCACCATAGAGTCATCTAGTCAGCGCCTGACTGATCAAGTGAAACAAACCCTGAAATAAATGGCTTTAGGAGACAGAACTATCGGAAATCTGAAACAAGAAAAAAAAAAAGGCGGCCTATTCGAAGAGGAACGACTCACAGTCAACAGGATAAACAACAAAATGGAAACAAAGTCATACAAAAAGAAAAACCCTAGCCAAAAACATACACAAGAAAGAGATGTTGACAGCCCAATGGAAGGCGAAAAAGCCCAGATGCAAATTCTAAAATAAATGATGCAAGGAAAAAAATATGACACTGTCATCTCTTAGGGGCAAAGATTGGAAAAACTTAAAAGATTCAACAGAACATGTCAACTCTCTCTTGCAGCATATTGAAACTAATGACATGACTGAGCTGAACAACCTTATTTACGCTAGCGGAAAAATGGTAACGAACCTTACACAGCACAAGGACAAACTTCAAATAACAGGAGCAAAAAACCCACAAGGTTATTTAGATTTAAAAAAACCCAGATCTCCCAACAACAGAGGGATAAAGGACAACTGAAAATGCACCATACATAAACAGACCATGTGCACGACTATGGGACAAATACAAGATAAGACAAAAAGGTATGCCTGCAGCAGTCGAAAAAATACACTAAAGATGCAAAAGGATCAAAACTAAACAAATATTGACCGGTGACTGCCCAATACATTCAGAATCGTACATTCCAAAACAAGGAAAATAAGTTTTACCTGGACTAGAATGGAAAAAGAAAAACAGAGCATGAAGATTGATGCTGCAGAGGCATAGAGTTTCTAAAACGACGTTTGGGGACACTCAAAGAGATGTAAGGGATCTCCAAAATGGTTAGATAACATAAAAAAGAGAACTCTTAGACATAGATAACGGATGACAAATACTATTGAATGAAATCAAATTGAAACACGCCTTCAAAGAAATAGCCATCTGGAAAGGACCACGACCTGATGGGATCCACGGTTATTGGTTCAGGGAATTAGCCACATCACACAACAGACTCATCCACCAACTCTATAATTGCCTACAGGAAAGCAAGACCCCAGGTGGATGACAAAAGGACACTGAAAAAAGGGACTGGGAAATCAAATATAGACAAATCCAGCAGAGTTGAGTTAAAAAAAGGGAAATTTTCTAGAACGACTCTCTGTCCCTAATACTATTTGTTCTAACTAAATTTTGAAAAACAGCAAAAGATATCAATTTTCCCAAACAATGGACGACATGAAACTATTTGCAAAGAATAGGGACAAGCTCAAAGCGTTGTTCAACAAAAAGAATATAGTAATGACATTGGGATGGAGTTTTGAATAGAAAAATTTACACTAATGGTAACACCAGAAGGAGGGCTCGCAGCAGAAGATGGAATCGAATTACCAAACAAGAGAAAGATCAGAGCATTGACCACAGAGGACCAATACAAATACCCAGGGGTTCTCGAATGTGACGCGATAGAACCGGACGAAATGAAAGGGGAAATGGAAAAAGATTATCTTAGGAGGATATGAAAATATTAGACAGCAGACTAAATAGAAATCTGATGAAAGGAATGAACACATGGTCGGTATAGGGACTAAGACACACAGTTCCATTACTGAACAAAAGAACTCCTATCGATGGACCAGCGAACAAAAAGGCTTATGACAATGCAAAAGGCCTTATTCAAGATATGACTTAGACAAACAGTACGAAAATAGGAAAAAAGATGGTAGAGAACTCATCTGCTAAAAATCTGTGTCCAAAAGGCAACAACAGAATTAAAATGTATGTGCAAGCAAATAGAGGAGACATCGTAAAAAGCAACTGAAGCAGTGCAACGAACATCAAAAAAGTACCAGTGATAGTAAGTGCAACCGGAACCATACCGAAAGCACGGAAAGCTAGATTGAAAAAACTGGAGATAAAAGTAAGTATAGAGACTATACAAACCACGGCACAGCTGAGACCACAAGCATACTGTGGAAAGTGCAGGATAATAGAGATATTCTATCCCCAGCTGGTAACATGGAAAAACAGCCAAGAAAAAGACATGTTGGAGGCGCTACAAATCATGGCACTGCCGTGATAGTCGAGAACAAAGTGAGAGGAGGGTTTGAGACCTGAGATAACTTACTGTCATCCACCATCCTCCAGCGATCACTGGCAGGCAAGAAATGTGAGAGCGTAACCCACAGCACCGCTGTGGACTGTGATAGTGTAGAGAGGAATGCTAGATACTTGAAGAGACTTGATGTCACTCAGTGGTCCAGCGATGACCACCAGACATTTAATAATAATGATAATAATAATAATAATAATAATAATAATAATAATAATAATAATAATAATATCATCATCATCATTATTAATAGAATCTTAATGAATTTCTGGTATTGTTCATGATATATTAAATTGCAGTGCATTATCCATACTGTTTCTTCTACGTCTCTCTGTCTTTGATATTACATTAGCAGTGTCTTCAGTAACCTTGGTCCCATTGTTCTTTTTTCATCTTTCATTTTCGTTTATTCGTGTTACCATCCATATTGTTATCAAGATAATGGCATTGTTAAATACTGTTAGTGTTTGAACATATGATAGTAGCAGTTATTACTATATGAAACATAATTCTGTCATGGAAACTCATGAAAACGATTCAAGAATAATGAAAAGCAAGGTTAATAATCCTGTGAGTGTTTTTGGTTCTGTCACGTTTCCATCATATTCGTCTTTTTCGGTATTACTATTTCTATCATTGCTAATAAAATAATGGGATTGTTCAACAATAATAGCGTTACAATATATAGATATGATGCAAACAATAATTACATGATAAATCTTATATTATAGCTTTTTGTCCTTATACGATAATAATGGAAAATGACAATGTATAATGCTGATTGTACTTCTTGGTCATGTTATTTTGATCTTGACGATGTAACGACCCTGTCAGGCTTTAACAATTGTTAGGCCATCACCCTTTCATATCTGATATACCGGATATCTCTCTCCATTTCCGGTTTTTATATACGCATGCAAATAAAATCCAAAAGCTTTTGACGCCATATCGTAAAGAACAAAGAATATATGCGCATCGGGTTCCATATTTTTTCATACAAAAAAATCAATTTTCTATTGTCAACTGATATTCCCTACGTACGATACATTATTCATTATGTAAATATGATATATTATTTTTCATTTACATAAAATATATTTGAACGGATTTTTCAGCTATTATTATTATTATAATTATTATTATTATTATTATTATTATCATTATTATTATTGTTATCGTTATTAAAGTATGGCTCATTTTTCAATCATTTTCAAAAGAATTATTCCTTCTTTATTATACATTAAGCAACTCATCGCAGGTCAAAGTGCAACACCACCAACCGCATCTTTTGATCTAATCTATTGATTTGAAAGTATTTCAGAAAATATACACTGAAATGTAAAGCTCTTTCAACGCCGATATCCATCTTTGAATGGAAATGAATGTTCTCATTTGTGGAGTTGTCTTTGGTTTCATATCAATACTAGCTGAAACCAATCCGACAGTTACGACATGGTCAATCCGGGAACTTTGCAATACAACCTCACATGCATGTATCCTGAACAGAAAGTAACAGTCAACCTCACATGCATGTATCCTGAACAGAAAGTAACAGTTCGCTTCACATTATAATTACATTGTAGATTAAAAAAACAACTCTATAAAATTTCTCAAACATTTTACTTTATAACATTCCCCAAGATCAATTAAGTATGCATTTTTAGCAAAATTGGTTGAGTAGCGCCAATTTTTAAGCAGAGACACATTGACAGACGGAGACGCTTTTACTTAAAAAAAACTAGCTGAGGTACCCGGTTTGGAAAGCCCTGTTAATCTTAAAACGATTCTGATTTTTCTAAAAACTTTTGGCAGGCATGTGTAGCCCCTTTAAAAACTTTAATGATTAATTTTTCTGAAAACTTTAGTTGCCCAGTTTCACGTTAATAGTTCCCATGACAAAGTGTCCATCAGCTTTAGTTTGTCTCTCTGTTTTATTGTTGCATTAAGGTATGGATTAAGGTTAGAGGTGTTGGGTCAGGTGCTGTTTTTATCCAAAGAAAAAATTATTTTATCTTCTATTTAGGATTATGTTCCTAAAAACATTCTGGCATAAGAACTGAGAGAAAAGAGAAATTCAAGTCCATGGTCTCCCAAGACGAATGAGAATTAAGGGTGCAGTTAAGCTTTATAGCTACTCTGAAAATAGAACACCCATTTATGAAAACCTTAGAATATTTCTTTCCTAAAAACTGACAGATTTTTGGATGATTTGAGGGATTTGAGGCTCCAATAATTTGAAAGCACGTGAAATTGAAAGAAAAAAAAAAGTATTTTCTCTACCGGGTTTTCAAATGAGTCTGATAATGGTATTTTTAAATTTTTCTATACGCTGGTGTACTGTAGCAGTCATTGATTATTTCTACCATAAAACTAATTTGTTTCTTTTTAACAATGAATGCTAGTGCGCTAACTCCCTTTCAGATATGCCTTTGTTTTTTCTCTGTTATTTAAACACCGGTTGAGCTCTCACACATTCCGAGGAAAACTTGCTCAGACCAACGTGCAATTCCAGGCAAACTGGCAAAAGAACACGTAAAAAGAGAGATTCAAATCATCTATGAACATAGAAATCAAGGTTGCAGTTTAGCATTATGACTACATAGTAAAGAGAACCCCTGTTTTATAAAAGCTTCGCAAATTTCCTTTATTCAAACAAATCCCCAAAAGTCTCGACGGTCTAATGATTCGGAAGCTCATTGAATGATTAAAAAAATGCTTTCTCCCAGTAGTCACTTATGGAGCTTAAACATGGAACCTAACCAAGGGACAGATTCGCAAACTGAGAAGCATGCAACACACACTTGAAAGAATCATGCTCATCCTCACATGGAAATATCACAAGACAGCACAGTATATTAGGAAGAGAACGGGATACATCACAGAATCTGCTAGAAAACCTAAATGGCAATGGGTAAGCCATGATGCAAGAATGACAGACAACCGATGGACATCACAACTCAAAACATGGATCTCCAGAGATCCACTTTCCAGTTTGTTCCGACCACCCTCCTGCCACCCAAATGAAAACAAACGCTCCTTCTCAAATTTTGATTATTGAAAGTAAAAGGGTTCTTTTCTAGGTCTGATACTTAAAAGAGAAAAATTAAAACATCCCCTCGATTTTGACCTCAAAAAACAAAAAGATATTTCAGCCTTGAGCTTGATCCCTTGAAAACGAAAAAAAAAATTTTCCCCCTGCGTTCAAACTGTACAATTGGAAAAAAAATCCTTTGAATGTTGACCCATAAAAAAGTCTTTTACATGTCAACTCATTAAATGAATCCGAAAATACACCTCGATTTTGACACCAGAAAATAAAAAATGCAATTTTCCCTTCGATTTCATCCCCACAAATAAAAGAAAATCCCTTATTTAGATTTTGACCCCTCAAAGTAAAAGAATCGCATTTCCTTGGATGACGATCTTTAAAAGTGAAAAAAAAAAACCCTGCAATTTTGACCCGTGGAAAAATTAACGTTTCCACTTGATTTTGAACTTTGAAAAGGAAAAAGATCTTTATCCTCGATTTTGATCCCTGAAAGAAGATAAAAATCACTTCAATGGAAGTGAAAAAAACATATTTTGATATTAAGATCCCTTATATTTTCACATAAAAATATGAACAATACCTTTTGATTTTGACACCAAAAAGAGGCGAAAAATAACCCTCCTTGATTTTGATCCCTAAAAGAGAGAAAAAAAATTACTCCCTAATTTAGGCTCAAAAAAGAGAAAAAGAAAACCTCATCCATTTCGTCCGCGAGTAAAAAAAAGTTTCTTTTCGATTTTGTTACGTCGGATTGAGAAAAGGGAGTTCTTTCCGATTTTGCCCCCATTGAATCCAAAAAAAATATTGCCCTCGATTTGGACGCCTGAAATAATCCCCTTTGGGTCCAGAACTTAAAAGTGAAAATATTCCCCAATCGATTTTGTTCCTTCAAAATGAAAAAAAATTCACTGGATTTTGAAACCTCAAAATTAAAATAACAAATAAAAAAATCTATCCATAAAAATGAAAGTTGGTGAACGCCTTCAAATTGTTCCCCCCAGAAACATATTTTGAGTGTGGTTTCCAAAAATTAATTCGTTCACAACATTGAGCGGGGGATCAAATTTATACCCATAAGAAATTTTATGGTTCTATCCGAGTAGTTTTGTCGACAGGCAAATACTTACAGACGAACGGAACAACTTTTGGTGAGTTATCATAAGGATGCAACAGTTTTAGACAATTTTTACTAGAGTGTTCTTCCAAAAATAGGTTTCCCCGGCATAGAACCTTCAAACCCCCAAGAGCGCACAAAAAATGTCAACATTAAAAGGTATATTATTTTGACTCATATTTGTTATTATAATGAGAAGTGAAACCCAAACGAAAAGGAGATCAACATATAAGAAGATAAGTTTATTTTGGATTTGCTTTGAAGCAGCTTATTTTTTAAGAATATTTATATTTGCTCCCTCTTTCTTTCTCTTTTCTTTCTTCCCTTTCTCTCTCTTCCCACTCTTTTCTCCTTCCCTTTCTCCCACATTATCTTTCTTTATCTCACCCTTTCTCTAATTTTTTAATTGCGTTATCTCCCTCTTTTTCCGTCTGCTTTTCTCATATTTTCTCTCCTTCTCTGTCCTTTTCTCTTTCTTTGTTTCTATCTTTCATTTTCCCTCATTCTTTTTCTCTTCATCTTCCTCCCTTTTTCTACCCTTCTTTCTCTCTGTTATTTCTCACTTTTTCTGTATCAGTGATCATCTCTCTTTCTTTTTCCTTCCCTGTCCTTTATCTTCTGCTTCCCTTGTCTTTTTTCCTTTCTCCCTCACCATGTCTCTTTTTTCTCACTTTCTTTTTCCCCCTCTAATTCTTTTTATCTCGCTTCCTCTTTGTTTCTCTTTAGCCTACCTTCTCCCACATTCTCACTCACTTTTTCTTTTATTCCTTACTCTTTCTTCACTGCTTTATTTCTCCTTCTTTCTTTATTTGCTCATCTTCTTCTATTCTCTCTCGCTTTCTCTCTCTCCAACTCTACTTTCCTACTTCTGTTTCCCTGTTGTCTTTCTTTCTTTCTTTCTTTTGTGTGTCTCCCTTTCTCTCTTCCATTATTTTGTATTAACGTCTCTCTTTTTCTACATTCCTCTTGCTTTCTTTGTTGACCTCTCTCTTTTTTGTTCATCTGTTCGCCTCTTTCCCTATCTTTGTATATTTCTCATTCCCTGTATATTTCTTTCTCTCACTGTGTCAGTCTTTCTTTTTTATTAATATCCTTCTATATTACTTATGGATGATCCCTCAACGGTAATCCCTTCATGGGTCTTTGAGAGATTCCATATTTTGGTAAGCAGTGCAACTTAGGATTCCATGCCAGAAAGACCAAAACCAATTTCACTCTTAAAATGACTTAATCAGATACGATACAAAAACGAACGGACACGATCAAGAACGTAGATACAAATAAAAAAAAGAGCAAAAAAATAGCTCATTACTTATCTAGATTTAGGAAAAATATCTCTTTGAGAAAAAAGCTATTCATGTAATTATATACGTACATATATACATACGTATGTATATTTATGCATATGATTACTTATATATATATTCATCCATTCACATACATGCAAGCGTACTTTACAGAATAGATAAGCTAATACACACAGACACACACACACACACACACATATATATATATCTTATGTCTTATTGGAATACGCTCACACATACGCCCACACACACACCCACATATGAAATAATGGTTTATTTGAATATATATGATTATAGTTTGCATTACATTATATTGGAAAACACATTTGAAATTATCTCTTGTTATCACACAGTGAATGTATCATCCGGCCTAGACAACGTAGATGAAATAAACATTTAAGAAATCGGAGCTGTTGCTGGATATCGAACCTGTGACCGACCAAATATCCATATTTTAATAACATACACGCACACATACTCACAAACAAACACACTTATGCATATATATTTATATAGAGAGAAAGACAGAGAGACAGAGAGATAAATAGATACATTCATACATAAATAGATACATAGGTAGATAGATATAAATATGCATGTGGATGTATATATGCATGGATGTTTTGGATGATTAATCCATGGAACGTGAATGCCAAATTTAACACACTTGTCTGTGAATATATATATATATATATATATATATATATATATATATATATATATATATATATATATATATATATATATATATATAACAGAGAAAGACCCGTACTTATTTTTTTTATATATATGCACACACACATACGTATATGTTAGTGTGTATATGTGTGTACATACGCATATAAATGTACTTATTCTTATATATATATATATATATATATGTGTGTGTGTGTGTGTGTGTGTGTGTGTGTAGGCATCCATCTACAAGTGTTGAAATTGGTACAGATGTGATTACTTGTAATTCTTTTCATAGTTCTTACCAATCAAAAACTCGTGTGTTTCATGTTTCAAATGAAAAATACATGAATTCAATGAGATTATTCCCATATCATGACCTTTTTTATTATTTTGCGTTGAAACCACAGAATTAGTCCTTTTGAGTTGAGCCTCGTTAAAAATTGGAATAGCAACGACTTCGTTGCCCAGACTTCATAATCAAGTTTATTCAAAGGCTATATTCATAATCTAAATTGAACAACTGACATTAAGAGTCACGCAGGGTGCAGAAAAAAAAATCACGCTCAACTTCGCCTGGGAATATCACAAGTATTGCAGTTTTGATCTTGGCAGGTGGTTTTTGGAGCTCCAGGAATATGATCTGCTTTGCTTGTGTGCTTAGTATAGAGGAAGTATCATACCAAAGTTCCTTTCCCCCTCTCATTACCAAACTAAAAGTTCAAAAAACGATGTATTTTACACATTTGGAGTTTAGCATGTCCACGGGGGATGCTTCTTGACCTGATGAGAACACATGTTGTACCTAGTTGGTAACCCATCTTTATACTGACCAGGCACAACGTTGCTCAACTTTGGTGCATGTTCAAAAACCAGTGTAGACAACACAATATAGTTAATAGTAAATAGGTGTTGGATATATACTAGAGGCCACTCGGAAGTTTTAATGGTGATGGACTGGCTATGATGCAAAAATATCGGTCAACTATTGGACATTGTAACTCATAATATGTATGTCTTGAGATCATATGTGAGATTAGTGCCGGGAGAGATGTGACTCGATGATTCGAATAAATTATTAATCTATCAGCACGAAAAAACTGGCACATCTAGGGGAAAGTCTTTGTCCAAGAACGGACTTCAAAAGATTGATTTCCGTTGATGACGATGATGATGATGACTTAGGAGTAGGACTACCATTTTGGTAAGGTCACGCCCCTAAACACAAAGGTAACATTCAATTTTCCACTAGCTTAATAATATTAGTCAAGGTAACGAGAATCCATTACATCTCTGTAGAAAAAAATTTTAACTTTTGAATAGTACCATTTTGATTGGGTTTCTCGGATTAGAAACAAGGCATAGTAGTGATTTCTGATGTTTTCCCCCCACATAAATCCGTGTCAATTAGAAAAGGAATATATACAAAATAAGGTTTACAACTATTGCTATTTAGGTCGCTTTCACTCCGGCTGTAATGATTATAGATAAAGAGGTTTTCTATATTTTTCATGAATTGTCATTGAAAGACTTTGATTCAAAATAGAACCGTCACATACTCATGCTTCTTACGACCAAATCTCGTAGGATTGATCAGTTCTCGTGTGAGCAAAGGAGTTAAACAACATCAAAGTACTTTTAAAGGTGACCGGTTGGGAATACCAGATGCCATGAACAGGAATCGTGAAGTGAGTGATGTGTGAATCGCTTGTCGCCTCTAAGTACATTTTACAAACTGCAAGCCAAGGCAAGAGAAAAATGTGATATGAGAAACCTGGGCAGGGTCGGTTGATGTCATAGCTAGCATGAAGGCACTATTTATTTACTCACACATGCCAACGATCATTGGATCACACTTTGAATTGTGAATATTGTCATTCTCAATCGACATTTATTTTTTTGGATGCCTCATTCATTCACGAAGTCGATTTCGACTCTCCACCAAGAAGGCACGGTCAGAGCAAGCTTGAATCTTTACTTTCTGTGTATGTATATAGAAAAATGGTCAGTGGTGATGGCCACCCTTCCAATGTAGTCATTTTAAGATAATTGTCCGTTTATTTGTATGACGACTCTCCGTCAGAACTCTGCATTTTTAAGCTAGTCTAGCGTGGCATCATCCAGGTGTTGAAAGCCATTGGACACTGAGTATGTGTATTGCTGCAACTGGGTAGCAATTTTATGTGGCAATGCTTTTGCCCAACCCTTGTCTACAATATTTTCATCATTGACCGTTGTGAAAAATCATTAACATCCTGTATGTTTTAGACCCCAGGATCCGTTCCCGTTTTGGAAAACGTGACCAAGAAGTGATAATATCATAGCAATATATTTTTTGACTACTGCTAATATATTTTTTGCAATCTTCAGATTTCTACGTTGCATTGGAATGGAACAGCAACTTCCTGGATGAGTGGGAAAGAATTTTTTCCACAGTTGCTCATCCCCATTTCAATACAATGAATATTAGAGTATCTAATCTGGTATTGTAGATTAGACACTGGAGACAGTGTGACTTGCCTATGCAGAAGACGAACGGTTGAAAAATCAATAAGAATAGTACTATGGATGATAATTGCAATAGGAAAAGAGCAAACTTAAATACAAGAATAAAGAACAGTGGTTCTGGACATACTCCGTGTGATTTACTCTTTTGACGAATTCACACATTCAGATTAACCCTTTCCATTAAATCGTTTTATAGCAAACACGGTCAAACAAACAAGAAAGCAATTAAAAACTTTCGTAAATTTGAATAATTGAAAAAAAGCAGTGAGCTTTCAAAATGATTCAATTTAGGTATTTGAGATGTTGAGAGTAGAACTTTAATTATCAGAATATGTAGTTGCTAAAATGAAACCCTTCTCACCGCAGGGAATAAATTAAACCCAGCTTAAAACGTACAGCTCTAGAATCATCGTCCATGTGATATGACCCAGAAAAGTCGCTTTTACTTCTGATCATTCTTCGTTCACTATGCAACTGAATCTCTGCTATTGAAACCCTGAACCAAATATGAATTTGTTTTTGTTTTTTTTTCAGGTAGAGTCCATACAAACTTGCCGACTTTTGGGGCCGATATTGAAAAAAAAAATTTTTTTTTCTCCACAATTCATTTCTATAGAGTCTCAATATCTAAAGTTCCAAGAAATTCTAGTGGGAAATCAAAGATGGTTACTATTTTTTTAAATGACCACCAATTTGATCCCATTAAGTTGCTTGGGCCAGAAAATCCATCATCTGTACATAAGACATGATATATTGTTGAAAATGAAATATCATCAGGCTTCGAACTATATATCTTGACAATGTGTATCTAATAAACAAATGTTTCAGACAAAACATGAAAGTGAGGACTCTAGCATGCACTGATAGAATTTCGTTTCATATATATATATATATATATATATATATATATATATATATATATATATATATATATATATATATATAAACCGATACATAGAATACGATATACCCTTATATTGATATGTTTGTCCGATTCTAAACAGTGTATCTCGCCAGTCTGTCAGGATTTCGTTTGGACTTTCAGTATTGTGTTCCGAGGACTTAATAAGGATGGACTTTGGAGAAAAACTATTTTGCTTTCCAATTCAGATCATAGTTTGCCTGCAGTAATCATCATCATCAGCAGCAGCAGCAGTGGCAGCAGCACCTTTTTTTATATTTGTCGTTTGACATAGCCCTTACCCAAGATTTGCCAAATCACTCGTTCGTTGGCGTTGCAGAGTGAGTACTTGCTGAACTCGTCTAGTTTGTAACGCTGTCTTTTTTTGCCGGTCACTATTCCACATGATATCTCCGATAATCCACGCTGTGAGTCGTGAGTTCCAGTGATTTTCTGACATTCTCGATCTGCTTTCTGCAATTTGATCTTACTAATGGTTTCTATCATATCTTCACTTTGTTTTGGAATATAATGTGTTTTCTAAGCCGATACAGTTGTTGTATTCCTGGTATGGTACATAGGAAATCAAAGGGATTATTTTTCGAGCTGGTCTCTAAATCTAAATTAAGAAACTGGGCCTTTTTTTCTGCAGCAGGCGATAGAAATGTGACAGACATCCATACACAATGGTTCAAAGGTTACACAAATGATATTTGAGTGTGTTTTAGTTATTTATTTTCGCTTAATGTCTTGACTATCAACAACAAAATAATTTGATTAGTAGTTTTATCTCTCTCTCTCACCCCCCTCTCTCTCTCTCTCTTTATATATATATATATATATATATATATATATATATATATAAATAAACAAATGGTAGGATAATAGGTTTGCTATTGGGTACACTCGTGTTTCTGCTGTTTGGTCTTTTTCAGACTAAGAAGCCCGAGAGGCAGAAACACACAAGTGTTTAACAAATCTATTCTTTCATCAGTTTCGAGCAAGTTCATTAAATAAACCCATCAAACATCATATATTGTATTGCAGACTTGTATTTTGATATATATATATATATATATATATATATATATATATATATATATATGTGTGTGTATATATATATATATAGTGAGAGGGAGGGAGAGAGAGAGGGAGGGAGAGAAGGAGAGAGAAAAAGAGTGATGTAGAGCTTTCTACTGTGAGAAGTTGAGTCAAAGCTGGAGTGTGTTGTGTGTATTGAGTGGTGGATAATCATGGAGTTATTCCAAAAACGTTTTGATGCAAAAAAGCTCCACCTTAAGCGGAGAGGTCCGAAATTTCCAATGTTGTTTGAGTAATAAATGATTATGTAATATCAGCAACATGTTAACCCTGTTTTTGCGGGTCTACGAGCTGAATTGTTGGTAATGGCTGTCCTGAGAATTGGTTGATGGTTTGTATTATAAAGGGTCATCCAGGGGCCAGGTCTAAAAGATATTTGTTGCGATGGGGATATTCCAGGTGGAGAGAGAAAATGTTTTATGAAAAGAGGGAATTAAAACTGGGAAGGAGTGATGATCAGAAATCTTAATTTCAAAGAGCTATTTGAGTTAATGTAGTAAATAGTTTAATTAATAGGAAGTGAACGAGTGATTAAAGTTTCTTACATTATTGTAGGCGCAGTCAGTTCCTAAGAAAAAAGTCAATGTTTTTGGTAAAAATAAACTATTAAAAAGAAGTCCTTGAATTCTTCCCTCGTTATTCTGGAAATTCACATTCATTTAATCGCGTGCAAACAAATGAACAAGAAGTAATCTGAAATTCTATGCAGCTCCATTTTTGTGTCTCCAAGTGCACACTCGCAGATTCCAACACTTAGCAACTGAAGAAACCTATGCTGACTGCCTTGTTGGCAGTTTCTAAAAGTTAGAATATCGAAAAATAGTTGGGAAGTAAAGCTATCGATATTTTCCGCCTTGAAAAAAAAGTATCGAATTCTGAATGTTCTTGTTTGATAGAGATGAAAGTTACAACGCAATTCAAAAAAGAAATGCTGTTCATTTTTTTACTTTAGGAAAATATTGAGTTGTTTCAGTATTTGTATTGCAATGTACAAAGCACTGAGGACATGTCACCAAAAACAAATGCATCGAATAATTTTGTTAAGGAACCATCTGCGTCTTCTGGAGTCAATTATTGGATTTTAAATTTTAATGCCTCTATTGTTCGTTGGATATGCAGGGTGCCGAGCAGGTAAAGCTTGAGAAATGAACCTGGCGAGTAGAGTTCAAACTCTAGCTTGGGAAGTCTGTGTTCACTTTGCATTAATGTTCTTAAGAATTTCATGAATCCACCTCTCCTCCAAGTTTTAGGTTTGGGTCAGCGTAGGCTGCACGGTCAAAAAACCGACAGTTTGAAAAAATAAAAATATGGTTCACATATTTAATTTTACGACTGTCAACACTTTTTCAGGAACTTATCAACCACCTGATGCAAGCTTAACTAAGTTAACAAAGTTGAAACAACGTACATGTATTTTTCTATCCCTCTATTTGTGCGTTCATTTCTCTGCCCACATGATATCTCCAGAAGTAAAGAATACAATTTTGTTGAAGAAGGGTAGACAATGGGACGAAAAAGTTATCAATGAAATTCAATGACATTTTGTTGAGGAGTAGGAAATACGATAAGGGAAAACTGATTGAAATTTGGAGCATATCCATGGTCAATGGCCGTGGTAGTTATATGTCCAAAACACCTAATATTGCTAAAATTTTATGTCTATCCATACAATATTTCCAATCAACCAATGATATTTTGTGGGAGGTTATTGAGGAACTGATTTAATTCCAGGAAGGAACCATGCACAATTACCCTATTGACGGTGCCATTGTCAGAGGTAAGCGCTCTCTGAATGTTTTTCAGTTCAATAGAAAGCAATAATGTTGGAGCTGATCTTTGTTAAAAACCATTAATCCAAACCGTTTGCATAGTCAACATAGGTTTTTGTTCGAATGAGTTTGCTTGACTCCCTTTATTCAGGGTTTATGTTTGATTTGGCTGAACAAGCTCAATCTCCAAAAACAAAATATCACATTAACTCATAAAAAGAATGGTATAAAACCAATGCATCCTCCTGATAGTCACTTATGGAGCTAAAACATGGAACCTAACCAAGAGACAGACCCGCAAATTGAGAGTCATGCAACGTGCATCTGGAAGATTTATGCTCACCTCACTTAATGAGACTACAAAACAGTACAATACATTCCAAAGAAGAGAAGAGTGTGAGGAATCATAGAATCCATAAATAAAACTCAAATGGCAATGGGAAGGCCAAATAGCAAGGATGGCATACTACTGACAGACATCACGACTCATGACATGGATTCCAAGAAAATACACGTACAACTGAGGCTGGCAGAGTACAAGATAGAGAGATGAGCAAGACAAATAAAATTACTGACTCTGCAACGCCCACGATAGATAAGTGAGGCAAATCCCGGGGAAGTTCTATGTCCAACGATGGAAGTTAGAGACTGATGATGATGATTATGATGATGATGATGCTTGATTTTTGAAAATTCGGAATATCACACAACTGCTGGATATCATAACTCACAACGTGGATAACCACGGATCATATGCGAAATTAGGGAGGTCTGGCAAATCTTTGTGACGGCCTGTGTCCAACGACGGACGTTGAAAAGGTGCTACTACTGCTGATGATGACGATGCTGATTAATTGTAATTGAATAAAAATTAGAATAATTTTCTGACAGCCAAATTCAGATAAAGAAACAAATATCACGAATAAATACTATCCTCCACACACAGACGATTGAAGATTGGATTTCATTATTCATTAACATGAAATAGCGAAAAATAACAAGTCTTGCTAAAGCAGGGTCAAACTTTCCTGAGGAAAATTATTGCAACTTCCGTATTCTTGGTATAAAAATAAATTTAAAAAAAATATAAACTACATTAGTAGTATAAATATATTTATGCATGAAAATGAGGAATACCACGGCATATTTGGAATATAAATTTTAGTAAATCTGTAAGACTTGTCAGTCAGCCTCAATCAGTAAGAAAGTCGCCTATGAACATCTTTGTGGAAATGTTTATTTTATTAATATATTTATTCATCCGAAAGAAGCCTTATTTGTAATAGGAGTTATCGTAGTTCTGCAAAGCATGTCACTTACTCTTTGTCAGCAGAAGAGCTGCCTACCGACTACTCTCAAATCACGATAGAGGCTTGTTAATTTTCATCTAGTGAGTCGGTTTAACATGACTGAACTGACAGGCAGTGGAGAGTTTGATATCTTAAATTTGGTGAAGATTGTTCTTGTTACAGTAAAAATCAAAAAACAAAGTCGACTTCAGTCTCTAACTTGGACTGGAGTCTGACAAGACACTTCTTCCTTGCTACTAGAAAGGACAGTGCCCCTATAAAGAAAACCTTGAGTAAGCCGAAATAGCTTAGAGCGAAGAAATAATTACAATGATGATATGTTGAGCTGCATCGTTAGCGTTTGAGGTCGTAGGGGTACAGTAGTCCAGGGTGTATAGGAGAAAAGAAGATGGTACGCGCTGCCTCTAGAATAGCCCGCTGCAAAACAAATGCTGGTTGCTTTAATTGCTTTTTTTCTGCGTTTTTTCAAAAAAAGCAAAATAGTGGAGTAAATCAGATTTTCTAAAGGTGGGCCATTATCGAAGCAGGATATCCTCTTGATCACTCTCATACACCCTATTCTCCTATATACCCCACTGCCCCAATCTCTGACAATTTATCTTGAAATACCAATATCCCCATGTTCAGTCTGGGAACGCTGAAAATGTTTCCGTATAAAATAATGGTTATTACTTCTCTGCTTTACACCACTTTTTTTATGAAGATCCTTTATTTTCGTATAGCGGGGGAAATCTGTACTTTTCCTAAGTTACAAACATTATAGTGCTAGGAATGATATGACGTAAAACCTGATGATTTGTCGAAAACTTCCCAAGTCTGCCGCCGGAAAGCCTGTCATCAATAATTTCACTTTCGATTTTTGAGTGAATCGATGAAACATTTTGACAGACATTCTTTATTGATACCAATACAACAATCAAACTTTGGACAGCACAGAATTTCCCTTCTTCGCTGCATAGACACAGACTCTCCTCGAAGGATGACTGTTCAAGATATATCATGAAAGCTGCTATGAGCTTCCTGGATACTGATACGAATGTGGAGTCCTGAGATCAGTCTTATAGAATTTGTTGTCAACTGTTAAAAAAAAATCCGCTTATATGATAGAAATCTGCTTAACCTCGCTTTCCCTGTAAATGGTTATAGACGATAATTTTCGAAAAGTGCTATGATTTTGGAAGCAAAACATCGTATTTTTTTGTTTAGCCAAGAAATATCGTTTTGAATTTTCGAGATACGGACGGCTAAAACGGCTATGGTTATCGTAAGTTTTTTTTGTTTTGTTTATCTAATTAAAACTAAGCAAATATGTGTTCATTAACAATAAATTAAAATTGAAATTATGATTCAATATCATTCTTGCGTTCACTGCTTTTATTCTGATTGGTATTCAATTTTTTTTTTAGCTATACATACTGGAATAACACCACGGAGAATCATAACTCAACCCGAATTCTTCCCCCATTGTTGAGGATGCAAAAGGGGCATATATCTCCGACTAGCAATTAAAATCAGCCACAGTGTTACGTTTAAATCCGAACTTCAACACCAGGGTTATAAATTCTGGCAGTTTGAGAACCTTAGCTTCGGATAATGATTAGCAAGCTACCCCGGAAAGCCACCTCCAAGGTCCGTGTTTCGGCCCTGAAAAATGTATAATGACTTGTTCTAAGGATTCTAACCCCTGGGGCAGCATTCCCCTTTGCATTATAATGGGAGGAAAGAGAGTGTTCTTTACGTGGACTGGGCCAATTTTCCGTTGCTCATTCGGCCTTGAATTAGATTCTGCCGTCGTGGGAAGGTGACTCAACAACAAACCTCTATATATTGTCTCAACATAATTGGCGGAAAATAAGATGGCCTTACGAACTGGACAAGTTCAGAAAATATTGGTCCCGTGACGGAGATGACAGAGATGTCTGGCGAATCTTGGGCGTTAAAACACTACTGCTGTTGATGAACCGTAATTCTAAAAAATAGAGTTAGTTTCTGACAATCATATAAACAAGGGAACAAAAAGATGAATGAACAATAAGACACACCGATGATTGATTGAATTTCATAATATTTTTTTAAAGGACGGAATGAAAAATATGTGTCCGACTGCTGCAGGGTCAAACTACACTCTCAACAGAATAAATCAAGCCAAGTAGATACTTTGCCATTGAATAATGGTTAGCAGTTTGTTTACCAGGACGTTACTGTTTAATAAGTTTGATTCTCACTTGGTTATCAATATAATGTGCCTCAGTGTGTGGTAATGGTTAACAAGCAAGTTTAGCAGGCCATTACTTCTGGGCAGAGAGATAGATCCTCGCTTGGTAGCCCAGACGTACCAGACTAAGCTTTGTAAATACCTGGGATGACTAACCGTTTAGTAATGTTCAACTGGTTAGTTTAGAAGACCATTGATACTATATAATGAAATCCTCAATTGGTGCGACTCAGTATACTGAATTTGGCCCGTAGGTCGTAGTGCCGACCCAGATCCAAAGAGTCAATAACTGAGAAAAACATTTATGTAGGTATATATCTAGAAACAATTCTCAACGTCCACTATCTAATGATATGATCTTACTTTTACCAAAACTGTCAAAATAGGTTTCTTTGGTTTTTAGTTGGTCTGGTTGTCCGTTGAAGTATGTATGGATCGTGTGTACAGGCTGCTCCAGAGGACTGAAGCTTTACGTAAACACACCTTATTATATATACATTTTTTTTCTTTTGAAACCTTTTCACGAATACGTAATTATGGGGAGAGCAAACCTAATTTAAGTTTATGCTAAATTGATCCCTTGATTAGTATCTGGCAGCATCCACGCTGTTTTACGTTTGAGAATTTAAACATTTTCAATGATCACAGCCTTACAAAAGACGAGAGAGGTAACTGCTCTATCTATCACTCTGCTTCTATTCGTTTAATTGATCAACCCTGAAAAGGGAGGCCACCAAAAGACATTTGTCATGTGACACTTTTTTTAATTGAACATTCGACAAGACCTGTTTATTTTTTTAATTGAATTTTGACCCCTCTCCGCGAAAAAAATCGTGAGGCCCTCGTGTGACTGCAAATTGTGCCAATGCAAAAAAAACAGCCCTGGCTCCGAACTAATCTACGTGAGCTAAGTAAAAACCTATTCATCCTGCTTGTCACGATTGAAGGTCGGATAAGGATCCATATTTAATGGATCTAGCCAATGGCTTGATTAAAAAGTCACAGTTGTAATACGCACTTCGGTTCTTCTTCATTATCTACGCGTCAATCATATTCGCTATCTGTAGAACAACCATTTTGTAATTATGTCTTTGAAAGAAACTTATGATGGAGCAGAGATACACAGAGTTAACAATAACTGTGGAAGAACAGTCGAATTGTGGCTCCTTTAGCAACGTACTCTTTAATAGTATTACTATTTTGAGGATAGAGTTAAGGTTATTAGGGTTAGGATTAAGCTAAACTAAACACTAACGCTAGCTCGAACTCTACCAAAATCTGGTTACAGTCCCCAGTCACTCTGTGCAAAATATGAGTGTAGTGCAGATGAGATAGGAGAAACTGTGAATTAAAATCGTCAACAAAGGTTCTTTAGTTTTCCAATTTGTCTTGTTGGCTGGCTATGTATGCACGTATATATGTGTGTATGTATCAAACGTACTGGTAGCACCAGTGGAGATAGAGGGCTGAAAACTTGAACATTATTTTTATTTTGTCTACAGAAATATTTTATTTCTTTTTTCAAATCCACCCAGGATAGATTTTTATTTGGGGGGTTCAATTTACAAATTAGCTTAATGCTTAATTGATCCCTTAGTTTGTGCCTGCTTGTTTGTTGTTTGTTTTTGTTTTTTTTTTGCATTTTTCAATAATGAATTTATCAGTGGTAACTTCCCAAACGAAGAGTAGTAGCATTCATTGATCACCCCTATTTCTCAACACTCCCTGTTGTCAGAAGACGTTAGCCACGTGACGGTTTCTATAGAAAGACTAACCAGACCTGATTCATCTTATTTTTTTAGTAATTCCCCTGAATACCTTCCTTTATCAACTGATTGCTTAGGTTTCCTCTTCAAAAAAGAATTTATGTTACACTGTCATTTATATATGGCCTCAGAAAGCAAGCAACGAAAACCATGTCATTTTCAACGAATATAATCAATTCACAACAACTTCACTGAATAAGTATTAGGCATTTTTCAGCTTGGAGCTTTATAAACTCATCCTTAAAATTATCACAGGTGTGCAATATCATCCCCCAGTTGTTCTACAATCGAGGGTTTTACTGGTTTAAGTACACATAGACAAGTAGGACCCACTGCCAGCTTGCCTTGTTTACGGCACTTGGCATTCCTCATCCGTCTATTGACCAGACTTGACGTTATGCAACTTTGGTGGTCTTACTGGAACCAGCATATGCAACATGGTTTGGGCGTAACCTTTTCAGCGTAGGGAGAGAAGATCTACGTAAGTGAATTTAACGTTGGTCTCAAAGTATTCAAGCTATCAATCTCCACATTATGTGATGTTAATATATACTTCTCGATGCTTTTCGGAGAGTGATATCTTCAGAAACTTCCTTTCATAGCGCCTAGAATGAATTGTTGGCAATTTTTCTGTCTATACAATGTACGGATATTATTAAAGATATCAATTAGTGAGAACTGCATACCCTTCCACAGTGTTCTCACATTATGTTTTATCTGTCCTAGCTAGGAAATGATTGTGTATCTAGAATCTAAAATTTGGCTCAGAAGTATATCTTTCCACGGTCAAATTTATGCGCTTCATGAGGTTATCATATTGAGCAAATAAGTGCCCCCCCCCCATTTCCTAATTTTGCTAAATGATGTAGCAAATAATATGGTATGGTGCTCCCATTTCAAATTTTACCGAGTTTTCGCTCGTGTAAGGGTAACTCCTTTTTCAAAAAACTTTTGAAAGATAAATATACATTTTTGTAGTTTGTGATTAATGATATTTTGATACATTTTATCCCTCCCGTTCTATGATATTTGATTAAGTATTTACTTTTTTAAAGTATTGTTTTAATATTTTCATGTGTTTTTTGAAATAATATCCATATATCAAAAAAATATTTTCAGATATTTTTTTCCATCAAAATTATCTGATATTCAACTCCACCAATATAGATTTACAGGACTTGCATTAGTAGATTTACAAATTGTAAGTTTCAATATTGCACACATTTGCATTTTTAAAAATAGTACTGCATATATTTACATATTTTGATGAAAAAGTGAATATCTATCTCTCCCATCTCATCCAATAAAGCGTTGGTGTGAAGATAAGATTTTATTTTTATACATTTGCCAGATGTTTGTATGGAGCCCATAAATTTGCCTTTGAAACATTGGATCGAACGTAAAAAAACACTTACAATTTTAGCAGAGTGCATGAACCCGGACATAGGCTGGGTAAATCTCTTAGATAATTTTCTTTAGAGATTTCAGATTATTTGCACTGGATCTGAAAATAAAAGACATATTGACCTCATGGGGAGAAATACATAACGAGAATACTTCAACTATTATAATCATCATCATCTTATTCATCAACAGCGGTTATGAGTCTACTGCTGGACAAAAGCCTTTTCCATCTTTTTCAATGATGACCTTGATTGTGCTAAACTCTACCATGTCTTACCGGCATAACTTTCTATCTCATCCTACCATCTTATGTCTGGCCTTTTCCCACTGCGTTTACTGTTCCATTGGCATCAATCCAAAATATTTTTTGATCCATATATTGTAATTTATTCGTGTGCGTGCGCACGAGAGAGGGGGGGAGAGAGAGAGAGAGAACAGCCTTTATAGTTAAGTATAAGCGTTACTGAGAGAATAATTATATAAGTACATAACCAATGTAGAGTGATAATGAACATCATAAAGATAGGTTTTGTCAGTTGCACAAGACAACACAGTATATAAAGAGGAAAACGGGAGTCACAGACATCATAAATCTTAAATGGCAATGGGCTGGCCATGTTGCAAGAATGACAGCCAACTGATGGACATCACGACTCGCAACATGGATCCCCTGGAATCATAGGTGAAACTGAGGCTGACAGAATACAAGATGGAGAGATGAACTGGACAAATTTCGAAAATAATGGTTCTGCGACGCCCATGATAGAGAAGTGTGGCGAATTTTGGCGAAAGCCCATCTCCAACGACGGACGTTGAAAAAATGATGATGATGATGATGAAAATTTGAAGGAAGTATTACCAATGGAAAAAGTGTTTTATATTCATATCATTTCAGTCATGTGGTGAAATGATAGCACGTTTATCTCACATGCAGAAGAATTCAGATTTGACTCTCAGTATTAGCGATAAGCGTAGAAAACACTTACCTAGAACAAATTTCTCAGTGCTTTCAGCAGCCAACTGAGTACACCCTAAGCTGTGTAATTACGGTGGAATAAGTAGGGATCGGGATTGCACCCTCTCTATTCGAGAGCATAGTTTTAAATAGAAGAAGAGCATTTGGGATTTATGAATCAATTCACCGTTGGTTTCTTACAATAACAACACATTAAGAATCAGGAAAAATGATTGTCAGGGATCAGAGAATAATGCAAGCATTTCAGACAGAACAGAGATATTAGCTGAGTAATTCTCAGACAAGAAGTTTCTTCCTTTGTTAGAGGATAATAATACAAAATTGATTTGATTATCTTACTTTTTTTAATTGAAAACAGAAGTAATTTGAGCTGCCAATTTCAACGCATAACGAATTTTTAGTTATTTATGCATCATATGCATTCGGTGATTTTGAGCGTCTAGGCATGTTCTGAATCTGATCACTGATTGGATCTCAACCAGTTGACCAACAGTTCGTCCTTTTATTTCGTATTCTCAGATGAACAAATGAATAATTAGCTTGTAATCGACTCCTGAAATTTGATACGGTTGCAAAGATTAGGCGGACGATGGCGAATAAAAAGTATACGATAAACACCAAGCATTATTAAAGAAATCAAATGCCTTTTTTTTTAATTATCTGTGCATCGTTCATTAGGGAAGGGAAAACCGCGTTTGGTTTTGAATTTCAGTGCAATCGCGTGATATTTGCTCATCTAAAGGATTTTTTGTCATTGAAACCGTGGGGAATTGAATGAAAGTCATGTATATTAGGACAGTGTACAAATGCTTGTAATAAATGCTGGAAAAGCCAATAAAACCAGCGGAAAAGCGTTTGGCTTGAGGAAGTAATATGTAAATACGATACAGATCTAGTATAGTACACGTATACGCGCATGTATGTGTGTGAGTACACTTTCACACAACCATTTATATATATATATATATACATACATATACATTATATATATATATATATATATATATATATATATATATATATATATGTGTGTGTGTGTGTGTACATACATATATATATATATATATATATATATATTAATATATATATATCTTTTGTACTAAATCACGCTATCTGTATATGTATATTTTAATACATATATACGTACACACACATCATCATCATCATCATCATCATCATCATCATCATCATCATCATCAGTCTTTCAACGTCAGTCGTTGGACGTAGATCTTCCCCAAGATTTGCAACACTTCTTAAATTCATTGTTCAGGCTCGACAGACATCCTGCACATAGACACGTCGTCTCTAGTCCTACAGCTTAGGAAATTTCTATCAACAATCTTCATCAGCAAAGCCAAGCCATTCATATGAATATATTTATATATGTATTCCAATAAACGTATTAGTATGTATGTACATATACGTATATATAAATCTATATATAACTATTTATGAATACATGTATATTTATTCGTTTAAACTTGCCTAATAATATTTATAAGTATATACGAAACAAACACACACACATATATATGTGTGTGTGTGTGTGTGTGCATGTGTGTTTGTACACACACACACACATATATATATATATACATATGTATATATGTGTGTATGTGTATGTGCGTGTGTGTGTGCGTACGTGTGTGCACGTTTGTGTGTAAAGAAGTTGTGTTCGATCAACACTAACTGGTGCCATAACTGTTTTGTTTTATGAATTCACCGAAATGGTCACGCGGTTAACAACTAATGATCCCAACACGCGGAAAATTCACACATTGTAACATAATAATAGAAAGAAAGTATATGTAAAACATACAAAAAAGTAACCCAAAACACACGAGAAAATGACACGAATTAAATTAACACATATTCGGAAATAAATGGCTCAAGTAACACTAAAGCTATTCAAAAAAATTTGTAAATATGTTTATCGTTTAAGGCTGTGAATCTTTGTATATATATATATATATATATATATATATATATATATATATATATATATATATATATATATATATATATATATATATATACACACACATTCTCACATTGTATTGAAGAATGTAATATTTTCTATCGAGTCAAATGAGTTCTCATAATGCACTAGGGCAAAACAAAATGGCTTATTATATTTTGACATCCTAACATTTCGATATATTTGATCAGATTTTTATTGCATGTGAGCGGTGTTTTGTTAAGACACCTGCCTGTTCGCGTGATTTCTGTATACACTGTTTGTAAATATTTTTCGTGGATGTTTAGTAGGAGAGTAATAAGACAGTAGTTGCTAGATTATCTCCTTTGGATCGCTTTTCTCAGTAGAGGTACTTTTCCAGGTACTTTTCTTTCTCGTAGAAGTCATTCAGAACAAATACAGCAATGTTACTGCAATTATTTGACAGCGTAAAGATACAAACGAGATGGAGTTAGTACAGCTAGTGAAAACAATATTAAAATAAACTATTTACAACGGGTCTTGAAATCAACTTTCGGAGAACTGACTCGGAGAGAGTGGGTGTGAATAGAGATTGGTAATATTGAAACCACTTGGGATTTGCCAATGATATATCCATGACGTCAGAAGCATCTGAAGAATTGAAATGCATGTTGACTAAACTAAATAGGGGAAGTAAAAAAGCTAAAAATTTACAAAACAAAGATAGAAATAATGTTAAATAATCATGTCCACTTCCTAAGGTGGGGGTCCGTAAAAGTGGTTTGCGAAGATGCTCACCTATATAATATAATAAAGTTAGAGGACGAGCATCGAAGCGAAATACTGCAACGCATAACGATAGTTTAGGAAGCATTTGGTATGAATACAGACATATTCAATGTGTTTAAAGCATGAACATTCCAATGAATGCATATTACCGGCTATACACATAAGTGCAAAACGTGGAAATTGACAGAACTAACATAGAACCGCATAAAGAGCCATAGAAAGACCAATTCTAACGAAAATTCCGAGAGATAAAAGTTCAAGACGTGGATCAGAGAAAGGACTCAAATGGAGGATACAATAGAAATGATAAGATAACAAAAATGGAGATGGGCTGGACACTTAGCCAATAAATGACAATAAATGGGGCAAAAGATTTACCGATTGGTGCCCATAAGGGTTTACAGGCGTTTTTTATTTATAACGTATCTATAATGATGAAGTTAATACCAACCATGCAACAAACATATTGGCTGGATACCGCTCGATAGGGCAGGTTCTCGCCACCTTGGAACCCCTCGAACAGAACAGGAAGCCTTCCAAAGGAATTAGTTGAAAACAACCCGATATACCGATATGTATATCTATATCTATATCTATATATCTATATATCTATCTATCTATATATATATATATATATATATATGTAATTCATGGGCAGATGTTTTTATTGAGGTTTTTTTTCATCTTTCATTATCTCAGGTAGCTTTTTGATAAGACAAGTACAATGCACGTATTAAAACTGCCATTAAAAATGTGAACATAGGTTTCTTAAGTCCTCCATCTGATCTGGCTAGCTGGATATAGAAAGTAAAAAATTCAACCATTTACTCTTTATTATGTATAGGTAATGAAAAAAGGTTTTTACTCGGGATTCAATTTGAATTGTAAGTTCACTCTAAATTCGTCACTTAATTTGTGTCCAATGGCATCCAGGCTTGTTTTGAGAAACTCCTTTTTAATGATTACTGTCTAACAGAAGGCAGGAGAAATAACTTATTAATTGACCACACTTCTTCAATATTTGAATTGATTTTCACCAAAACGGCATGCTGCGCAAATACGGTGGTGTTGTGACGATTTCTATATAGTGACTAACTGGACTTGTTCGTAGACAATGGGAATCAATTTTTTCATGGTAAAAATTTAAAATTAGTGTGGTCCGTGCTATACACCAGCTTCACCTAAAAAGGTGTTTCAATTGTCAAATAATAAAACGCAGGTTTACCAGAGTTTATATTGTTTACAGAAATAATTTTTTCGCATGATAACCTGTTATTGTTATTTCTAATTCAAACTCTACGAATAAGAAAATTACCCCGAACCTATCGCCTCGACTATTTGGAAACAATTATTATATTTAATCTATCTTCAAGCTTATTACATTTTTATATTGTTACATTTAGCTTTTCCTTATTATTTTTCTCCACTGCATTTCTAAGTCATTTTTCTACCAAACTCTGTTATTACTATGCAGATTGTAGCTGGAATGAATTCGAATTGAACTGAACTCGCATTGCTTTTACCTCAGGAAGCTTAACTGTCTAACGATTGAGCTACTAAAGCGCTCACGGCTGACAGAAAATTAAATCTAACTGTCAAACTCATCTTCTATTTTTCTCGGTGTCATGTTTGCAATTAATTTCACGTACGACACCTCCATTAGTAGAGGCAATGTTACAGTGATTTATTGTATTGTTCAGGTCATGCCTAGAACTTATACTTCATTTCTGTTCCCGGTGCTTACTCATTCACGCAGACTGTCTGAGTAGTTACAATGGAATGAAACTAACACCAAGATAAAAGAAATTAAATGTCTGTCGTTGGAGAAAGCCCATTCCCAAGATTCGCCACGCCTCTCTATCGTGAACGTCGTGGAGCCATTATTTTCTGAACCTGTCGGGTTACATCTTGCCATCTCATATCCTGTCGATTTATGGTCCGCATTTATTATCTGGGGATCCATGTTGTCCATTAGTTGTGACGTCGATTGATTGTCTGCCATTCTTACAATCTGACCAGCCCATTGCCATATGAGTTTCTTTATGGTTTCTATGATGTCTCTGTTTTTCTCCCTGATATACTGTGCCATCTTGCAGTCTCTCTGTGTTATGTTGAGCATGATTCTACCGTATGCATGTTGCACGGTTTTCGTTTTGCAGGCAAGTTTCTTCATCATCATCATCATCATCATCATCATCATCATCATCATCATCACCACCACCACCATCATCATCATCATCATCATCATCATCATCAGTCTTTTATGTCTGTCGTCGGACATAGACCTTCCCCAGGATTTGCCACACCTCTCTATCATGGGCGTCACGGAGCCAGTACTTCCTGAACTTATCTAGCTCGTCTCTCCATCTAATATTCTGCTGGCATTGGTTGCGCATGTGGTCTCGGGGGATCCATATCGTGAGTCGTGATGTCCATTGGTTGTCTGCCATTCTTGCAACATGGCCAGCCCACCAGCATTTGAGCTTTTTAATGGATTCTTTGATGTCCCTGACTCTTGTCTTTCCTAATGCTGCAGAGTCCAACACCGCTCCAACTTCTATTCTCACAGATGATCACTGCAAGTGTTGTATTGTATGTATATAAAAAAACTTATGGAAATAGATATTCATATATATATATATTTATGAGGATGAAATAGGCCATTGAGTATCTCCATGACACATTTCCGTTAATATCTATGACCTGTTAATTCAGCTCAGTAAGACATCCCTCTCCTTAGTTGTGAGTTCAACTCATGTTATGAGAATATCAATCTTACACATCAGTTTATAATCATACTTTTGGTGAAAATTGTTCTTATCGATCACGGTAGAAAAATGAAGTAAACTCGCTAACACAGTTGATAAATGAACAACCGTAGCATCAATAATATCAGTCATTCAGAGGAATTCCATTAAAGGATGAATATTGACAGAATACATCTTATTTATAATATCACTGACGTTTTCCATTGGAAAATATTTGAATAAAGTGAAAAAAAACATCTAGAAATATCTACGTTCTTGAGAATTTGTCTAATTAAAGTCTAAGAAAGGCTTCAAAAACTGGATTTTTTTTAATGGGATCTGATGGAGGACTGATTTCAGGTCCGTTGTCAAAATGGGATTTTCTGGAGCTCTAGAACACACAGATACATAAACAAAAACACACAGATAAACATGTTTTTAAATGATTCAAACTATTACAATCTTTGATTAGGTTCGATTCCAGTCCTGGGGTTTGATAATTATTAATGGCTGGCATCTAATACAATGAATCAAGATATAATCAAATCACCGTATCGTAACAAATGGCCCGAAGAACCATCCTTGTGGGCAACGAATTCCTCATTCTTTCAGTGTCTGTGTCCGTCCATGTGTCTACCTATGTACGTGTGTGTGATTGTGTGAGTCTAATAGCTCCTTGTCACATTGGGGGGGGGGCACAACTTTACGGAGTTGTATGAGTACATTACCAGAAACCACATGAGAACGTTGTTTTTTTATCCCCAAAAAGTGCTTTTTTGTTTTTTTGGTAATTTTGGAATAAGAATCTCCAAATCTTGTGCTGGTATTTTTTTTAGATGAATTTAGATAAAAGATCTATTTTGTGTTGATAATTTTTGATAAAAATTCTATTTTCTAAAAATGATTTAAGGTATTTTTCCAGATTATTCGTGCTCGTACACGTGTGGGCTATGGTGATACATTTATGCGAGGCACGGATATTACTATGAATTCATTATGACTCATGCAATATCAATACTTCGCTTGGGAATAGACGAAGCTAGAAATTTATCATCTAAGAAAGATAAATTGGAAAATATCAACATTGTTGGACCAAAGTGGAAGAGGTCTTAAAAATAATCGATCTGCAAAAACGGAGATGAGCTGGTAAATTGATGTGAAGAAAGTAGGATGGGTTCACAATTAGTGCTCATGAGACAGTGAGCAGAGTACGAAAAGAGCAGTCACACGATGTAAGTAAGACATGGCAGTTTACGAGCTTGAACATGGATTAATTATAATGTAACTCTTAAATAAGTGGGGATGATGAGTTTTAGGTGAATATACAAAGTCATATAATTGGAATTCGAAATGGCAATAATAGAGAAAGTAATAAAATACAACACTGACATTACGGTCATTATGAGAGTAGATGGGAAAGGCTCTTGTCCAACAGTGCTGGATGATGATAATAATGATGTTGATGATGATAAATAATTCTGGTGAAGGTTACCTTGTGCTTTTGTGACAACATGAAAGTGGATCTTGTATAAGCGTATAAGACAGAACGGTGGAACGGTTTACCTCCCACACTGCAGTGCACAGGAATCGATAACACTGGTCTGGAACAAATAAATGCCGTACGTGCAGGATTGAAAAAAAACTATATGCTATTATTTTACTTCCCTCATAGGAGTTAAAGGTTTTTGCTTTTTCTTCGTTCTTTTTGGTGTTCTATCGGGCGTTATCTCCTTCATACATCGTATTAGAGCGAGAACTGAACTTTTAACACTAGTAATTTGGTTTATGAGGCAAGATTAATAGCCATTATATGTATGTGTGCGTTTGAGCTAGATATATACATCCGATAATTGTTATGTTGTTCTCTCAAAATAAATGTTGCTTTATAGACCAGACTGCTAGTGTAGGGAGTTCAATCCTCACTGTGTTGCTCTGGTGTAGACACACACACACACACACACACACACATATATATATATATATGTACATTTATATATATATGTACATTTATATATATATATATATAATAAATGCTCCTCTATTCAGGGTTGAGCACTCTTTAAGTGAGGTAACTCATCCACTGTAAGTTTATGCATTGCATAGTGGATGAGGGATTTCTTTGTAATTAAATAAATCGCCAAAATTTAGCCTTACTGACTGTCCAGTTCTGTAGTCTAGAGGTTGGATGTTGGCCGGCTTGTCTGAAGTGCAGGTTTTCAATTCTGCCTTGCAGTACTGGATGGATAATGGAAAGTCTATAGCCACACTGAAGAGATGCAATACATCGAAACAGATGTCTGTGGATGACACAGTAATGTATGTATATATATATATATATATATATATATATGTGTGTGTGTGTGCGTAAGTGTTTTGCAATATGACAGCTGATGGGACTGTAATCGATTATTTGATTATATTCTTAAATATTCTATTTTATTTTTAGATACTATATTTTTCGTTGAAGATATATTTGGCTGGAATGTAAGTGAAGTTATACTCGAATACTTGATCAAAGATAAGAAGTTGCAGATATACTGTTTTCACACGCCAAGAAGATTATAGAAAGATTGTAGGTAATTTTTCGACAAGATAAGGCGTGGTCGCTTTGAACCCCAGCAGAGAGATTGCTAGTCACTGTAACCCAATGAAAAAGACATTTGGAGAAAACAAATGGAAAGTGGTTGATAGATTTTAACAGTGGAATCAAGAAAGATAGATTATAAATTTTAGATGCATGAGAAAGGAAAGAAAGCAAGAGGAAAATAGGAGAGAAAAGGATAGATGATAATATGGTTCCTGTATCGGGCAAAAGGAGAAGGCAAGTTAATCTAGTAAAAGAGATAGCAAAAAAGGGTGCATTGCCTTTAAAAAAGAGCATTGCAGTTGATCACCAAAGCCGACAGAGTAGAGGCTTATGATTAACGGGCTGCCAGCCCATGGCACCTGGCAGAAGAAAGACATTGAACTCACCCTATCTCTCCCTCTCTTTCTTTTTCTCCGTGTGAGGATTTCCTCTAGTCTTCAGTCAAAGACTATCGCTAAGGGAAAAATAAAAGCTCGATTTTGACTCCTGACAAGAGTCTTGTATCCTTTCCTTCTTTCCCATGCTGCATCCACGGTGCGTAGACGTGCAAAGAATGACATCATTCTTCATATATATATATACACACATATATATATATACATTTATATATATATAAATATATATATATATATATAGAGAGAGAGAGAGAGAGATAGAAAGAGAGAGAGAGAGAGGGGGGGAGAGAGGGGAGAGAGAGAGGATTCATATTCAATCATCATAACTATCCAGTCATTTTGAATGTCCCGTGAACTTGTTAAGTTGCCTTGATGAAAGTGGGCTATAGATTGGAGAGAACCTTAGTGCACATGCATTTAGTGAAATTTTTGGATCGAATTACTTAATTGGTCAAGAGATATCGTTGAATAAGGTTGTGACTGGTGTATTTACAATGACTGACCGATTTTCATGTCTCTAGCAGGGTGTTTTGGCGGAACATCGCATCACCCTCAACAATCCACAATCTCAATTTGGCTACCTGTTACTTTTCATGATAATGACGATGATGATGATGATCATCATCATCATCCTTTTTAACGTCCGTCGTTGGACGTGGTCTTCCTCCAGGATTCGCTACGACTCCCTATCGTGGGCAAAGCAGAGCAAATACTTTCCAAACTTTTCTGTTTATTTTGATACACATCTAAGACTGTTATTGAATATTATCAATCCCTTTCCATTTCTCTTGTATTCTTGGAACAAAAATTATGAAGTATGTACATATGTGTCTATCTGCATGTGCATGTCTGTGTGTGTATATGTAAAAAAAAAAAAAAAAATGATAATAATAATAATAATAATACAACCTTGTCAATGACTCTTGCTCAAATTCCTGACCATTGACGATTCATTTCGCCCCCATTTGAGTGTCCAGCATACAAACTGAGTCGCAGAATTTGCTTAAACTATATTCAGAAAATAAGAAAATTTCACCTATCGATTTTGCTTACTGACAGCAGATCCACTCTGTCAGTGTGAAAAATGAATAAGAATTATTGAATCTTGAATGAGAGGTGTCTGCTCGTGTGTTTGTTATTCAAAGAAAAGTACTTAAACAAGGATGCAGCTCAAAAAATCTCACAGGCATACCCAATGGACCCCGTGGAAGGTTTTAAAATATAATGCTTTGAGAAAAAGAGCTTTATTTTTCCGGCTGGGCTAGTAAAGGGTTCTATTTAAAATGTAACTATGATAAAAAAAAAATATACATATTTTCTCTTCTTATATGATTAACCATCAATTCTTCGATTGGTCTGTACTCGAAGAAAACTGCCCGCCCCTTAAAGGGTCAAAAATGGAAGGAACTTTTTCGTCACTGCCGAAGGTCAGCAGTGACAGTAGATTTTTTTGTCTTTTAATGTCTTCTCTCATGTAAACATTTATATCATATTTTCCCCACATGTCATATATTAGAGGTGTCTGATTGTCATTCACGCTGTAGAAAAAATGTTAAGATTGGCGCCGTCCAACCAAATTTGCTATACTTAAAAAACATTAGGGAAGTTTTTGAGGGGGAAAAATTCAAAGCTTTCAGGTGGTAGAGGTTTTGCTTTTTCAAAGTGCCGAAATGAAATTGACACCAAAATAGCTGTATCAATTTATGTATAAGCTTTCAGAAAAAGTATGTGTTTGATGAATCCTACTTGTGATGTCACAGATTACCCGAACAGCTACTTTAGATTACATTGAATTATTAGATGTTATAGTGAATATTATTATTTCTTATTTTAACCCTATTTATTGTCAGTGTATTTTGTTATATTTCCATTCATTTTCACTGTTCATCAAACTTTGGATTAAGTCAAGCGATAAGACAAACAAGAATACATTTTCCAAATGGGTTGCGACCATTTACCTCTTTGTCATCCTCCACGACGTTTTATTTATGTCTTGTTGAAGCAACGAAGCCTAAAACCAATTCGATAAAATCTCATTGGATTTTTCTGAAGATAAAGATTTCTATCTAACGTTTTTAGTTTCTTTTCTTCTTCGGATGGAAACAGTAAAAATAATACATAAATAGATAAGAACAAATAATAGTCTACAGCAAACTTACCAATACCTAGCATATACTTACAGTCTTCTTATAAATTTTTTCTGCTTTCTAAAATAACTATTTTGTAGGATCAGCTCTGGGAAACTACTAAAACTATTTTCTTTTGGTAATACTAAACTTAACAATGGCAGTCTGCAGCTTGTCTTATTCTTTCCTTTCTAATATGCTTTACCAAACTGACGGTTATTTTTTTCATGCTGATTCAAACAACTTCAAGTATTTATATTTACCGTTTGTCTTTGTGCACATGGACAGATTTTCAACTTCTGCCACTTAAATTGATTTCCTTTCCTCTTTCGGAAACCGATTATTTTACTGTAAGGCAAGCAGCCGTATATAAGTAATTATTCACTTACCTTACCTAAGATGTGTAAGAAATCATACCAAAAGGACACCCAGTGAGGTTCGCATTCACTATATTTGCCCAGGAGACGAACATGCGAAGCTCAGACATAATCACTTTTTAGGTGAGCTAATGTTAAGATAGTATTTGTTAATCTTTCAAGGCAAGAAAAAATTGACACATCTCCAATATTCAAACATCATAATCCATACACAATTGTAAGTTACCATTAGCAGAAATAGCCCAGTCCCATTAACATACTGCTACAAGTGTAAGCCCGTACCTTCAACCTCACCCTCTCTCAGCGGACTGGGGTGGACAGATCCTAAGAATTTGGCATCTTTGGGAACAAAAACTGGTGCACAGAACCTACTGTACAATGCCTTCTATAAAGCGATCATCACGAATGTAGTGAGCTGGGCGCTTAACTTTTGTTTTTCAGTCGTCTGATAGAGCGGCAGTTTTTCTTAATGATTTTGATTATTAGAGAGCTTCATGATTACACCCTAGAAGGCCAACATTTTTCTCTAGGTGACAAAAAATAGATCAATAGGGTTGACCAGGGTCTAATTAACATTGCAGACGACACAATGGAAATGGGCGCAGTATTGGAAAAGGGGGACGTCGTTTGATGCTTCACAGGATAGACCATATTTCACCTTGATGTGGCCCAGTGCAGTGTTTCCTGTCAGCCCTTCTATTTTTTAGTTTACCTTCCATAAACAAATAGCAATAAAATTATTATTCAAAGCATTATGATGTTCAATCTGGCGTAAAGTTGTTTATCGATCAATAATCGATATCTTTCTACCAAAATAAATCTTTAAACAAATTGAAACACTAAGAAACTTAGGAAACAAATCTAAATTCAAATGAGTTTTCAAGGGCCCCTAAAATCTTAGGGCCCCGTGCAGCTGCACTGTCTGCACTGACTTGCTCATAGATACAGGAGCAAAAGAGTCAATTAATATCAGTTTGTGCTGACCGTGTATATCAGGCACTGGGCTTGCATATTCGAATCTTTATTCATTCTCTTCTTTTATTCACTAATTGTTATAGCAATTTTGGCCGTTAATCGATACAATGGAGGTAATTTCAAAAAGAGTCGCATCGAAAAATAAGTCATGAAAACATCGGGTAATGTTTATACCAATAAGAATTCAACGCATTAAAAAGTCGTTTTGTTACGCTTGTTAATCATTCGTGCACTAAATTGACTAGAAAATAGTTTGCTGAGAAGTTTTTCAATCTTTTAATACCAGGCCAATCTTCCTTTGTTTCGTTGTAGAGACTTGAAAGAAGACAAAATTCTAAGTTATTGGTACAGTTGCCACTCTATAGAAACAATCACATGACCAACGTCTTTTAGGGGCATACTTTGTTAAAGTCGATCAATTAAGAAAATGGGAGGAGGGGTGATCAATAAATAAAGTTTTTGTTGGAAAATGATAACTAAAAAAGCTCTAATTTTCAAAACTGAAGCGCGAACACTCTTAGATATGAAGTACAAGATTATTTTAGTATAAACTTACATTGCAAATTGGAAACCCAAACTAAAACGTATATGTTGCCGGAGAGATGAACGGAAGAAACCAAAGTTGTTATTTACTATGTTCACAGTTTTGATTGATGGTTTTTTATAAAGTCGTTGGGTGGATCACACTTAACGTATTTTGGTATTGGATGTTTATATATCCATCTTTATATCAATCCTCTCTTCCTATTCTTAAATATCGATAAAAGTTTTGTTGTTACTTGATTAGATAGAGGAAACTGAACGATAGGAATAATGAAAAAAAAATCTCATAATGTTTGAAACAACAGAAAATCATAGAACTAAAAAGTATTTCAATTAGTTCGTTTATAAGACACTAAATCGACCTGACATTTCATTGTTGATAAGTTTTTTAGTCTTTTAATGCCATTAGTGCAGGAGATAACTCGGATGATTGCACACCGTTTGAAAAAAAGCATCAACTTCCTAACATAGTTCATACCATAACATTAGTTTTCGGATGTTTAGAGAAGGCAAATTTCAGCTCTGAGGACTGCAAGAAGTCAGTTTCAAGATTGATGCCAATCGACTAAGTTTAATTTTGGAATCAAACAGTGTGGAAAATCATTTAATGTGATATTTCAAACCAAGTTGAGAATGTCCATAGATCACCAGAACCCGAGAAATGCATCCAGATAAAGGTTAATTTAGAATAAAATGTTAAAACCACATTCCTCTCACATTTATCGCTGGACAAAATGTCGATTATGTTACATGCATGATTTTACTGAAATATCAAAGTATATGTACGACCGATATTTGAAAAACATGTTGCCATTTCCCCAACAATACAAAATTGTGACATATATGCCCCAATTTATGACGTCATTGTTAGCAGCAAATCTTTCATACATGTAACATAGTTGAGTACAATGATGAAAAAAAATCATCTCGGAAAGGTTGGGTCAACGTTTTTTTGTGGTGTCTGATGTGCTAAATAATATACTAGAAGTCTATCTCAGTCTGGCCACTGGAAAGGTATAAGATGGCGTCCAAAATGATCGCAAAATGTTTAAATGAACACCATTGGTCAGAGTCTGAGAGTTGATCTGGTGTGCCATATTGAAATTTCCACTTCGGGGGACTTGATAAAAACAAAGGGGGACTTTAAATGATTAAGATCGTTTAGCGCATCAAAAGTCAAGCAAAGTAACGTAAACGTTAATCAACGCCATACAGCACTGGGGCACCCCAATTACAAACTTGATTAATTCTTTTTCTTTATTCATGAATTCTAATAATAATTTTTGCTGTAACTTAATCAAATGAAAAGACAATCTTGATAAAAACAGCTGCGAAAACAATTAATGAAAACATCACAGAATGTTTCAAATAGTTACATTTAGCAGTTTTATTTGTTTGTTCATAAGGCAGATATTAAATCGACTTGACTATTGATTATTGAAAGTTATTTTTTAAGTCTCTTAATGCCGTTGTAATCTTCACTTGTTCCGTTTTGTCTCTAAAGACGTCAGAAACAATAGTTTCTCTCGTTATTTCGTTTCATGTTGATATTTTTTCTCACGGAAAATGACAGAAGTTATCAGTTTGATCATTTTTAATTTCTCAATGGAGCAAACGTTACAGTATGATTGAGTATGAACTTAATTGTCACGAAGAATACGTCAATATGAATGTGTCAACGGGAATTAATGCGAATATTTTTTTGAATATTTGTAAGTGCACCGATATCATTAAAAGAAGGAATGTTTTTATATAAATAAAAGTTAACCCATGCCGTCAAAAATGACAGCAATACTTAAATAATTTGTAACCCTGGAACCCAATGATTTTTTTCTTTCATAAAACAGTTAGCACACGCCTTCCGTCTTATTGAAGAAGGGAAGTCAAAGTTAACCCTACTCCGATGAGATGAATGTTTTAATGCAGGTTTGTGCGTTGAAATTTACTGTACAATTACCGATGGTCTCACCTATTACGAGGCCATTTTTGATGAAAAATAAAGCCTCTGATCAAACCTACATCGATGTGTACTTCAAGAATTCGACTCCAGCACCAGTCGCTCTTCCATTCAGAGTGAACAATCCGAAAGCATTGAAATAAAGAGATTTGTACCTATTATTATTATTATTATTATTATTATTATTATTATTATTATTATTATTATTATTATTATCATTATTATTATTATTATTATTATTATTATCATCATCATCATCATCATATCAGTTGCCTGGTCATCACAGCTGGAGACTGAGTGACAGCAAGTCTCCTCAGGTTTCCAGCCTTTCTCTCCACACTCTCAGAGTCTGCAGCAGTGCTATGATTTACAGTTTCTTACCAGTTTGAATAAGATTAAGTCTCCTAAGGTCTTCAGCTCTCCTCTCAAATCCCCGTCGCCTGTGACAGCAGCGCTGTCGTTCGTTTTTTGACCAAAATTTGTTGTGTGCGTTGTGTTTTTCCCCTCTCTTCCCATCTCTTCACCCTGTTAGGCCACTACTAACAGCTTATTATTATTATTTGGAATCTCACACCAGTTGCCTGGTGGTAACCGCTGGAGTTTGAGTGACAGCAAGTCTCCTCAAGTCTCCAGCCCTCCTCTCCTAGTACTCATAGGTCGCAGTAATTCTACGATTTACAGTTTCACACCGGTTGCCCAGTGGTTATCGCTGAAGGCTGAGTGACAATAAGTCTCCTCAGGTCTTCAGCTAACGTCTCCTCTCTCTTTCGCATATCATGACAGAGCTACGATTCGTTGCAGTCCTTATATCTCTAGCACCTTCCTCAGTATCCGTGCAGTTCCCAGCAGTGCTGTGGTCTGTACGGTCTCTATCCTCCTCCTAATCCCGATCTCCTCCAGTCTCTCCCTCAGCGTTTTGGGGACAGTTCCTAGTGCTCCCACTATGACTGGTACTACCCTGGTTTTCATGTTCCACATTTTCTTTAACTCCCTTGCTAGGTCCTGGTATTTTTCTCTTTTTTCACCCTCCTTCTTTTTTACTCTATGGTCTGCAGGTACAGCAACGTCTACTATTTGGCAGGCCTTCCTTTTTTTGTCTACTATTACTAAGTCCGGCCTTCTTGCCTGGATGAGGTGGTCAGTTTGGATGTCAAGGTCCCACAGTAGTTTGTGGTTGTCATTCTCCAAAACTGCCTCTGGCTTGTGCTGGTACCACTTTTCCCCATGGTTGAATCCCATTTGTTTACTTAGTTCCCAGTGTATCATCGTTGCTACTCTATCGTGTCTATGCTTATACTCCTTCTGGGCGAGTTGGCTACATTCACTAGTTATGTGGTTTACTGTCTCATCTCTTTCACCGCACATGCGGCATTTGCTGTTTGTCTGTGTTCTGTCGATTTTTGTTTTTATGTAGTTTGTCCTTATGCTTTTGTTTTGGGCTGCCATGATGAGCGATTCTGTTTCTCTCTTAAGGTTTCCCTTTCGTAACCACGTCCATGATTTCTCGTCTGCTATATCTTTTATCTGTCTTTTAAACTCGCCGTACAATTTTTTCCCTTCCCATTTTTCTTTTCTAGTTTGCTGCACTGTTCCATTGTTATCTACTTTATTGTTTGTTGCACTATCCCTCGCGCTCTTTATGATTTCTTCACTATTTGTTTGCACATATCTATCTAGGACTACTTTAGCTCTCTGGACACAATCTTCTATGCTGATGAGCCCCCTACCACCTTCTTTTCTCTTAACGTATAGCCTATCTGTATCATCCCTAGGGTGTAATGCTTTATGCATCGTCATAAGTTTCCTTGTTCGCCTATCCATTGATTGGAGCTCTTCCTTTGTCCATCCTAGGAATGGTCCTGTATACCTAACTACTGACACAGCCCAGGTGTTCATTCCTTTTATTAGATTTCTGCTATTTAATTTGGTTTCTAATATTTTCCTTATCCTTCTAAGGTATTCTCTCTTAATTTTCTCCTTCATCTCTTCCCGTTTTATCGTGTCACATTCAAGGACACCTAGGTACTTGTATCGGTCTTGTGCAGTCAATGCCCTAATCTTGTTGTTGTCCGGAAGTTCTATTCCCTCAGTCATTGAAAGCCTTCCTTTATGCATCACCATGATTGCGCATTTTTCTATCCCAAACTCCATTCCTATGTCCTCACTATATTCCCTTACTTCGTTGAACAGAGTCTCAAGCTCTCCCCTGTTTTTTTGCAAACAATTTAATATCGTCCATGTACATGCAAACAATTTATTATTATTATTATTATTATTATTATTATTATTATTATTATTATTATTATTATTATTATTATTATTATTATTATTATTATTATGCTTTTATTTTCCTCACCTAACAACAATGATTGATACAGACAAATTCAGATTTCCGGTTATAAAATCCAAATGATAGAAAGAAAAGTGATGAGAGGAAGAGAGAGGGAGACGAAGACAGATTCTGTTTCAACGCCATCATTGAACAAAATGAAATGAAAAAGAAAGAAAGAGAGAGACGATGAGAAAGAGAGAAATTGTAATAAGACGAGAAAGCAGAATGGAACTGAATAACTTGATGGCTCCAAACAGATTCTTTTAATTACAATCTATCCTTTTTTCTCTTTTTTATCTTTGCAATGATTATTTTCTTTTTCACTCTTCTCGACTCTTCTCGGCCATAATCGTCCATAGTAAAAACATGAAATTTTGCACATCAAGTCCTTTCAACGAGTTGGCAAAAATAATTTGCTTCTTAGAAAATTTGGCTTCCATGTATGCGTGATACATGAATAGCCAGCCAGCCAGCCAGCCAGCCCTACTTGAAAACTGAAAAAAAAACCCCACGTCGATGATAATGATGATAAGTGTCGATTCCTAATAACGAACACATGTCTTTGTCATGCCGCATAGGATAGACAAATGTGCCAGAAATTGGGAGAATTAGTGTTTTCCTTTTCAAATTCCAAATTGATCGTACAAAATTTTCGGAATTCACTCTTTGATTACTGAATTTATTGCTGAAAGGGTTACATTATGAAAATATGAAAAAAATAGCTTTCACGAGAGGACACCTAATCTCCTCATTTAGTTTTATGAAATCTCAATAAATATCAGTTCCAACAATCAGCTCCATTACTACATAATGGGAGAAAATCATTTTTCAAAGCTTTTCGTCCATTTTGAATTGACTCCAACTTCATGCAACTTTATACAATCTACTGGCTGAGGCCAAACAGAGTACTAATCTATGTCAATACTAAATTGTTTGATGCAAGATCACTTCAAGGATCAAACCAAACGACATTATGCATTGATATTTCAAATACTGTCCAAATATAGTAACACAAAAGGTTTTTAGTTATACTGTTATCAAAGCGACGGGTCGTTACAAGTAATTCTATGAAATGGACGATGCTTGTAATAATCGTCCTTCATCTTTGGTCAAGTGATGAGTCTACAACTAATGCATCCTCTCGATGGTCTTATATGGGGCTGAAATATCGAACTTGACCCAAGAATCGACTTCCGAATTGAGAACCATGCAAACGCACAGAGAAGAGAATCATGCTCTACGTTACAAAGAAATACCACGACATATATATATATAACAATATGTACATAACAATTTATATATAACAATATATATATATATATATAACAATATATATATATATATATATATATATATTTATATATATATATAATGTGTACTGTAGAGAGTGAGACGGACTCAGGAGTAAGGTGTTTAGAGGTAAGGTTTATCAATCCTTAGATGTAAATTGTCCAGACATGTTTCGGGTTTCTTCCCATCATCAGTGGAGTGTGCTGTGTGAGTGTGTGTTAAAAGTTCCCATGTGGAACCAGAGTCCACTATCAGGAGCGACGTATTTTGGGTAGAATGTGTTGTCAGGGCTGCTGGAGGCCTCCTGCTGAGTGGGAGAATGTCCAGTTAGGTTTCAGGTCTTTGGTTAAATAGTAGCAGTTGGTTTTGGGGATATATATATATATATATATATATATATATATATATATATTACAAAACAAACAAACGATAATAAGCTGGTCATGTTGCAAGAACGTCAGAAAACCGCTGGATATCATAATTCTCAATATGGAACCTTATAATGAAACTGTGGCCGAGAAAAAACACAGGACTTGACTACGAAGAGTGATTCATGGGATATTGGCACCGCAACGCCCGTGATAGAGAGCTCTGTTCCAAACGACGAACGTCAAAAGGCTGCTGCTGCTGCGGCTGATGATGACAAATCATGAGACCAACGAAACTGACAAGAGTTTTGTATTTATTCGATTTCTCCCTGAGCTATACCGGCAGAGAAAGCAATTTTCTTGGGGACAGTTTTATCTGCGTTCTCCTGTCACGTCTACCATTCCGATCCAATCGCCGATGACCGTCTTGATCCCACCTATCCCTCGAAACTGACTGCTTTTCTTATCACTTCTTCATTGCCTATTAACACTGGCATCACACACAGCTTGACTTCGGTCTATTTAATAGCCCATTGACCAAAGTCCAGGGAAAATCCGGACCTTATCTCCGCTCAGATCCGTTGGAGTGATTATTCAGTAGATGGTAGACATAGAAAATGAACGACAGATTCATTGCTCGTAGTGGAGTCGATTTACGGGTGGGTATATTGAAGGTTATCGAGATGCATATTTGAATAGTGGACAGATGTTTCATATATATATATATATATATATATGTGTGTGTGTGTGTGTGTGTGTGTGTGTGTGTATGTGTGTGTGTGTGTGTGTGTGTTTGTTCTAAATTTACTATCATTTATATAAATGTACAGAAAAAAACTTATAATTACCTAGCTAATATATATCTTGACTTTAGATATGTATGTGTAAATATGTAAGTTATCATGGTTTTGAGTATACGTGTATAATTCAATCTCATATACAAATAAATATTTGGATATCATTCTTGCATTCCTATTGTAAGGAGACAGCTAAGAAGTGGGATAGTAGTTATGCATGCATATATTGGCAGTATATGTTTATATAAAGTATATATATATATATATATATATATATATATATATATATATATATATATATATAAAGTATATATATATATATATATATATATATATATGTATGGATATGTATGTGTGAGTATGTGTGTGTGCATTTGTTGAAGTACTCATATTCATGAAGATGTACACATGAATAGTCCTGTACTTGTATAGATACTTATTTGTAAATAGAGCAAAACTTTATTTTTGTGTATATTCATTATCTTTATAGATATGATTATTTGTACATGTATACATGTATATGCATATTTATACATTTTTATACGTATGCACATATATATGTGTGTGTGTGTGTGTGTGTGTGTGTATGTATGTGTATGTGTGCGAGTGCATATAACAATTAGCCTACTTTGTAATTGCTTTGTTCATGCACATGCACACATACATACGCATATTTACAATCTTGATAAGTATTGGCTGGTAACCGTAGCGATCAAAGATGGTGTTAAGCTCTACCTGTTTTATATATATATATATATATATATATATATATATATATATATATATATATATATATATATATATATATATATATATATATGCGTGTCTGTACGTTTATTCGTATGTTTTTTTCTGTGTTTGTTCATGAGTTCCAGCGCTCATGGCCATACTCTTTTGTCAACTAACTTGAAGATAAGCATCAGTATTCCATCAGACCCATTCCTGAAATGAATTTTTGATTTTTCGAAGAAACGCTCTCTCGACTTTTTTGGGCGTCATATTAATAAAATCTAGATTCTATCAAACACAGATATTTCTACACATTTGTTTTTTACTAGATTGATTGATGTCATAAGTGGAATTTATTCTGACCATACTTATTCTTCGATAAAAACTTTGTTTCATGACTTCAAATTTTGACGCGACCGTCGTTTAGTTATTGGCCGTAATAACATGTTATGAGTTTTGCTCTGTATGTATATAAATGATAGTAATATAACTTTAATTTGACGCAGAACTGAACTAAAATAAAGAGGCTGCATTTGAAACAACGGTGAGATTTATTCTGTTTGTTTGCAGACAGACATGATGGGACAGGAGAGAGACATTAAAAGATGGAGATACTTGGCAAAAAGAGATTACAAAAGATGGAGCACAATGGCGGGATGATATACAATGGTTTGCCAGTAAGATATGGCACAGTTTAACGTAATCACAGTCCACATGGAAGGTAATACGAAAGGTCTCTGGCCAGCAGTTGACATATAATGGTGGTTGATGATGATAATGTATATATATATGAGTGTGTGAGTGTGTGTGTAGACGTTCAGTTTCATTTATGAAAACATACAATCAGATTCCAGCACAGGTAAACAAAAGCATGAATTTCTTAGCATGTGAGGATGTTGTAAGAAAGTATGCAATCCTTTTTATTTGATGTCTTAAGTAATTTCCGTCCATTGTTTACATAGAAAAATTACTAACAAATAACATATATACATATATATATATATATATATATATATATATATATATATATATTAGAAAAAGAGGGAATTCCACAAATGTTATAAATTTGAGTATTGGTATGGTTTTTTTTTTGGTTTTTTTCACTTGTTTCGGTGATCAAAAAATTCTTCAGATATCTTTTTTTTCTTTTTGGATTCTTCTGAACTCACAGCTGAGTATGTTTGATTTTGTAGGACTTGTTTCCATGAATATATTTGTATCGTAATCGTTGAAAATATAATAACAACGGTGTAATTAAAAAAAAAAGTATTTTCAGCCATCTATATCTACTTCAAAGTTGGAATATATATAAATATATCACATATATCACAGTAAAAATCCGTGATGCAATATGATATAATTCAAAATCTGATGTATGATGAGTTTATATTATAAATTGCTCGATATGTTCAACCTTAGATATTAAGTTGGTTTAGAGTAGAGCTACGAATATGGTAAGATAAGGATTCTCTACAGTTAAATTCTTCACCCGGAGAAGCCTAAACAGGGCAGAGACATGAACAACCTCCCTTTCAACTATTTTGATGAATAGCTTATGTCATACAAGCAGTATGTTATTTCATATAGGATGTTATCATAATGTGTATATGGATGTAATTCTATACTATGCGTCATTTAACAAGAGCTTACTGACATAAGTTACCCCAAAATGTATTTATCAATGAGGGATCAGTAAATATAACGATAAACGTGATTCATTGTTCGTGTCACTTATATTGTGTGTTAACCCATGTGAATTTAAAATTTGTGGTGTTGATTTTAATCTCAGACTACATGCAAATCAACTTATGATATCACCATTACAAATACTAATTACACAGAAATGTTTTCCAGCTGATTTTCTCCCAACATATTCAGCCGACAATTTTTTTTATTAACCTTCAAGTTAATTTTTCCACCTCATATATATATATATATATATATATATATATATATATGTGTGTGTGTGTGTGTGTGTGTGTATATATATATAGAGAGAGAGAGAGAGAAAGAGAGTACACAAAGATATGGAGAGTCAGAGAGGGACTGGAACAGAGAGTAATTGAGAGAAATCAATAATCTGGTATAGATAAATATGAACAATGATATATATGTACACACACACACACACATATATATATATAAAGAGAGAGAGAAAAAGAGAGAGAGAGAGAGAGAAAGAAAGAGAGAGACCACATAGACTAATAAATACGAATAGAGTGACTTACAACTATATCAAGTACGAACGAAAAAAGAAATGAGTACTTGCACGTGCGCTTGTGTGTTTGTGCGTGTGTGAATGTCTACGCTTAACCCGTCCAGATTTTTTTATTTCTTCCCTCACATTTTCGTCGTTAATGGAATGGCTTCAAAGGCAATGAGAGAGAGAGAGAGAGAGAGAGAGAGAGAGAGAGTGTGTGAAAAAAGCTACACTTTGCAAGTCAATCATGTCTATGGAATAATGGACTTTCTACGAATTGTCTCATGTCACTAAGATGGATTTTTTTTCTCTTATTGACTCTTATCGCTCGGTTAGATCCAATTTTTACCCTGGACAGACACCATAACAATATTTCATTGAATCAGTCGGTGTTGAAACATTAACTTTTTTCATACTTTCCGTCAACGAGTTAACAATCGTTACAACATTTATTTACGTTCTTGAGTGATTTAATATCGGGATATATTTCAGAAATAGTATCAAAAAGTTTCCCTCAATTTTCTTTCCACTATGTAGAAAATTATTGTTTGTTGTTTTTTATTTAGTCTCTTGAATATTGTTGAAACAATTTGATATTCCTGGAACAAAAAGATTAAGAACTTCCGAGATTTTAATTCAATTTGTGTTGCCGACAATAGTTGAATAGATGAACATCCAATGGATTAATATATTTCGTAGTATTATTCTGGTTTAATTGTCTGAGGTGTCTCTTCCTCTCTGTAAAAGGCTTTGTCCGTCCGCCCATCGATAGATCGGTTCTCATATTCTTTATCAGCTGTTTTAATTCAGATTCACTTGAAACTTAGAAAGGTATCATTTGATAAGATATTTCTAACTTATAGAAATCAGCTACTCTGGGTGACGTAGACTGACAATAATACCATTTATATTCTATGTTTTCAAATAAATTCTCTCAACTGTTCTGAGTCAGATTTCATTGAAACTTGATTGAAAGATGTTTTCTGATACGATACTTTTTACCAAAAAATATTCCACCCAGGGGGAACTGAACAAGCAATAATGGCGTAAAATTTGATGTTTTAAAATCGGTTTTTTGAATCATTCAAAACAGATGCACTTAGAACTTGATAATTTTTTTTTTACTTTGATAAGGTGCTCCTTAACTTATAATATCTCCCCACACTGTTTCACTTGATCTTACAGTAATGGCATTTAAAAACCATGCAACGTGCACGTTGAAGAATTATGATGGGCCTCACTTGGAGAGTACACAAGACAGCACAGTAAATTTGAGAAAAGACAAGAGTCAAGGACATCATATAATCGGTAAAAAATCTCAAATGGTGGTGGGCTGGAAATGTTGCAAGAATGGCGGACAACCGATGAACATCATAACTCACGACTTGGTTCCCCCGAGATCACATGTGCAACTGAGGCCGGCAGATGGAGAGACGATCTAAACAAAGTACTGGGGAAGGTCTATGTCAACAGACATTAAAAGACATGATGATGATGATGATGATGATGATGATGATGATGATGATGATGATGATGATGATGAAACTTTATAGCAGACCCCTCATTGAATTTTCATTTCTTGTTTATTATATGATTCCTTGTCAAGCATTCATCATTTTTGATTAGCAGCAAGTTCGACCTTTAAGAACAGAAAAATCCATTTAGTTTCAAAAAGAAGGGTCTACAGTTATTGCACCCTCCTGCTAGTCACTAACAGAGCTGAAACATAAGACATAACCAAAGGATTGACATTCAAAATGAGAACCATTCAACGTGAACAGGAGAGAATCATGCTCGACCACATATAGAGAGACAGCGAAGTATACTGAAAAAAATAGGAGTCAAGGGTATAATAAGATCCATTAGAAAAATTTAATGAAAATGGGCCGGTCATGTTACACGAATATCAGATTAGCAGTGGACAACATGATTCATACCGTGGATCCCCAGGAATCATATGCAAAACTGACGTCGGTAAGATATAAGGTGATGTGACAAAATAGACATGTTCAGAATGTATTGGCTCCACGACGCCCATGATAAACAAATCAGACAAATCTTTGGGAAATTATATGTCCAAGGACAGACGCTAAACTGATGATGATGATGACAGTGATGAAACTTTATTGTGGAACCTTCATCAAACTTTCGCTTCTAGTTCATTGTATGGCTCATTGTCAGCCATTATTCATGTTAGTTTAGCATTTCCTTTCACTGTTATTTTAGTTGATTTTCATCGATGCCACTCAGGCCGTCACTCTACGTCAGTTAGTAAATATCTTAGTCTCACCGAGAGATCATTCTTTCTTTATAATGTGCAGTTTACTCAATGTTGTAGACTAACGGTCTGTGTAATTGTGATGAAAACCAAATGAAAAAAACATACTGTTGGGAGGGATCAATGAGAAAAATGGAAAAAAAGGGGTGATAAATGGATCACTTACTTCTTTCGTTTTTTGATGGGCAGTGATCAGCACTAAAAAAGTTATTTCTAAAAAATATGAATGCCACAGGGCGCAAAGTAGGGTATCAATTTAGCATGAACTTAACACAGCAAATTGAACATAGCTATTATCCTATTGGAGAGAGGTGAAAAAAGTGTTTTGTCCAAACATAATAAGGAGTAATTGTTGGATTTTTGTCTACCTTCTTGCTCCATTGATGGGGATCGTAAGCGTTTTTATACCTACATACAACGATAGGCGGCTAGCCAGACTAGCTTGAAAACTGAAAAAACTTATATTGACAGTTTTGGTTGATTGTTACTAATGGAAGAAATACTTAAAAAGTGAGAATAGTTAATATATTTTAGTTTTACATTTTATTCCGATGGTTTTTTTTAAAGTAGGGGAAGTAGTAGACAAAGTGATGGTCAATATATACCCAGAGAGTTATGAACAGACAAAATGGAAAATTGGATTTCTGTAGAGATTCTGTATCACCTGGAGAGATCACAAGACAACACTATATATAAGAAAACAAACTAGGGTCAGAGATATCATAGAAAACATCAGAAATCTCAATCTTGTCATATTGTGAGAATGCCAGACAGTTGCTAGACATTGCGACTCTGCGGGTGGCAAAAAATATATGACGAACTTTAAAATTCCGAAGAGTATTGGTTCTGTGACGCCCACGATAAGCAGATTTTAGGGAAATTCTTTGCCGAATGACATACGCTGAAAGGCTGCTGCTACTGCTGCTGATGATGATGATGTATTTTTGCATGTCTTACTAAATTCTTATCCATTCCTTGGGCAGGAAAAATTGATTGATAGCCTAAAATATGCTTATCTAAATTTTATACCCCCCGTGTGCAATGGATTTTGCTTAGTTCTTTTCATACCTGTCAATCACTAAATGAAGACTAGGATTAATGTTTCATCACAGATGACCTGATAATTACATGAGAAACCCTCCACCAAAACTATTCCCAGAAACTATCAGCATAGGTCAAACTGGTTGTATCATGTGTGCAGTGTGAGCCACATCAGTGGAGTTAGAGAACTGAAAGTTTTCAATATTTATCAATGATTATGTTTATGAAAGAAAATCTTTTTTTTCATTTCTTGAAAAATTTCCCACTTTATAGGTTTTCTAATTGGTATCAATTTTGCTATAAGTTTACCTTGAATCGATCCTTTTTAATGCCCAGAAGCATCCACGTGTGGTTTTCGAAAATTGGAGCTTTCTAGTGATTTTTTCCAATAAAAGGCTAGAGAAGAAATTTACTCCTTGGCCACCTTTTTTCCCAATTTTTTTAGTTTGATCACCTCCTTCACAACATGCTGCTATAAAGAATCTGTCACATGAGGATCTTATTGAATGACTAACCAGACCTATTTTGCAAATTTTGCATTCATATTGATCACAGTGAAATAAGGGGCCTAACCGACCTGGCTGTGAAAATGTTATGTTCGGCTTTACTTTTTCCATATTTCACAGCGTACAACATGCTGTTCTTTTAAAAATAATATTGGCATCAATAAATAAATGTGCGTTATACGCAAAGTCGGTTTGGTTTTTTTTTTGGCGCTTGAAGCATGTGACCCACAACACCAGCAAATGAATTGCGATTTAAATTATGCATCTTTTTTCCTTCTTTCCATCTAAATATTTGAAGTATATTGATTTAGTTTTTTCATGGATAATTGCTGAATATATTTATGGAGAGAAAGGAGAGACTGAGTTTATCCAGGAACTGCCAAATAAAACTGACACCTTATGAAGGCTGAAGAAGTTTTAAATCGGTGGCAGTGTATTACCCTTATAAAAAGTCGGTTTGATCAGATGTTTTATGAAAAACAACGCCACTGATCTGATGATTATTACACTTGGTCAGAAAAGAGGATACTTTTTTCATTTTATTATAATTGGCTGATTCGATATCTACTCCGAAAAAAAAAAGAATTACATCAATCTTTTATTGTTATACCTTCTTTAACAAATACTGATAGACAGGAGGTGAAACTTCGAAAAAAGTATTCGTTCTTCGGAAGGACACACACACACACACACACACACACACACATACACACACACACACTCTCATGACGAATTGACAATACATAAATGGAAAGTATTTTAATAAACACGTATATTCCCGGATAAATCAATGTATAATTGTAAAATATCCTGTCCTAGAATTCTGACTCAAATATATACCTATCGTGTTGAGCAGTTTTATCCTGATAAAGTTACGTTTTCTCAAGCAAAACTAGATAAGCGGGATATCAATAGTTTGAATTCCCACCAGAATTCTGACGAGAAGCTTTCTCGGAATCCAATTTGAGTGATGTTCAATATCATATCGACCTTTTTGTAAGCTAAACCTAATAAGCATGTTATCAATGTTCATAAGTTTCCCACCAAAAACCGTCTGGAAATTAAACACACATCCAACCAACATCTAATCGACATACAATCAATATTATAGTTGTGTCCCATCAGAAGCCTTCACGAAATCCAACGTAGTTTTCAAACAATTGTAGGGGGCTTCCAAACATATGTTGTTCGCAGGTTAGTTCTTTTTAAACATTGCCAACCACTCGTGCAGAAATGTTGTCGAGAATACTGCTTTTCATCGGGAGAAGCCCAGAGTATATTTTCCTATCCAAAGATAGAACAAAGATTCACAGAGTAACTTACGACGGGTGAGTTCTTTTGACCTCTTCAAAACCATCTTTCTAGAGAAATTGAACCTTTTTCGACCTAGTTGTAGCTACAAACACGTTTCTTTACTAGCAAGTCAAACATGAAACTCTTCATGACCAGGCATATATCCATGTTTGTGCACAACTCATGTATTGCACATAACTCTCGCCAAAAAGGTTTGGAAAATCTGGGAAGACAACGTGTGCAATTGTCAATACTGTCAGTTCTCACTGATTTTGGTGTGAAATATCCAATTGCTGAAATTTCGATTTTATTATGAGACACACGTTATGTAAAATTTAAAATTAGTTTTATTTGTTTTGAATGGAAATGTTTATTCTTATAGTGTTTACCAATAATGTAGACAAAAAAGCTAAGCCTCCAATAAGAAAAAAGCCGTTATTTGATATAAAAATCTTCTAAGGCAAAACGAAAATTTTCGAAATTGAATACAAATAATCTGAAGCAAAAATGTAAGGAGATTGGAAAAAAATTTTTTTTCGATATTTTATTTGTATGTGTCAATTCCTTCGGCTTGGAATAAAAGAAATCAATGTTGGAATATTTTCGGCAGGTGGGGGAACACAACTACAATCGTGCTGTAAGTTGATAGGCGTCTAGGTAAGTAATTTGTTGTGAGCAACAATCGTGTCCTTTTTCAAATATTATACGACGGTGCATATGAATGTGTGGAAAAATATTGAATATGCATATAAGTTGAAAAGAAATTCAGATCACGTAATGCAATTGTACATTCATATATGCTCAAATCAATACACGAACGATGTATATAGATATACAGGAATACCTTGAATAGAGAAGTTCAGATTAGTACGGGTTTTTGATGTAGTGCGGTTATGGTATTGGCTGTACAAATTGATGTAACCAAGTATAAGCTGAATAGAAAAAACATTGAATCATATTAATATCTTGAACATTACATAAAATGTTGGAACGAATCCACCGGACTCAAGTTACATCCACACACACACATACACACACAAACACACAGACACACACAGACACTTATCTATCTATTTATATATATATATATATATATATATATATATATATATATATATATATATATATATATATATATATATATAAAGAGAGAGAGAGAGAGGAAGAGAGATGAGTGACTGAGATGAAAAAAAAGTAATTCACTGTGATATGAAGCGGATATTGACAAAGAAAACGGGATCAGCCAGCTGAGTTCGATACAAGCTGAGACTGTCCATGTTCATTCAGCACTTAGAAACTTGTGAAAAGCAGGAATCCACTTCTTCCTGTGCTAAATCATATCATCTGATATCCTATCAAAATATTTCATAACTGGTACGCTTCGATGTTTGAAGAAAAAAAGATTGTGTGAGGGACTCCTTGAGGAAATCACCTCTCCATGACCGCATCTACTTACAGTAAAAGAAAAAAAAAGACGAACATTGTTGACTTCATGAAGGACCAATAAGAAATGTGAACATTGAATCTAATAAAATCAATTGAAAGATTGGATGACTTGGAGTCACTAAGTGAACAATGGAAAGAGCAATATCAGGAATAACTGCATGACATAATGGGATGATCAATTGGAATTTTTTTAAAAAAAGGTGATCAATGAATTAGTCCCTCTCTCGCCTTCTGTTGAGCACTAAAAAGTCTTATTTTCAGAACACAAGCATGAGTGCAACCGGGCACAAACATGTATCAATTGAGCATAAATTTGAAGTGCAAATGGGATCCCCCACATTGGAGGTAATAAAATCCGTTTTTTAGTCATGATAAGGTGTAAATGTCGAATCCCTCAGCTCTCTAGCTCTATAGTTGCAGTCAGAAAACGTGATGCATACATAGCCAGCCAGTTCATCTTAAAAATTTGAGAAACCTGTGTTAACAGTTTTGGTTGACAGTTACTGGAAAATAAGTCAAAATCTGAGAGCTTTCCAAGGTGAAATATATCAATGTGATCAAACAATAGAATGTCGGTCGGTAGATCATTTAGCAAGAATTAGGGCTAACAGATGGTCCAAAAGATTTTTAGCATCGTGCCCGAAATATAATCATAAAAGCCCATATCGGAAGATAAGGTAAAAGAGTTTGCCGATAAGATTAGAATTGTTAGTTACGGTCGGAATGAATGGAGTTGAAAAGGCCCATTGAGTGATGATGATGATGATGATAAATCCATTCATTGATTATCTCAAGAATCCAGGCGATTCAGAACGTTCTACCGTAGGGTAGATGGATGCAAAGGTTGAGCTTTTTCTTTGCGCTCTTTTGTGAACTGTAGAGATCGGTTTCTCCCATAAAGATTGAGGGGATCGTTACCGGAAGCTATCCACATGGTCTCGTTGCTAGCAGCACCTGGTATACCCAGCTGGTCTTCTATCAAGATACCGACCAGGCTCATCTTTGTTAAACTTCTCTGACCGTACGAGAATCAGGGTATCTTTCCGATTTGGCTGTAACCTGAAGATTATGCTGCTACTGCTGCTTTTAATGATGATATTAATGATGATAATTATAGGTCAAGGTCGGTAAGATTACCGGGAAATGTACTGGTAATTTGAAGAGATATGTTGTCAATTGATGTTCAGAATTGGCCGCTGGCGACCATTGATGTGAGATACAAATATTTTTTGAACGATTGAATTTTGAATACTGTCTTAATCGACATGATATCCACAAGCTGTTAAATGCGAATAGGGAAAGATAGTTTTAATGATTTGATGTTTAAGCATTTTCATGTAACAACATTTTCACCGGGAAAGATGTATTTAAACATTACATAGGTAAAGGCATAATCTGAAATCCAGATCAATGAATAACGCCACAAGGGAACTGAAGACCTTGAGTAGTCTGAATAATTTTTCCCCCGAATAATCAGAATAATTAATTTGTCATTAAAAAAAAAAAAAGGTAAGGATATAATTCAAATTATTCAAAACTGATACGCTAGAAAATTGAGATTGAACATATAAATTAAGCAAATGAGACTCAGTCATGCGATCATAAAAATCAAGGCTGATGTGGATGATTTCAACTAATAAACCTTTTTTCTGTGTTGCTTGCTTCAGTGCTCAATGTTCGTAAAATCTAATGCACACATGCGTAGAAAGGATTATATATATATACAATTTTGTGTATATGTGGGTGTTATAGTTTTAGACCGCATTTATTTGGAAACATATTTCATCCGGCACTGGAATCGGCCAAGTACCAAACAGGACACCCGATCACGTAAATGCCCAGTCAAATTCTGTTTACAAACTCACATATATTTGCTTACGACTGGATAGATGAGGTGGTTTGAGTGCGCTATTATTATCTAATTTTATATATATATATATATATATATATATATATATATATATATATATATATATATATATATATATATATATATATATATATATATATATATATATATATATATATATATATATATATATATATATATATATATATATATATATATATATATATATATATATATATATATATATATATATATATATATATATATATATATATATATATATATATATATATATATATATATATATATATATATATATATATATATATATATATATATATATATATATATATATATATATATATATATATATATAAAATTGTAACATCAATATAGGTGCTCACGTGTATTTCCAAGCAAAGGGGTACGATCCAGGGTGCAGATTGGATATCGGGCAAATCAGGGTAATACGTGCAAAGTATCTTAAGAATGATTTGGTCTTTTACTCCCTTAATGAAAGGGTCCGCTACACCCCACCATGTTATTAATGCTCCTCTATTCAGGGTTGAGCACTCTTTAAGTGAGGTAACATCCACTGCAAGCTTATGAAGTGTTCTTCTATAGGAATTAAGCATTCTGGTGAATGAGGAATTTCTGTGTAATTTGAATATGACGCTTATATTCTGCTCTTCTGCCTATCCAGTTCCGTAGTCCAGAGGTTAGATATCAGCCTACAGGTCTGAAGTGAGGGTTTCAATTCTACTTTGCAGTACTGGAAAGTCTATAATCACATTGAAGAGATTAATACATCGAAACAGCCGTCTGTGAATGACACAATTATATATATATGATGAATTTCTAGGTATGATATCTGGCATTGTTGTTAAATTGACAATAAGGGAAACAGTATTTCTATTGATACTCGGACCATCCTCATCTTAGTATTTTTTCATACAACGTTTCAGCCGTTGCACTCAACGGCCTTCGTAGGTGTGGGGAAGTAACGAGCCGAACCCTTTATTTATCCGAGGGGGGTATATTGACTCCCCTCTTAACATTAGTAGTTCTTGATAGAACTTAGAACCATCAGATTACTTTACAGATTACTTTGTCTGATGCTGTAACCACTGCGCTATGTGTCCATGTGAACTATCATTAGAAATAATAATAATACCTCATCTCAAAAATACAGAGATATACTCAGGAAAATAGTTTCGTTAATCAATTGTATTATAATATATATATATATATATATATATATATATATATATAGAGAGAGAGAGAGAGAGAGAGAGATAGAGAGAGAGAGAGGGGGGGGAGAGAACATCTAAAACTTGTTTTTAAAAGAGCTTCTTTGGTCTCTATGGTCATTTGAAGACCAACAAAGTCCAAATCTTGTGTTGATATTCACTCACAGACTTTTAGATGAAAAAATCTATTTTTCAGATAATCAGATCTGGTGCACGTGCTGGCTACGGTGTTCATTTTTGCGAAATTATATATTTTATTTATTATCAACAACACACTCACCTTTGCACACACGCAAACACACACACACATATATATGTTTGTATGCGTATATGTGTGTGTGTGTGTGTGGTTATGTGTGTTTCTTCTGCTGAAGACGACAGTAATACTATTCCGGTATTTCGCTTTGTCTGTCCGAAGGCAACAATCGCTGAGGCCCACAAGGATCTAACCGTGCGAGTTCCGAGATTAACCACGTGAACATCGCTCGGAGGCAGACCACTGCCTACATATCAACAAACATTAATAACACACATCTGCACTCCGTATAAGCGGACATATAAGTCAGCACCAAAACAAAGATGAGTTTGGTGCAATATTCACCAGATTACTCGATTTTCGAAACTAAGGCAGCATTGTGTCCATCAAATTCATAGGATTTAAACGGATTAATACGATCCACTATGGAAAATACTTGCCCTACATTGGAGGCACAAGCGCTGTAACGGTTAAAGGAGGCAAAAAATAGAATCTGCCAAGTTCAAACCCTGGTTGAGACTGTTCACGTTCAATTTGCACTAATGTGCATCAGGAAGGCATGAAATCACCTCTTTCCTCATTTCTTGCCAGCTATGGGTGAAGCAACTGGACGAATTAAGCAGCTTGCTGTTTAGAAGGCAACCACTTTAGGAGGAGAGTAACTCTGGATTCAAAACTATCGTGATGATAACGGGAAATCACAATCGCTCATGCCATCTTTGGTCGTTTAACAACACGATTCTTACCTCTACTTGGCCTTGTGCCAGATGAAGAGTCAACTCAGAATCGTTTATGTATTGATTTGTGCAAAAATGTTTTGCAAACACACATCTAATCAAACCATACTAGTGTAATTATTCAGTTATGAAAAAATACATAAAATGATTTGATGTGACATTTAGTATATCAGTGAAGAATCAGTATATTGATTAGGGTAGTTTCAGTGACAATCAATTTCATTATTCGACTAAAAAATCTTCTTGAAGTGCTATACAAAATTTAGTATAATAATTACCCATACCAAGTCCTGCAAGTCCACACAAACATAAACATATGTGCACGCACACACACACACACACACACACACATATATATATATATGTATATTATTGTGTCATCAACAGACAGCTGTTTCAATGCATAACCTCTCTTCAGTGTGGCTATAGACTTTCCATTTCCCATCCACTACCGCGAGGCAGAATTGAAACCTTCAGACCCGTAGGCCGATATCCTACCTTTGGACTACGGACTTGGAATTTAATTACACAGAAATTCCTCATCCACCAGATGTATTTATATTTGTATGTGTGTGTGTATGTGTTTGTGTTAGTGTGTGTATAGTGCAATCAAATCTATGGTGCACTTTTTTAAAAGATTGCTTCGATTAATTTTGAAAGTATTCAAAATACAAAGATTCAAACACTAATAGGGGTTCTTGTGCATTTTGAATGCTACTTCCATTGAAGTTTTCTATCAAATGAGAATTTAAACCATTGTTGACCTCATGTGAGTGAGGTTGATCTCAATCAAACTTGACCCCATCTTACACAAAGATTCCCTTCGATTGCCAGCTATTATAAATGATATTGTGTAAAAATGTACGTAGATACGAAATGAATTGTGATTTATATTCGTTTTCATGCAATAAAATTGATAATTACCATCACCAATCCTCTGATGCTACGAGTTGTTGAGATTTCGCCCGAATCGGTTTTTTTTTTAATGCTCCAGTCAGTTTTTGTCACCTCAGGTAGGCTCAGAAACAAAGCTGGCATTACTTGGACTGCACTGCACACCATGAACCTTTCATCCATTTGCCGGAATCTTACAAGAATCTGATCATCGTTTTTTTACAACCAATATTCTATCTTAGCTGTGAGTTGAAATGCACTCTCGACCACATTTCCCGACACGCAGACATATTTTACCCAATGTTGAATACACTTCTATTTTATATTCCCACTTACTAACAACTTTATCAAAAGTGGGCTTTCCTTTGGACACAAATTACTACAAGATTCCATGATGTCAATATAGGAAAAGTTCGAAGGATAATCACTGCTACAAAAGTAACGTGTTTAAATGAACAAACAGTAGGGAATGAGCAGTCTTAAAGACCTTGCTGGTTCACCAGATGTAATGCTGGGAACAATGAGGCCAAGTTTGCCTTCTGTTAGCCCGTGGTTGAAGAGTCAACGATAGTTTAAATTTTCCTTGTACAGAATACTAAGAAAAATGAAGAATCCAAGATGCATGGCAACATGAATTATTGTTAACATCATTCAAATTTAAATAAGGTTTTAAGATAAAATTTTGATAATTTTGAAAAAGTGATCGAGAACTTTGACAGTAGTAATGTATGTATGTATGAGGATAAGTGATATTGACTTTTAAAATGTATATTTTCCTAAATAAAGAGTGTGCGTTGTGAACACCTGAAGTGTTGTGAACATCTCTTAAATATGTAAAACAAATTACTTCTCAAGTTTGCTGCCAATTAGAAATCACGATGTCGTCTATTATGTGCACAACTTGAACTTTTCTCAAAAAGATGCAATAATAGCCACTTAAAATATCATAGATATCGATTAAGATATTTGAAACTCCACCAGAAAAAACATTTTTCTCCACTTGAGCTACTTATGAAACCATTTAAAAATACTAAGCTAGTTTCTTCACTCCTACACTTGAGGACAATAAATTCAAGAGACACATTTCACTACTGATTTCTTATTCAGTTTCAAATATTATAAATTAGATTAGTGTAAAGATGCCTCCCTTAAATTAGGTATGATTGTTGTTTTTTTTTGTTGTTGTTGTTTTTGTTGTTGGAAAGTTAATGCTTTTTTTCGGACGACTGATCTCTTTCTTGGTGTTGTTAAGGCAAAGTTTTGGTGGCGCATTCTACTGCCTTCTTCAGGTGAAGTATACAAATGTGATCGTGTTAAATTGAATATTCCAATGGTAGCCATGCCACAATGTAGGATTCGGATGATGTCGATGTCCTTTTCTAGGCCTAGATTCCCATACCTTGATGAATAGAAGCTTCATTGGATTCAATTATGCACTTTTCTGACTTCATAGACAGGTAAACTCACTGAATGTTGATGGCCCTATATAAAAACTATAGACAATATTGGTATATATGATTTTCCTCCATTCACCACTCAAGCTGTCCTCACTCTCATACCAGGGAACGATCATGTGACATTCGTTTAAGTTATAAATACTGCACAAACCTTGCTTTCTTGTCAGGGCGCAACAGAAAAGACCATGCTGAATGATAAAAGATAGGCCTACCCTGATTCAATACTTCAATTCTGGATCACCTTTAAGAGTCGAACTTAGTAGTTATGCCTGGAAGACTGGCTTCTATAGCTGTTCGATTTACATCGGGAATTAAAACATAAAAAATGTTATCAAATTAGTGTGTCCAAATCACTTTATTCAAAGTGATCACAATTAGCAATTTTTTTTACGTAACTTTTGCCTAATGCTTTCAGATAGTACTTGTTAATTATAAAACTCTGTCCAAAGAGAACTAAGGTGGCTTCATCTACATTTACTAAAGTGGATAAAAGTTCTGCTTAAGATTTGCTGTATTAAAATACCCAGAGAAGGGAATCTAGCGGGGTGAAGTACCATATGTGCTGCAAGAATAGTGAGACAAACTTTAATTACTCTTCTCCGAAGTCCCCACGAGTAAACATTGAGTTCCCTCGATGACACACCAAGAATTGGAATAAGAATCCCGTTATCTTAGTCTAGTTTGTTTTAATGTCTATGAATTGATGCTAATAGGGTTTTGAACAAACTCTGAACTGGACTGTTCTAGTCCACTTCTGCAATAATGTCCTAATGAAAGATATGAATCCATATCTTTCCCCCCAAAATGGGTTAGAATATCAGGACAGATTGTGCTGTTCAGACTTGAAATGCAACCAGGACAACTTTGAAGTTCAAAAATCAGGAAATAGTGGCAAAAGATTAGCTCAACCCGACACTTCTTTCCCTAAATCAACAAGACCATAATTAGAGGAATTAAATAAAAGAATCTGTTCCGTACCAGACCTGGAATGGACAAATATGCTGATATTGATGACGATGATGATGATGACGATGATGATGATGACGATGATGATGATGACAACGACAATGACCACAACAATGATGATGATGATGATGATGATGATGATGATGATGATGATGATGCACCTCCGGACCCACCCCTCCCATATATATATATATATATATATATATATATATATATATATATATATATATGTATATATATATGAGAGAGAGAGAGAGAGAGAGAGAGAGAGAGAGAAAGAGAGAGAGAGAGGTGCCTGTGTGTTTGCATGTTTTTCTGTCATGTTGTAATAAATATGTAAAAATCAGTGCAACCAACACCAATTTGGCAGCATCCTAAATGAATGTTTTCAAAGTGAGAAGTTTTGGGCTAGAAGTTTTAAGGGGGGGGGTATTTACCGAGTAAATATAATGCCAAAACAAAACATACTTTCCGTTCATTTACACATCTTCTTATCCTGTATGATTAGAAGGGAAACCTACTCTTTGAAAGGTTAAAAGCGAAAGAAACTTTTTTCCAAAATTAGAATTAAATTGAAAAAGTTTTGAGCCATTTGAAACGTTTTAGAGGCGGGGGGTCTTTTCAGATAGTAAATATAATACCAAACTGGACCTCTTTCTCTCTCTCTCTCTCTATATATATATATATATATATGTGTGTGTGTGTGTGTGTGTGTGTGTGTGTGTGTATGTGTGTGTGTGTATGTTTGTGTTTGTGTTTGCGTATATGTGTGTGTATTGTTAGTATATGTTGAAATATCTTCCTTTTCCTATTTCTGCATAAATGAGTGGTATGTATATATGTGCGTTTGCTCATGTGCCTCGGATGCTTGCATGTGTGTGTACGTGTACGGGCTTGTATGTGTAGATGTATATTTTCTAGAATCTCACTTCTAATCTTCAAATCAATTTAATTTCCCAGTCAATGGATTTCCAATTATCATTTCACCTTTTTTTAAGGCCCAGATTAGAAGGAAATTCATCAAAGACCACAAATAATCAATATTCAATCATTTTTAACTTTTTATTTTTTTTACTCTGCAATGTCCTCCATTATCATTTGATTTCTTGACTTTTCCTTTTACATTTTGTTTTCCCCATGAACTTATATTTCCCTTTCACTCTGCTCCGAGGCTAAAGTAATAATATAATTCCCACCGGAGCCAGATTCCATTGTTTTTCTACAGCAAAGATTTTTTAAGCATGAGGCTCCTCTCCATTTAGACATTAGTTGGAGACAACCGAATTCCCTTCAATCATACTTAGCTAAGCTTTGTTGATATAATTTATCATGCTAGTCTAACTAAATGAAAAATAAAAGCAAGGAAGTCGGCTTGTACACGAACTTCAGCCAAACAAATGTCATGAACAACAAACATGTTGAAGACAAAGACGCATTGAAAACGGAGACCTGAAAAAAAGTACACCACTACATGTATCTAAGACATCAAGTCTCCATGAAATCCTCAAAAGAAGAAGAAATCAAACTGAGAACCACACCAAGTTAACAGGCTTCTGGTTGAGCAAGCTCTACTTTTAAAACTAAGAAAATTTAACTTGTCCGAAAAAGAAAAGTTAACGACCAATGCATCCTCCTAATAGTCACCTATGGAGCTGAACTGGAATTTTACGAAAAGATTGATCCTCAGACTGAGAAGCAAGCAACGTGCATAAAAAAGAATCGTGCTCAACGGCATATGGAAAAATTATAAGACGAATCAGTACATTAAAGAAAAGACAGGAGTCAGATATATCGTAGAAACATAATAACACTGTAATGGCATTTGGTATTACCTGTTAAAAGATTTGATACATGGCAATGAGTCACCATTCCTACTTAATCTTCCTCTCTGCTTTTTAGAAACTGGCAACGTACATTCTCATCAAAACTGACTACATAGGTTTCTTCTGTTTTTAAGTGTGTTTGGTGAGTTACTCAATAGGAATCGTAATATAATCAACATCTTATGTCAGCTGGGGATGACAAATTTGAATATTGGAAATGTGGTAAAAAATAAAATAACTACTCTTTTTATTGGATCCTTAAATAGTTCAAATTTCCACAAAATATACTCAAAGACTGCCATACAGAAACTAGATGACCGATCTAGCTCAAGAGTACTCTGTAAATTTACCCTACCGAAAAAAATTTTTTCTAAATTTAGGTTTGGTTTTCATAAAATAAGCATAATTTTTTCTAAACATATTAAGGAATAATTTTCAGCCGTCTAGTTCCATTGGTGCCCCCTATATGCGACACCATACCCAGTCAGCCAACCAGGCAGAATCATTTAGAGAATGAAAATACTTATGTAGGCAGTTTTGGCTGACGGTTCTAAAAAGTGTTCCAAATTAGTGTTACAGAATTTTGGCAAATATTCCAAGATATTATCGTTATTCCCATCGGTCTCAATTTATTTCATATAATTCCGTTAGATTTATTATCTTTGCGTCGCACAGATAAATAAACTTCACCTTTGGGGAAGAATTTCCGAGGATTTAATGACCAAAACTGAAGAATTCGTCTATGATTCGGCTTCGAACTACATTACCCACAGTAAGAGTAAATGTTTAAAAGAAAAAAAAGGATGAAAATTCTACGTATAAAACATGTTCATGAGAGGGTCCTCTCTTTAACTCAACTTTCCATCACATCCTGCCTCCAGGGGACAGCAAATAAATACATACATAAAATGCAATATACATCCATGTATATTCTACGTGTCTGTGTGTGTGTTTATGTGTGTGTGTGTGTGTGTGTGTGTGTGTATGTGTGTGTGTGTGTGTACATGTCCTCCTGTGTTTGTGCAAGTGTGTGTATAAATCAATGTTTTATCACATTGTTTACTCCCAAACTGTGGATAAAACGTGAATCGTTGCCGGACAGTGAAATACATCCTGAAAAGTAAAAATCCGAACGACAACATTTTTTCTGTGTTCACAACACTGAGACACACAGATGCTACGGTCTGATCTTTCGCAGGAACATCGGGGAGTGACACACTGAACCAAGGTAGCAGGGTTGCCAATTTAGATTTTTCAATTTTTGGATTCTGGAAATCAATCACAAATTTGAAAAACGAAAAAAAAAAAAACATCTCAATAGGCATCATTGGATTTTAAAACATTAACAAGTTAAAAGCAATTCTAAATATTGTTAGCCAAAGGAGCCTGGTGGGGGGCAACATTTTAACCTCAAGTAAAGTGTTCTGATTCTATGCAGAAGTGCTTATCAATATGTTAATAATACTGTTCATCTTGAGGGGTCATTATGCAAATATGGATCACCATGAAAATGTTTGAAATTTACATGTGCATCAAGAAATTCAAGAAAGGCATTGTGTCAGATTAAACTACGATTATTTTCTGGGGGCTTTGCTGTGGAATTAGCAGAGAATGCATTAGACATTGCTATAAACGTAGTGGGAAGCCATTTCTTCCACGAAAAAAATACTTACAACGATTGAGATCCATTAGTGTCTTATTTTGCCAAACATGTCGTTACTAACAACAATTCTGGATCATGTACACCCATTTTCCTGCCTGAGAGACGCCGGGAATTACGATAGTTATACCTAAACATATACAAAAGAAATGCAATATAAATGATCTGACAATAGAAAAGCATAAAAAGTAAGGAAGAATGAATTTTCATTTTTCGGGAACTGATGCAAATGTAACAGAAAAATAGGGTTATCATAGACACCCCTCACACAAATATATATATATATATATATATATATATATATATATATATATATATATATATATATATATATATATATGTAATCAAGTAATGAATATATAATACGATGAAATAACTATAACTGAGCTATTTGAAATGTTTTCAATTGTTTATTCCATTTACGCTGTCTAGGCCAAATGATATATTCACTTGTAAAGATAGGAGATCATTTCAAATAAGAGTTTCTATATAATTTAAAATAATTTATAATCATTCTGTTAGGTCATATACATCCATTTCTTGATATATATACATATATATATATATATATATATATAGAGAGAGAGAGAGAGAGAGAGAGAGAGAGACAGAGAGACAGAGAGAGAGATAGATAGAAATAGAATTATATGTTCCGATAATTTTTGTTACTGGCACGCTCATAGATTAATTCCTGATGTCAAAGGAAGTGAGAATTCCATTGCTGTTTTTTCGTGAATGTTAGACTTGAATTGGTTTATTAGTAGAATTCATATTGTTTTCAAAAGGTTTGTTGATGGTTCCAGATAGTAAATAAATCTAGGAGGGTCTCAAGATTTGATAGAGTAAGGGGTTTTCAGGTTCTTGCATTATGACATCACAACATACGTATCCAGGAGTATATTCTCCGGTTATTTTTAGGAGTCTGATGGAGTCAATTTTGACATTGTTGGCTGTAATAAGTTTCCTGGTTTCGGTTTTTAGTTGATTCTTTGGATGCTTATTCAATTCTGTGTGTTTTATCAGATCGTTCAAAATTGTTCATTGTTTGTTACGGTAGTCAGGTTTGGTCAGCACGGCAACGATGTTTGGTAAGTTGACTTTTTTCTAATCATTATCTCGGGATGATTACATGCATTTTAGTTGGGAGTTTACTGCTTCTGTTATTATCGTTGTATCAGGGGTTTTTTGGCTCCGTGGGGGATCTTTCATTTCAGGATAAGTGGTTTTTGATTTTCTTCTTGAAGTTCTAGGATGTCTTGATATAGTATTTCAATTTCTATTTTTTTTTTGTTGTTTTTTTTTTCAGTCATTGGACTCTTTCGACAACTCCGTCAGTCTTTCTGATAAGCAACTAACCTATCATTAAGGAGTTTTACTTGTAAGACCCAACTGCCATCTCTACAACAAATCAAGCATGATTAAAAAATAAAAAAAGGGAAGTATATTTTTATTGTTATTATTGTTGTATTAGCTTTTTCTGGCTTTGAGGAGATCTTTCATTCCGGGATAACGGTTATTTCTTTTCTTTTTTGTTAATTATGTTGAATTTTTCGTAGAGATGGCAGTATGATTGTAGGTTGAGTAAGGCCTTTATGATTGATGATTGTGTATGCATATATCACGCGTACAAGTCATATTAAAGAGCTAGACAGCAGAACATTTCAGCCTTTATTCCTATCATGTCCAAACAAACATTTTTGTTTGTTTTTTTTTTTTCATTATTTGCTCCCTTCTCACTGATAAGTTTATTTTGGGTCCAATTCGCGATGCAAGTTTATGCTAAAATAATTCATTAAATTCTTGCTTGTTTTTGAAAAAAATCAGACTTTTTTCAGCGATCACGACCGAACAAAAGGGGATAGAAATAACATTGATCACCTGCTCACCTATTTTTCTTTTAATTTAACTCCCTGGAAGACGTTGATCACGTGATGGCATCTATTGAGTGTCTAATCAAACTTGTTGAGTACCTCCGAATCCCCTCCGCTTTACTAGATAGAGTAAACGGTAAAATAGAAGGTAATAGAGATAGATAGTGTAGCGCCACTTTCATCAATGAAAGAAACCAGTGCGTCTGCCATTGAAAATCAGTATTTAAATTGCTCGCTGCTTCAATGACAAAAAAAGCATATAGCATCTTTATTATACACCCATCTGTTGAGAATTATACACTCATTCAATTTTATATCATCAACATCATCATCATCATCATCTGTTATCGGATTCACCACACCTCTCTACCACGGGTGTTGCGGAGCCAATCTTTTATGAACTTGTTCGATTCGTCTCACCATCTCATATCAAGCCAATCTCAGTTCGGCTTTCAATCACTGGAGATATAGTCCAAACGAAATAATACATATAAAGTTTGTTGGATGGTGATGTACTGTTTTCCTAGTTTATATACTTTATAAGCATCCACCCAAACGTCCGCTACCATCGTCTTGCTCCCCAGCTCCCTATACCATCACTCAACTCCCAACGCCCCCAAAGCCCCCTAGAATCAAACGCCCCCTACCACCCTCTTGCCTTCCAGTGTTTCACTTGAGTTTTCCAGCACCCCAAGGGGGGAATCGCTGGTCCATTTGGTGAAGTGCATCCAGATAGTTACCTGTTGGTCGTGAGTTCGATCATTTAGCCAGGCAGTAAAAATCGCATTCTGTCGAAGTCACAAAAGCAGAAGCGCCACAAGAAAGGCAAAATACAAACTATCTAGGAATGATAAACTGATGAAGATATCCTCAAACGAATGATTTGTTGTCCTAGGTAGATGTAGTGGTCTACCTTGCCGAGTTTTGCATCTTCTATCTTGACATTTATGTTCTTATTCTCAACATGATCATTGCAAATGATTTTCGTTTTACTGAAGTTCATGTGCAGACCTGCTTTTTTTAAATCTCTATGAGACACTCAAAAGAGGAGGAAATCAAGCGAAGAATAACTTTGGGATAGTAAGCCTTCGGCAGAGCAAGCTCTACTTTCAAGAACCAGATGATTCCAATAATCCTAAAAAGAAGAGTATACAACCAATGCATTCTCCCGGTAGTCACTCATGGAGCTGAAATATGGGATCTAATCAAGAGACAGGCCTGCAAACTGAGAAGTATGCGACGTGTGCATGAGAGAATCATGCTCAACCTTACACGGAGAGATCACAAGACAGGCCATTTTGCAAGAATGACACACAACAAGTCTCACAACATGGATCCCCAGAATTCACAAAAGAAACCATGGCCGATAGAGCACAAGATGGAGAGATGAACTTGACGGATTCAGGAAATACTGGCTCCGCGATGCCCACGATAGGTAATTGTGGCGAATCCTGGGGAAGGTCTATGTCCATCGACGGACGTTAAAAGACTGATGATGATGATGATGATGATGATGATGATGATGATGATGATGAAAGCGATTTACTCACGTGAACTGAATATTGGGTTCAATATCATTACTAGACAGCCGAAATAAACCATGGAGTTGAACAGCTCGGAAGAAAGTCACTAGTTTGGATAGACCAGTGTACAGTAATGGTAATTCCTAATCTCTGGGAAATATTGTATGAAGAAAGCAATCGACAGTGAAATTAATACACCAAATCCCAGTTCCAGGTTTGGATATGGGTTAAATCAACGGTTAGCTGTATGGAAGATGTTATCAATGACCAGAGTTCAAATGCTGGCTTAAATAGTTTGTGTTTCATCATCATTATTATCGTCATCATCATCAGTCTTTCAAGGTTGGTTGTTGGACATTCCCCATGATTTGACACAATTCTCTATCATGGGCGTCGCAGAGCCACTACTTTCTGTATTCTATATTCTGTCAACGTCGGTTTCGCATATGATATCTTGGAATCCATGTTTATGAGTCGTGATCTCCATTGGTCGTCTGTCATTCTCGCAACCTGGCCTGCCCATCGCCATTTAACGTTTTAATAGTTTCTATGATGTCTCTGATTCCTGTTTTCTTCCTGATATACTGTGCTGTCTTGTGACCTCTCCATGTAAGGTTGAGCATGATTCTCTCATGTGCACGCTATATGCTTTTCAGGTTGCGGGTCTATCTACTGGTTACGTTTCAACTCCATAAGTGATAACCACGAGAATGCATTGGTTGTAAACTCTTTTTTTCAGGATTATTGGGATCGTCTGGTTTTTGAAAGTAGAGCTTGCTCTGTAAAGGCTTGCTATCCTAGAGTGATTTTTTGCTTGATTTCCTCCTCTTTTTGGGATCTCATAGAGATTGTCTTGGGTAGATACAGTGGTCTACTTTGCCGAGTTTTGCATCTTCGATGTTGACAGTTATGTTCTTATTCTCAAAGGGATCGAACCTCAGACTAATTGCCTCAGGGAAAAGATGAACACACCTTATCGTCCGAGCTATGTGTAAAACTTTTGGCCTTGTATTTCAGTCAATCTTATGCGTTGGGCTTGCACCCAAACGGCAAAAAAATACAATTGGAAAAGTAACAACGAATTGGTTTCTCGGAATCGTTCGAGACAGCTAGACAATTATTACTGCCTCATGTTCCGAGCGACACGGGAAGCAGCTTTGTTTTAGTTTGCAAATATCACGAAACACAGTTGGTTAAATCAATTCCACTTATTTCACTCATCCTATCGGTAATTACCACTCGATGGAGTAGTGAGACCGGTTGATTTTTGGCTTCAGTTTTATTCAGTTATTTGTGAGTTGGCCTTTAGATTACACCAATCTTTTTTAGAGGCTAAAGATAGGGTCGTTTAAAATAGTCAATAAAATAACGTATGGTCATAGGGTCAGTTTGGTTCATCTCCCAAGTGGTCCTGCTGTCTTTTCATGAAGGAAGCTGCTGTTTCAGCTGATACTGTACACTCCGATAGTCTTTTCCAATATGAAATAACTCTGGCAGAAAAGGAATGGGCATGAACTCTTGTGTCCCGAGGATTATTGAATATGTAGCTCTGCCCACGAGTTTTCATTTAAACTACATTTCTCCGAGCATTCGGCAACAGAGTACACTATGAATCCTGGGTAGATGTTGCGCCCAACCCTATCCGAAAGTATAGTAGTGAATTGTAGAGGATCTTTCTGGTCTACCCTGACTCTGGTAGGCCATTTAGCTGTATCTTCTGCCTTCATGATTCATAGGAAATGGTTTTTGATAGAATGTATTGTCTAACATTAAAAAAAACTTCTCTGAGATCCGATTGGCTAGTTATATATGTATGTTTCATGCGTATAGGATCTTCCTATTGAGCTAAGAGGTGGAAATTTAAACGAATATTCCTTATTATGTCTATAAGAAAGGGTTTCTCATTTTTTTTTACAATTTGCTTCCAACGTATGTTTGTTCTGTGGCGTTAAATGTACAATAGTATTTATACTAATTCGGTCCCTAAATCTGTATGGTATTTGAAAACTCTGACTTTTTTTGATGCAATAATAGGCAACATAATCAATTCCATTAATTGATCCTTCTTTTTTTCCATTTCTTAATGGATCACCCTCAATAAGGCATGCTGTTATAAGAAGTTGGTCGCGGTTTTTTCTGATTGACTCACCTGACCTGTTTTAATATCAATGTTGTGCTAATGGGAGGATAAGTCCAGTCAAAGTAACCAGTTGGCAATGCTCGTTTATATCGGCCAGGCTTAAGCCACTGGCAGAGGTCTTTTTTTTTTGTATTTGTGGTTCTTACATGAGCGTAGTCCAATTCTTGATTTATCATTTGGGTTGATAATATACTCACCTTGGCAGATGAAAGTGTTTACGGCGATCTTTTTTCGACCCAATAAACACAATTCTGGACATGAGCCAGCAGATTTCATTGACTAATATCATTGCATCATGACCGCGGGGTCTATGGCTGTACAACACCAAGATTGAATTTATTTTATCTTCAGTGCTTGCCTTTGAATTTCTTTGCAAAGGTTTATTCTTTTTCTCACATTTCTTGGCTATCCGTATCTGCTTGTTTCTCTTTACAGTGTCTTTGATCATTTTTCAAGTTCTGTTTCACTGGGGTAAATATAAGATTTTGAGAAGGGGGTGAGAAATGGGTGATAAAGCTTTTTAAAAAATGAAAATGCATGAAAAAAAAGTGTAAACATCAAAAACAAGTGAAGCATTATGTGATCAAACATCTTTCAAACACATTTGAGTCATGACTTTTTAGCGCTACGATTGACAGAAATAAGATAGAAAGAAATGCCAAATAAACTTACCATATGATCAGTGAATGAAATGGAAACAAGGTAGGCTGCACTACGGTCAAACTTCCTTGGTTCATTGAAATCTGGAAGTTAAACAAAGCAGAATTCATTACTCTGTACAATATAATTCCAAAACTACGAGTCCCATTTCAACTTCCTAATTAGTAACTCTTGTGAAAGGATTTGCATACTTTTGCGAAAAAGAAAAAGAAATCGATCTGAGTTGAGAATTAATTCGTCATCAGTTTTTGTGTGCACAATGTCTCTAGCTTTGGTCTTCGTACATTGATGTGAAAAACGGAAATAAGATTGTTTTCTTTTTGCTTCCTACCTTTCACCCCGCTGTTCTGCTTCACGCAATTCTTTTCTTTACATCTTTTATTGTATTTAGTTTTGTCGATTTTTTTCTTTTCCTCGGGTTTATTTCTTCCAAGGAATTCGGCAATTTCAATAATGAATATATATATAGGTGTATATATGTATATATATATAATATATATGTATATATATATATGTATATATATATATATATATATATATATATATATATATATATATATATATATGTGTGTGTGTGTGTGTGTGTGTTTGTGTTTGTGTGTGTGTGTGTGTGTGTGTGTGCTACTCAGAAGTTCTAAGAATCTGAACAGATTATTCGATCTATTTATCTGACAAGTCACTATTCTTCTGCCAAGTCATTATTCTTTCCCGTGTCACGCCCGGCATTTCCACACATCTCTCGAAACCACCCCACCAAGAAACAAAAAAAAAGTCAGTTTCTATCAATGTTTTGTTTTATTTTCCTTTAGGAAGTAATTTTCCAGACCAGGAAAAAATGACATTCTTCTACTTAAGCCTGTTTTGCAATAAACGTAGCATACTTCGCGATCTCTCTTAAGCTTTGATGATGCCTTCGGACACATCTTGCAAACGGAAGCATAGAATAAATCAAGATAAAGAACTGATGCTATCAGACCGTTCAAAGCTATGGTTGCTTCAGGTCCTTGTTTAAGTTTGGTAGCGTAAAGCGAACTTCCCCGTATCGTGATGTTTCACAACATTATGTAGCAGGTGAATGCTCAAGTAGATCTAGTTTACCGTTCTTTGGGTTAATTTAACGATTCGATTTCAAAAGTAATACTCGATTACGTATATATTGGTTTTTATAGTTGGAACAGTTGAAAAAACATTCGGATTGTCTTGCTACCGTTCATGTGTAAGTTTCTTCTACACACCATGGATTTCTTCATGGAAATAATTTTTTTCTCTATAGATTAATCATATAAAGAATGATGTATACGCACAAAAGAAGAAATCCACAAACATTTGAAGCATCATTTTCAGTTCAGGGGCATTATATCCACTTAGATGCGATAATTACCACCAGGGGGCGTTGTCCTACTTGGAAGGCATAAGTGAACGTGTAATCAATGGCGGACTGACACTCTCTGAAAAAGTAGGCAAACAATCTTCCACAAGGTTCAGTACCTTCCAGTCATCAAACATTAAGCCCCTAATTAGATGGCTATTGTAATTTGTAAGTTTCTTGAGACAATCTACACTTCGGTGCTAAGAGCAAGGAAATAATACTTCGAAACTCGAAATGGAGGCTTTGAAACAAAAACCTTATTTCTTGTGGGGTTAGCGTTATTTATTTATATGAACTGTTATATTCCCGGCATTTATCCGTTGAAAAAGTTGTACTTACGATATTTTTATAACAATCAAACTACTTTATCTTATCTTACGCTTATCCCTCTCCTTGTTTCCGTCTACGTCACTCTTTTTCCCACCCCTGTCTCTCAGTGTTATACCCCTTTATGACGTGAGTGATCATAGCAACTATACAACTTCACTTTTTCTTCTTTTCAACAGTTTTTACTTGTTTACTACCTGTCTTTGTCTTTTTTGTCCTGATCCCACCATTCATTTTCTCAGACTCATCAATTTGGTTAGTCGCGGCTTTATTCTGCTCCTTTTACCTTTGATGCATAAGTGCGAGTCCCAAGTTCACCAATCGCTCTTATTATGTATTTCCCCGAAATCCAAACTGCTTCGTTCTGTTTAGTCTCCTTAAAACTTCCTAATTCATGCCATGCCATGTGCATTTCTTCCTTTGTGACCAAATTGTTCGGCATTATCTGACAAATGAAAGACTACTCTCATATATAGATCTCTACTTCCTCTGATTACTTGGTCATAAGTGTTATTTTCTAGATGATTATGTCTAAAAAGCATAGAAAATAACAATGACTCCCTTTTACATCTGTGAATTGGGCAGTGATCATTTGAAATCTAATTACTTCCAATTAGACGACAAATCTACACATTGTTATTTACCTATTGTAAGAAGAACCATCATAAACGAATGTCATTGTCATTGTCACAAAAGCAAAATATGAAGGGATAAAAGTAATTTGCCAAAACAAAGAATTTTCTTACAAAGAAACAAAAGACCAAATCGAAAATGCAGACCTGGAAGAAAGTTGACCACAACATCTACGTAGGATAACGGATCCCGATGGAAGCCCCTAAAAAAGAAGAGAAAATCGAGCTAAAAATTACTAAAGGATTTCCGTACAGCAATCTTCAATTTCATAAACAAGAAAATCGTATTAATCTTAACAAAATAGACTATAAAACGAGAATATCTTCTTGATAGTCACCTATGGAAGTGAAACATGGACGCTAACCAAGAGACTGACCTTCAAACTGTAAACCACGCGACGTGCATATTCGATAACCATGCTAAATATCATATGGAGATATCACAAAACAGCACAGTATGTAAGAGAAAAATCAGGTGTCAGGGATATCATAAAATCTATAAGGCAACTAAAATGAAATTGGCTGGTCATGTTAAAAGAATCTCACACAACCGATAGACATTACAATGTACATTTGCCCGTCATCATATGTGAAACTCTGTCCGGCAAGATATAAGATGCCGTGACAAACAGGACGATTTCATTTCATTTCTACTCAGGAAAAAAATCGTGTTGCATGATGCTATCAGCGATGCTTGTCATGTTTACATCCGTTACCATAACATCTATGATTATGGCTCGATAGAAAAACTCATGTTTAACGGTCTGCAATTCCTTGTAATCTTTTACTGCAACTGGCTTTGTTTCATGCACGTATCAGAGAATCAAAAGGAAAATTGTTGAAATATTAATTCCCATTCTCTCAAAGAGCAAGGATTATATGGATATTATTTGAAAGTCTCTTATGTATACTTGAATCAAAATGAACATAGAATGAGTAGAAGTCTGTATTGTTGAAAAAATTAGTCAACGTTACTCTCTGAGTTTGACACTGACTCAGATATTACTTTCCAGTGTGAATCATAATTATCCTAAAGTAAGTAGAAACGTGCTTCAGGTAGCTGCTTATATGAGCAATTAGTTGCAGAGAAAGATTTTAATAACTTCTTAAGTTCCCCTACCATTGTGAGAGATCATACTTGGAGCATCATCCCTATCCTTCGATCGATCAATGGTTTTTGGTAGATTTATCTACGGCACTTAAGCAAAAATTACTTTTGTCTAAAATCACTCTTGTGTTGATGATCGTTGAACTTGAGTAACTTTCGTCTAAATAAACTCTTAGTAAAGTGGCTATTAGACTGCGATTTGGTGTCACTAATATGGATCAATAGTCAGACAGTAAAGGGCTGTTTGTTCATTTTCAGAGACAAAATCAGCCAATGTCATTTTTAACCTGTTCAGAATATGATTATTTGACAGATATAAACAAGCTGATTCATTTGAAGCAAAGCAATACAGTTTATGAATAAAATGTTTTTCTTTCATAAATATTCCGTACCCCCGCTCAATCGATGATAATAAGGAAATGCTACTTTGTGCTGCATTTTTCGTGTGTATTGCAGAATATTACAATCCCCAATCGGGCCTACTTTCACTTCACTGAGCCTTTTATTTTGGTTATAATAAAAAGGCAACTTTGACAAATCAGAAAATATTTTTAAAAATCTTTTTTCAAGGAAATATTCTACATGATGATTTGTGGATCTGATGTGAAGTCCAGGGGCCGGGGTTTTACTAGCTTCGACAAAAACAACTGAATGTATTTTCCAAAACATTTTGTGAATTAAAAAGACACAAAAAAGAAACCTCAAAATCCTTGATCTTCCCAGATGAATCACTTAAAATACAATGGTGCCTATAACAGTAATGATGAGGGAGATTATGTGCAGTTTTACAAAAGAAGCCAGAGTTTCACACCTGAGCAGTTGAATATATATATATATATATATATATATATATATATATATATATATATATATATATATATATATATATATATATATACTAAAGATAGCTTTCGCAGAATAGACCATAGTCTTGGATATTGATTTTGGCTTTTATTTCACTGCATTTTTGGCAATCATTTTTTTGACGTGGATGAGGGAAAAAGTCATTTTGTATAGCTAAAAGTGGCTAGATTTCCTATTCTTTCGGTTTCAAAATGCCTAGGATTTAAAGTAACTGTATAGCTAAAAATGACTATAAAAAGTAATCATGAATCAAGTTGATCAGATATTAAGATAATAATGAAAATATAAGTCACGCAAAAATTCTGTTTATTGTTTAAATTATGTTATTGCATTGAGGAACACTAAATCAAACTACTTACCTTAATCACTTCTTATCCTAATCTTATCCCTAATTATTAACCATAAATACTAACCCTAATGACTAAGCTGTATACTAAAACCTAATTCTAATCCCAACCATTTTTGCAAATGTAGCAATACTTTCTATTACCAACATCCAAGCCAAGACTCCCGAAGGTTGTCAAATTAGCCCTTTTATTGTCAAATTCGGCATTTTAAAGAAAGAAGCATTCGTCAAAAACTTTGTGGTTTACCAATTTGTAAATTTCTTACCATTTTCCCATTTCGTTCGAGGACTTTATTTGAAAAAATGATTTCTGTGCTTTCACTTCATAGGATCTTCGTTTCCTGAGGAAATTTGTTTCTTCAACAAAGGTCAATTTTTCAAGTTTTTGCTCTTTGTATAATATCATTTAGTAATGCTAAACAAGACCCTACTTTCTGCCATACGTACGGAACAAAAAAGCTTTACTTTGCTGTGGTAGTAATCTTTAAATAAATCTTTACTGTTTTTTTTATCGTGTTTTTTTTTTGCTTCCAAATGGACAACTAAAACATGCTCTCTCTCTCTCTCCCCCCTCTATCTCTCACACACATCCCTCTTTCCTTTCTTTTTTGATCTTCTTTGCTAGTCACTGACACCAAACAACACAAACTACTGATAGGGAAATCTTTCTCCAGAGTAAAGACCACGGATACAAAAGGCAAGAGACAGAACCGTAAGAATAGGTTTCAGTAGAAAATCATCTTTCCTCTTTAACATGACATATTTGACCGTATGACATGACATATTTGTCCTGTATTGGCTTCATCAGTCATCATTGAGCCTGAAGCAGAAATAGAATGGCCACTCTGTTAGCGATTACGGAGCTATGCACATATACACTTTTAAGTGGATTTATCATGAATAAATAAATATCAGGTTTATCTTGTATTGTCTTCATGATTAATGGAGAGAAAAATATTGTTTTGCGTTCAATTTCTAAGAGAGGGTCTGCCTGCTGTAAAAATAAAATTTGAAATCTGAGCTTCAAACTGGGCTCAAACACTATCCACTGCGAAGTTAATACCAATATATCTGTCACCAAAGTGGCCAAGATTTCTGGAAAAAATATGCATCAGTAATATGATATTTAGTAAGTATCGCTTAGTCTGGTAATTGGTCACGTTCGGGTCGGAACCACATGTTTCTGTGGAGTCCTCAACATTTCTAGTGAAAGTTCCTGGCGATGCCAACAGTCCCCAAAATAACACGTAATAAAGACGGTTCTGGCTTCCATTGTTTTAGTTGCGAAGAAAAATCCTTGACCTAACTGCACGAATCCTTGTAAACCAGCTGGGAATGCCAATGACACAATGTTTGGAAAGGTATCTGACAAAGATATCGAGTGCTGAGGTGAGGGAGTTCATTCATTTTCCTTGGGAAATAATGTGAAGTGAGATCACGCAGGCTCTACCGAAATACTTAATATTTCTCCAAAGATCCTGCCGTTCATATCTATATAACCTTTGTTCTTCTATCTTGGTTTCGACCAGAATCTTCCACAACAAAAAGGAAAGAAAATCAAATCAAATAACCACCCAAGTATACCAGTATTTCTATTACATTGCCAGAAATTCGTATTTGAATGATCCAGAAATAAGTTGAAATACTGAAAGGCAAATGAGCGGATCGGAGATAAGAAGTTTTAGCTTATGTGAAGGTCATAGAGTTCGACAGCAGAAACCCAACGGAGAAAAATGAAGAAACATATCGAACCAGGTCAGATGTAGACTTGTTGTGTATCAATCATTCGAGAATTTTTATGTATTCCCATTTGTAAAAATGAACAGAACAGAAAAAGGAGAAGAGAAAAAGGAAAGAAGAAGTTAGAAGGAAAATAAGTAAAAGAAAGATCATCAGCGAAAGAAACAAGAGGAAATATAGAAGAAAAAAATTTTAGAAAAAGAATGAAAGAATTCAAATGAAAAGCATTATCATCATCATTATTATTATTGTTATTATTATTATTGTTATTATTATTATTTGCAATCTCACACCAGTTGCCTGGTGGTAACCGCTGGAGTTTGAGTGATAGCAAGTCTCCTCGAGTCTCCAGCCCTCCTTTCCTAGTACTCATAAGTCGCAGTAATGCTGCGATTTACAGTTTCACACCGGTTGCCCAGTGGTTATCGCTGAAGGCTGAGTGACAATAAGTCTCCTCAGGTCTTCAGCTAACGTCTCCTCTCTCTTTCGCATATCATGACAGAGCTACGATTCGTTGCAGTCCTTATATCTCTAACACCTTCCTCAGTATCCGTGCAGTTCCCAGTAGTGCTGTGGTCTGTACGGTCTCTATCCTCCCCCTAATCCCGATCTCTTCCAGTCTCTCCCTCAGCGTTTTGGGGACAGTTCCTAGTGCTCCCGGTAATGACCGGTACTACCCTGGTTTTTATGTTCCACATTTTCTTTAACTCCCTTGCTAGGTCCTGGTATTTTTCCCTTTTTTCACCCTCCTTCTTTTTTACTCTATGGTCTGCAGGTACAGCAACGTCTACTATTTGTCAGGCCTTCCTTTTTTTGTCTACTATTACTAAGTCCGGCCTTCTTGCCTGGATGAGGTGGTTAGTTTGGATGTCAAAGTCCCACAGTAGTTTGTGGTTGTCATTCTCCAAAACTGCCTCTGGCTTGTGCTGGTACCACTTTTCCCCATGGTTGAATCCCATTTGTTTACTTAGTTCCCAGTGTATCATCATTGCTACTCTACCGTGTCTATGCTTATACTCCTTCTGGGCAAGTTGACTACATTCACTAGTTATGTGGTTTACTGTCTCATCTCTTTCACCGCACATGCGGCATTTGCTGTTTGTCTGTGTTCTGTCGATTTTTGCTTTTATGTAGTTTGTCCTTATGCTTTTGTTTTGGGCTGCCATGATGAGCGATTCTGTTTCTCTCTTAAGGTTTCCTTCTCGTAACCACATCCATGATTTCTCGTCTGCTACATCTTGTATCTGCCTTTTAAACACGCCATACAATTTTTTTCTTTTCCCATCTTTCTTTTCTTGTTTGCTGTGCTGTTCCATTGTTTTCTATTTTGTTGTTTTGTTGCGCTCTCTCTCACAGTCTTTATGTTTTTTTCCTATTTGTTTGCACATGCCTTCCTAGGACTGCTTTAGCTCTCTGACACAGTCTGCTATGCTGATGAGCCCCCTGCCACCTTCTTTTCTCTTAACGTATAGTCTATCTGTGTCATCTCTAGGGTGTAATGCTTTATGCATCGTCATAAGTTTCCTTGTTCGCCTATCCATTGATTGGAGCTCTTCCTTTGTCCATCCTAGAAATGGTCCTATATACCTAACTACTGACACGGCCCAGGTGTTCATTCCTTTTATTAGATTTCTGCCGTTTAATTTGGTCTCTAATATTTCCCTTATCTTTCTAGGGTATTATCTCTTTATTTTCTCCTTCATCTCTTCCCGTTTTATCGTGTCACATTCAAGGACGCCTAGATATTTGTATCGGTCTTGTGCGGTCAATGCTCTAATCTTGCTGTTGTCCGGGGGTTCGATTCCTTCAGTCATTTATTATTATTATTATTATTTGCATTTTCACTCCAGATGCCTGGTGGTCACGGATGGAGACTGAGTGACAGCAAGTCTCCTCAGGTCTTCAGCCCTCCTCTCATATCTCCCTCACCTATCATAGCAGTCTTGAGGCTTGTACTTCCACCACCATTAGTGGTGTTTGTTTATTTTTTTTTTCCTTTTTTACTCCTCTTTTTTTTTCTCTCTTCTCCCTGTTGGGCCACTGCAAACAATTGGGGTCGTAGATCTCATATTCCAGCACCTTCCTCAGTATTGATGCAGTTTCAAATAGTACTGCAGTATGGATAAAATTAAAATTGGTTTGAGGGAAACATGCATATGGGGAGAGAGAGGGGGATGGATCAAAATTCTAACGCACAGGCACAAAGAAAGAAAGAGAGAAAGAAAGAAAGAAAGTAATAAAATAAGAAAAAAAAAGACGTGTCACCTTATCTAGGGAGACAAAAGATGAGAAAGAAAAGAGAAAGACAGAAAGAAAAAGTAGAGAAAGAGAGCGAGAAAAAGGAATGGAATATAAAAACAAAAGAAAAAAATTGACTCTACACTTAGGAAGACGAAACAGAAAGTGAAAAAGGAAGGAAAAATTAGATTTAAGAAAGAAAGAAAGGAAGAGGAAAAAAAGAAAGACTGCGAAAAAAGAGATGAGAAAGAAAAAGAAAGAAACAGATAGTGAAAAAAAAGTGAGACCTGTCACCAAACATAGGGAGACAAAAAAGCTTCCTAATAATAGGCCTCCTCAAATTCATCCGCCATTGTTCTCAACACATGGCAGTGATGGATTTTCCATAATTATCATCCGTCAAACTTAGCAATTATTGACAAGAAACGTTCTTGAGATTGAAGTGTTTTTTTCTGTTTTTTTTTTGTTTTTTTTTTGCAGACTAGAATTGTGTATCCTTTAACATAGTATTGATTTATCTATTTATTCAATAGGCTTCATGTTAATTTTAATTTGGTTTTAGAGATTAACAGGTCTGATCAGTTACTGAAGAGAAATTGTCACTAGACCAACGTCTTTTGGCAGCATGTTGTGTTGTGATGATCATTTGAAAAAATTGGACGGTGAGTGAAAGGGATGATAAATGAAGAAATGACTTCCAATATTTTTTATTGTTCGGTAGTGATCGTTAAAATATTCTCAACCTTTAGAAGAAACAAGCACGAATGCTACCTGACACAAACTGAGTGGCCAATCTAGTGTTAACCTCTAATTAAATCCTTTACTAAAATATTCATTTGGAGAAGAGAGTTAAATTAAGAAAATTCGTGATTTTGTTTAAATTTTCAGTCTCCCTTTATAGACCTAGGCTGGGAATATAAAGGTCAGAATTGGCGGCAAATACTTGAGTAACCCCAGATTTACAGACAACATCGTTCTTTTTGCTGAAAACTTTCATGGCCTTCAAATGATGCTAGGCTAAGTGAATGAAGAAAGGAAAAAAGTAAGTCTCCACATGGACTTCAGCAAAACAGATGTCAAGAACAACAAACATTTTGAGGACAAAAACATAGCAATCGGAATCAAAAACACAGAATTGTGGAAAGTTGACCAATACATTTACGAAGAAGAACGAATATCAATACAATTATCAACAGTAGAGGAGGCCCGACCTTTGGAGAAAAGAAAATCCCATTAGTCTTTAAAAAAGGGTATACAACCAATGCATCATCCCGATAGTTACTTATGATGCTGAAACATGGAACATAACCAAAATATTGATCCTCTAACTGAGAACCATGCAACGTTTACTGGATAGAATCATTTTCAACACCGTAATGAAACATCACAAGACAGCACGGTATATAATAGGAAAAATAAGAATTGGTCACGTTGCAAGAATGCAAGACAGCCACTGGAAAAAAAGGTGGATCCCCAAAGATCGATTGCCAGTCTCTGACCGACAGAAAATAAGATGGTGTGACCATCTAGACAAGTTCAGAAAGTACTGACTCCATGAAGCCCACGAAAGAGAAGGTCTAAGTTCAATAACAGACACTATGAGATTACTACTACTGCCGCTGATGATGATGACGATGATGAATAACATTCCAGTCATCGTAGAAAATACATATTTTCATGCCTCCTATTTTTTCCTCGATAGATTTGTAAATCATGCAAATTGCAAATATCATAAACCGTTAACCAAAACTATCAAAGTTGGCTTCTCCAGATTTAAGGGGATTTGTCTGTCCGTCTGGCTGGCTGGCAGGCTAGCTCGCTACCTAAATGTGAATCATGCGTACAGGTTGCATTAACAGGGCCAGAGGGCTGAAAATTTTAATATCTACACTTTATTTTGTCCTAAGGAATCGTTTTATTGGTTTTTCCCACCTGAATAGTAATGATAAATGAATAATAATTCAGTCATTTCAGTAATCACTGCTGAACTAAAAGAGGAAGAAGTAATTTATTCTATGAATACTTTATTTTCCACTTATCAAGTGATCAACCCAAATGCTGCAGGTTGCGAAAATTTGTTTGCCATTCGACGATTTCTATTGAGTGACCAACCAGACATATTTTTATTTTCATTATTTCCATGTTCACACTAGAACAGGTGGTTATCGCTTGAGATCGATTGACATCAACTCTTCCCAATCACCAAGACCTTCCTCAGTATCCTCGTTGACCACAGCACTGGTATGGCCTGAACAGTTCCAATGTTCTCTGATTCTCTTTGGTTTCATCGAGCTTACCGTGTGGTTATTTATACCCACTTTGTATTACATTCTAATTTATTCGGAATTCCGAGATGGGGTACTTTCGTTATTCATGAATGTCATCATCCTCGGCATCTTTTTTGTTTTGTTTTTTAATACTAAGATCCTACCGATGTACTCTCTGGGCTTTATCTGGATCATTTTGCATCAGATTA
>OY735232.1:17251393-17311393 GCA_963457665.1 Thysanoteuthis rhombus | reverse complement strand
CACACACATATATATATATATATATATATATATGTATATATATATATATATATTCACACCCTCTCTCCGTCTCTCTCTCTCTCTCTCACTCCGTTCTTGCATTCCCTTGTAGTGATCAATCAGATAAACAAACCTCCAATGAAATTCGGTTTGACAATCATAAATATCTACAGAATGGTTTCAAAAAGAAATCCTGGACAAATCTAAATAACTTCTACCCTAAAACTAAAAATGATCAGTTGATGCTTCAAAATACAACGACTACAAATTTCAAATGCTTTTGTAATCTTTCACTAATCATCGCTACTCAGAACAGACAAGTTTGAACACTGTTGCTTGGTTTATGTCATTCATGTGTTTCTTTCTACATTCATATTTATATATCTATTTATTCGGATTTTGCCCACCCCTTACTGTTCATAGCAGAAAATTTTGCACACACTGATTCCTCAAAGAGTAAGTAGAATGCTTTTTCGCTTTTTGACCCCCCCCCCAAAGTTTCGGATGGGTGGGTTTATATACAATGTAAATTTTTGCTGATTTGGTCTCTAGTTTAGGCAAATTTGTTTTTTGGAAATTCAGACCTTTACTTAGTGATGGCGATCCCACAAAAAGCAAGAGAAGTTACTTATTCGTTGATCATCCTCTTTTCATTATCCCCAACGCAGCATAGATCAGCGGCAGTTATTGTGCTGACCGCTTCCCCATTTGAGTTACGAGAACTTCTAACCTTAAAACCTACTCTCCATCCCAACCCCTCCAAGCAATGCTTGTGTTTGTTTTTTCTTATGATAATATCAGTAAATAAATCATTCAATTTTTTACATAAAATAAACAATTATTATTGACCAATTACTTATTGCCTTTATCTTAGTTTGGGTTTGTTATCACGGCCCAACTCAGTCAATTAAGTGAAAAGCACAGATCTTATTGTTAAGCTCCAACTATCGAGTTTGGATTTAATTTCGTATGTAACAATAAACACGAATGACAATGACAGAGCCAGAGGCAAGTGGTGTCCTCCACGAATAAAAGTGACACAGTTATGCATGCAGAAACTGATGACAAATTTCATTCCACTTCTGAATCCCAACTCAGGTTCACTTATTTTGGAACTAGCGGGCTGGAAACGTACATAGTTAATGTAGGGATTGACCACAAAATGGTAAGATATGAAATGCCAGTGAATACCGACATAGAACACAGAAAAATCTTCTACACCAAACTACAACCACTAAACAGACCAAAAGAGCACACTTGATCCTTCAAGCTTGAACTGAAAAACAGATTTAGAATTCTTTCTGAACAAGACGATGCAAACATCAACGAACTAAACAATAAAATGACTGCATCTGTAGTAGAAGTCACCACTATATTCAAACCAATGAGCACACAGACCATTAGCAGATTATCGCAGAAAACCAAGAATCTCATGGAAAAACGCGGAAACCTCAATTCACTGACAACAACAAGAAAGAAAATAGAACTCGCTGTAGCATTTTGCGACTTCAAAAAGCCTTCGACTCAATGGAAATCCCTACGGTCATGGAGGATATCACTCAACAAGGTGCAAATTCAGTTTATGTCGAAGTGCTGAAACAAATATACTGTCATAGCAGCTCTTTTACCGGGCTACAGGCTCCAAAAAGGGGTTAGACAAGATGATATCAGCTCAGTTCACAGCCTGCCAAGATAATCATCAGAAGACGAGACTGGGGAAATAAAGGAATCAAAATAGATTGCGAATATCTGAACAACCTGAGATTTGCAGTCGATATTACCCTTTTCACAGAGAACTTACACGACCTCCAACTGACGCTAGATGAACTAAATAAAGAGAGCAAGAAAGAACCTAAACATGACTTCCACGAAAACGAAGACCATGTGCAATAACAACGTCAGAAATGAGAACACTAAGATCAAAATCGAGTACACAGAACTGGAGAAAGTAAACCATTATATCTACCAAGGACCATAAATCTCCTGTAATTACTGTAGGATGTCAAGCCTTTGGCAGAGCAATTTCAACCTTCAAAAACAAGAAGATCCCATTAATCCTAAGAACAAAGGTATACAGCCTATGTATCCTCCCGATAGTCACTTATGGAGCAGAAACGTTGAACTTAACCAAGAGACAGACTAACCAATTGAGAACCATGCAACGTGTACATGAAAGGATGACGCTCTACCTAACATGGAGAGACTGCAAGGTAGTACAATACATCTATGAGAAGACAGGAGTCAGGGACATCATAGAATCCATTGAAAATAAGGAATGGCAATGGGCTGGCTCTGTTGCAAGAATGGCATACAACCGATAGACATCGCGACTCCTGACATAGATCTCCAGAGATCATATATGTAACCAAGGCCAGCTGAGTACTTGATGGACAGATGAGCTAGACTTGTCCAGAAGGGACTAGGTCCACGATACCCAAGATTGAGAAGTATGGTGAATCCTGGCAAAAGTCTGTGTCAAACGAAAAGACTGATGAAGATGATGATGATAATGATGATGTCTAGAAAGGGGGGTAAATTTACAATGTAAGTTAACGCTGAATCGGCGCCTTATTCAGTGTGTTGTAGCTTTTATGATTGATTCTTTTCAATACTTGTACATTTTAGTGATTATCGACCATCACAAAGACAAAAGATGTAGTTCACTTCTAATCAAATTTCTTGAATAATAATCCCCAATATTGCATTGCACAAAAAGATCTTGGTCATGTGACAGTTTCAAATGAGTGTTTCACCTGACCTGTTTATAGTAATTTTAGTATTCAATCTTTTATTCTAAGATAAGTCTCACCCAGTCTGTCTTTTTCAACGAGACACTATCAGGCCACAATGAACCCTGTCAGGAGGGTGCATTGAAGGATAATAGCATTTCACACACCCCAAATGCACACATCAGTTGCAGTAAAAGAATCAAAGATAGACCCTAGACCAATGTCAAACCTTTATTTTTCTCAGTTGGCCCACCGAAATACATCGATAGTCTTCGTATGAAGACCAGAGAGAGAGAGGGGATCAGTGTTTTTCTATTGATAGCGGCCAGGGGGCCAGCAGTGGTCCCTAGACCAACCGTCTACCTATTTTCGCCTACCCTGGTACTCTCTGCCAACTCGGGTTACTCAGGTGACTAACGTTCTGTTTCATTTTGAAAGGCAAGGTTCTCTTTTCCTTTGCTATCTAATTTACAGAATTAATTTACCCTCTTCTTTTACCTAATACCGGAACTAAATCATGTACCCTTTTCTCTTCTTTCCCCACCCCCCACTTTCTTTCCTTTCTCATTCAACTAAGCCAATTTCCTATCTTCCTTACTTCCGCTGTCAGAATCCTTACACACCGTGCCATTTTTATCAATCCATATCCGCTTTCTTTCGCTTAATGTCTTTTTAATTGGGTGGCTGTGACTGGCTATCTATCTGCAGAAGGTCCAACCGACCACGCTTTATCTTTTCAGGAATATCTTCTTAAGACATTTCTAAAGTCCATCAGGCGTCCGGAAATGATGACTCTGTAACTTCTTATCTTCGATCAAGTATCTGAGTATACCTCATATATACCAATGCAAAACGTATTTTGAACAAAAAATGCTATTCAAAAATAAAATCAAATATTTCAGAATAAGATGAAGCATTTGATTGAAGAATCATAATCAGATCTCATACTGCAACAGCATACGAAAATGCCTCAAAGGAATTAATTGTGTCAATTCAGCTTATACCTTTTTTCGCACAAAAACTTAGTCGTGCAACATCGATACCTTTACTAATCAAAAGAGCAGTATTCAAGGTATTGCTATATATATATATATATATATATATATATATATATATATATATATATATATATATGTATATATGTATATATATATATATATAATCACATTCATACCTATGTGTGTATGTGTGCTTTTGAAAAAATTGTTAAGTTTTACATTCTCATATATATTTTCATTATATCTATATGGTCATATTTCTTTCTTGATATATATATATATATATATATATATATATATATATATATATATATATATATATATATATACATATATATACATATATATTTTTATTCATTAGGTGTACGTATACTGCCTGGAATTTGCTCTCCCCATACCCTTCTCTATCTCTCACTGACCACAGGAACAAGCTTGCCACTGACCACCTCCATTAAGAAAACCAACCAAAAGAGACAGCAGCAGAATATAGAACGCCGTTTTCTGTAGCATTTGTTGACTTTGAAAAGGCCTCCAAATCCCCCAAGTCATTGACACAATACTATAACAAGGTGTTGACCCTGTATATGTCAGAGTACTGCAAGAAACAGCAGTTCCGTCGTCAGGCTACTTAAAAATTCTGTGCCCTCTCATCTAAAAAAAAAAAAGTGAGACTAGATGATACAAGCTTACATGAACTTTTCATAACCTACCCATAGATTATCTCACGAAAACTAAATCGAGAACACAAAGGAATAGGGACAAACAGCTATTATATAAGTAATCTCAGATTTGCTGACGACATCGTCCCTTTTGCAAAGAATTTCACGATCTCAATATAATGCTAGACAAAATGAATGAAGCAAGCTTGGGAACTGGGCTTAATATGAACGTCAGCAAAACAAATGTAATTTACCACAAACATGCTGAAGATAAAAACATAATGATCAAAATCGATCAAAAGAAAGTAGACCACTACGTCCAAATAAGAAACGAATTTTCATGAAATCTTCAAAAAAGAAAAAATGAAGTAAAGAATCACGCTAGGTTGGCAAGCCTTCTTAAGTGTAACCTCCACTTCCAAGACCTAAACAAATCCTACTGATCCTAAAAAGAACAATGTACAACCAATATTCCCCCAATAGTCACCAATAGAGCTGAAACATGGAATTTGACAAAAAAATTGACCCTTAAACTGGAATGCATGCAATGTGCAAAAGAAAAAATAACATGGACGGATAAAACAACTCAGTAAATTAGAGAAAAAATACAAGTCAGGGATATCATAGACATCATTACATAACTAAAATCGCAATTGGCTTGACTTGTTCCAAGAATCTCAGACAACCATTGGACACCAGGACTCACATGGATGGCGGATAGAAAGTAAGACGGAGTGACAAAAATAGTCAAATTCAGAAAGTACTGACTCAAACTACCCTGATAACGAGGTTTGGCAATTTTGGGGGTTGGTGTCAGTCCAACAACAAACGCTAAAAGTCTGCTGCTAATGATGATGATGACGATGGCGTCATAAACTCTTTAGGGGACAAAATTGAAGGGATACTTTAACGTACTTGCAAAGGGTAAAGGGTCAAACGTGACAGTGGACTTTACTCTCCCGATCTCCTCTCCTATATATATATATATATATATATATATATATATATATATATATATATATATATATATATATATATATATATATATATATATATATATATATATATACCAGTTACGTCTGTTGGTATACTTACAGATCACTCTTCGTTTAATAAGTTTTGGAGGTCACCTACGTGATTAAGCCCTGTTACCCAAAATTGAATGTTATGTAGTATAAAAAAACATCAATATACAATGCATTACGATGTACAGTGCATTATGATAATACCCTATATAAACAAACTGCACGTATGACATTACAATCCCTGGAACAGTTACAATGTAAACAATTGATGATCCCAACAAGAGAAAAAAAAATAATATATATATATACACATATATATATATATATATATATATATATATATATATGTATATATATGTATATATATATATATATATATATATATATGTATATATATATATATATATATATAAGTATACATATATATATGTATATATAGATATATTTATGTATATATATACATATATATATATATATATATATATATATATATATATATATATATGTGTGTGTGTGTGTGTGTGTGTATATAAATGAGCAGTGTCCGATTGTCTGTCATGCTATAAAAAACTTGGACATATGTGCAGCTTAACTAAATGTATCATGCAAACTCAAAAAAGATAGGAATAGTTTCTAAAAAAATGAACATTTGCTACTCTTAAATAGTTTAGAAAGAAATGGAGAATTCTACTTTACTTTCAAGTGGTCAAAAGTAAAGGGAGACTTTCCCCCTCTCAGGGGTCAATATTAACGGAGAACCTCCACCCTTGGAGGATCAAAACTTGAAAGAGACTTTCAGTTTTCTTCCACGGGTCAAAACTCATACCGCCTTCATGAGAGGTGCCACAGAATTCCCCAACTGAATGGTCACTGAAGTGAAATATCTTCCCAAATAAGAGGTCAAAGGTGAAAGAAATTTCCTGACATATGACCGAAATTTTTGGTATTTTTTTTACTCCTGAAATATTTCACTCAGCATAGACAAGTACTTCAGCAATTTGTTAAGGCTTCTGAGGGGGTTCTATTTACAATGTAACTATAATGCCAAATGGAACCTTACTTGCTGTCTAATATAAATACTTTCTTTTTTAATGTGTTTATAAATAAATTTTCAAGAGAGACCTCAATTCAACAGGAGGATTATTTTACTTATCTGAAAGAGGTAAAAATGAAGAGTAACATTTTTCATTTTTGAAAAGTAAGAAGTGTAGGAAATCAAATTTCCCCTCCAAGGGTCTAAAGTGAAAACAAAATTATTCCCCCTTTCAATGTGTTGGTATTAATTGGACTTCAACTGTTTCGAGGAGACAAAAATGAAGGGAGACTTCTCACTTTTTAAGGGTCAGAAGTGAAAAGATTTTCCCCCAGTGAACGGTCAAAAGTGAGGAGTAACTGAGTGGTGAGTGTGGAGTAAGAACTACTTTCAAACGTTTCCAAGGCCCTATGCTTGGGATTCCTATATGATTTATGGATAATTCATGAACCGCATCTGTACTGATATACTAAAAAAGATAATAGCACTTATTGCTCAAGGTGGGGGCCTGAAAAAAACAAGCTCCCTGGGTCCTCAAATCTCTGGCTACATCTCCGAATGGACAGGAACGATTCTATGAGTCATGTTGTTGGTCTTTTTTCTTTCACAACTTGACTATTCATCCGGTGTCGACATATATATATATATATATATATATATATATATATATATATATATATATATATATATATATATATATATATAAATAAAACCTCACAAGCCAAACCATTTTTATTCAATTAATGATTTGTAAAATCCGAATTGAAAACGCAGACCAGAAAAAAATACATCTACTTTGGACAATGAGTCTCCACGAAACCCTCAGAAAAAAATCTGGCGAATAATCAGTCTAGGATGACAAGCTTGTGATAGAATGAACTTGACTCTTGAGAACAGGAAAATACAGTAAGTTTTGAAAAGGGTCTACAACTTACGTATTCCCCCGATAGCCACCGGAACATGAAACCCAACCAAAAGATTGACCCCATCTAACTGAGAACCCTGCAACGTGCACACGAGAGAATCATTCTCGACATCACATTGAAAGATCACAAAACGGCAAAGTATATTAGAGGAAAAACAGGAGACGTAACGATATCATAGAATTCATTAGAGAAATTTAAATGTCAACGGGCCGGTCATGTAAGAATACCAGACAAATAATAAACTTCACGGCTCACAACGTTGATCTCCAGAGATCATATACAAAACTGAGGCTGGTGAAATATAATATTGCATGACAAACTACATTTATTCATAAAAGTGTTGGCTCCACGATGTCTATGAAAGAGAGGTATTGAAAACCTTGGGGAAGGTCTCTGTCCAACATCAGACGCTAAAAGGCTGATGATGATAATCATTAGAGATAGAAATGAGCCCATTCATTCTTATCAGTGTCAAAGTAGAATGCCAAAGAGAATACAAAAATCTTCAAGGGCATACTTTCTTGTCTGACCCAGTATGATTGACCTCTGTTCGAGAGTGTATATCCTGCTTAGCAATACGCCGAAATATTTATGGATATGTAATAGTACTAATATATCTGTAACTAAGTAATCATTTTTTCATATCACGGAAACTAGCCATTCAAAATTACCTATTCACCTAAAGATTTGAAGACTTTTCTTTAGATATTTGACTTTTTTTTCAGTTTGCCAACATTTTTTTTTTCATATGCATGAGGTGGTTTTTTTATTATATTTTTTTTTCATTTTATGTTAGTCTCTGTTCATAGACTTTCCTTATTTGACTTCAGGGTTTTTTTTTAAGTTTTCAACAATTTTTCTCCCTTTCAATATTGATGGATTTATGTCTACCATTTCTGAAATTAAGTGGAGGTTAATACACTTCCTTAATAAAGTTGAAGGAAATAAAACAACATGATATCTATAATAGCAAAAACGTTACGGTAAATCAATTCATGTATTTTCAAACTCATTTTTAATGAGAAGTTATCTCTTTGTAACGTTGATTTGGGGCTAAAATTTGGAAAATGAATCCCAAGTAAAAGAAAAAAAAATACAAAGAGACAGGGCTGATCTTAAACGATATAGTGTCCACAACCATATACACATCTTTAGCTCTCCACGAACAAATTAAAACGTAAAGCAAGCAAATTATAAAATGCAACAAGCAAATTGAAAAAGGAAAATCCAAAATGAATCAATGATCATGAATAATCACATATTGAAAGTTACAGCTACCATTGCAGCGAATGTTGAGTGAAATTAGATGGAACTTGTATCTTTATACATTTTATCAATTACCATTCAAGCATGGGTAGAACTGGTCTTATATAAAATATTATTCAGCTATGACACGAATATGTGTCGTCATTAATTACTAATGTCTTCTCACCTTTCAAAACCGTTCGTTCAGTAATCAAATATTCTCCATTTGTAAATTGGGTTAGGGCATTTTTTTTTCATCTGTATGCACAGAATAAAAAAGTAACCCCGATGAGTTACCATTCAAATCATAATCCAAGTCGAATTGCTGAAGAAACCATAAAAAAAATGCAAGATGAACAGAAACAAAATACGAAAAACAAAACAAAAGCAAATTCACTGACACTTCATTAAACACTGACCTGTAAATTAAGCAACGTGCTAATGAGATTTCCCATCAAGATGGAATATAGGCTTCTTTATCGATCTACCATCTTTACAGTCGCCATTTGGAAACTCAACTCGTTGGTGTATGCACTGTGCCTTTGGCAGCCATGTTACCAACCGGAGGCACCATTCCCAAACGGCACAAAACAATTGTTTTTAAAACAATTCATTCTATTCCTTTTACTTCTTTCAATTATCTTCATCTGTTTTTCATTGATTCTCTCGATTTTGGAATAACTGTTTCGTTTTTATGGATTTTTTATAACCGATTCACCCTAAACAATGATCTTTCATTTTTATCCTCCCTGTAATTGTTTTCATTCGTACATTTTAAGCATTTTTCCCGTTGTTTGCTTTCGGATGAATAATTTTTTTCTTCCTTTTTATCATTATTTTTTTCATTTTTATTCTATTTTGATTTTTCATTCGTTTCCTACTTTCTGTCACTTCTTCCTCCTTTTTCTCTTCCTTACAAATTTTCTCTTTTTCTCCTTCTCCCAGTTTGTATTCTTTTTAAAAAAAAGTAATCTGCATGTTTTATTATTGTCAAAACAAAAATGATGATAATAGTAATGTCTACCATAGGAATTTTGCAAAAGGCATGAACACACAGATATTCAGTACCATACCTAAACCAAATAAGAGAAAGCCAGATAATTTTAAATATATTTTTGAAAATGATGAGCATGTATAGAGTATTACGCACCAGTGATCAAATTTTTGAGAATTGAAAAGATGAGCGGATAGGATTAATCATGATTGGAATTGGTATGGATCTAACTATCAATACTTCACGCATCAGCGTAAAGCAGTGGTTCTTAATTACTAAATTTACCCCTGGGGATAAATCTTTTGGTTCTAAGGGGTAGATTCTGCCACTGACAAACTGGGAAATACACATTCTAATAATATCAATTCTAATTTTATGAATTTTGATAATCAAATCGACCTAAGACCCTCGTTCAAATATCTATCTAATAACTATCTATTTAATATGTGCTTAAAAATCATTTTATTCTCATATACATCAATAAAAGCAAATTAGGTCTTTCATTAATTGTTTGTTTGTTTACCTATATTGAATCTTTAATGATTTTATGGATGGGGTAAACCTTGGTGAGTGAACTCGTCAAAGTAGTGAATTACACGAAGAAAAACATTAAAAACTATTGTTTTAGCGTAAAAAGAACATAAATTGTATATAGAAGCATATATCATGATAATATTTACATAGTAACGAGTGCTTTGAACATTTTGCTGTTGTAATAAATACATATTAGTTCTTTTTAAAACGATTGATACCTCTACATATTCCGGTTATCAATCCCAATGTCCTACCACTAAGTTGCTTTAAAAGGATCTTCTGATATTCAATCTACTTCTATTTATTTCTGCCGTATATATGTGGCCTCTCAGTCCCTTGAACCCCTTTTAATAGAAAATATACCTGTATCTTCTCATTCTCGATTACGTATAACATTATATATTTGTACCATCTCTCCAATCCTGTTCTATTTTCTAACAACGATTCCTCCCTTTTTAAACAATCATACGTACTTTTCAATTCTGGTAACAAATCATTTGCTCGTCTCATGACTCTTTCTATAATATTTTCACTTTTCCCCAAATACGGTGACCAGATCCGTACATAATAGTCGAAGTGCCGAGGAACATAACACTAAAAAAGTATAAAGATGGATTCGTTGTCTCTAAATGAAGAAGTTTACTCAACCAGTCCTAGTACCGCGTTTGCCTTAGCAGCTGCACTAGCAATATACTTGGAAAATGATGCTCTCCTCCATTCACAAAATCTGGTTTATTTTCGTTCATTCAATAATTGTAGTATAGCATCTTACTTTAAAGCTAATAATCATCTTCTTAATCGTAATATTAATCTATTTATTGCCTCCGGTACTCTTACTTAGCCAACTGGTGACAAGATTGGATGGTATATTAGACAAGTTATTTCTCTCTAACACCACGTTGCTCCTCATTATACTGTACGAGAGAAAATACCCAACAGCTGCAGACACTCGTGGATGGATTTCATCAAGTCACATTGCCTTATTGGGGTTAATAATAGTTAACAATTTTCCGTCTGAGGGTGGGAATAATATGTCGAAGGATAGAATCTCCGATTAGTCAATTAAATCCAAAAGAGTCTGCATCACTATCACTATATCTACATGGAGACATTGAACCAGAATTTCACGTTTATCAAATATAGACTGAGAGAGAAAATGTTGTTCCTTAGTTTTTTCCTGGTCATCATTTACAATACGAGCATTGTCTGTTTCAAGTTTAGAAATCGTTCCGCCCGTCACCCTGTCTTACCTTTCACGGACAAGAAGAACATCGCCGGATTTTTGTTGACACTTTGCAAAAAAGGTTTCTTTCCCTCTGATTGGCAATTTGTAATTTCTAATTTTCTGCATTACTTCATTTCACATACACCCGATACCTAATTTACAATCTGCATAATAGATACTACTTCCACTCGTAATATTTCCTTTTCACACGTATCATTTTTACCATAAACCAATTTATTATGTTACCATGATATTAATGTGATTAAAGGGAAAAAGTATTAAACAACATCATTTAGTCATCCATCTAAATAAGGGTCGTTTATAACAGCAGCATTTAGCAACAATCTTTATCCGCTACTTCAGCTCATAATCCAGTATAATCGACTTTGATATCGTTGTATCTATGCCCATCTCTCACGCAAGTTCAAGTTGACACATCGAACCTAATCAAAAGATTGACATTCAACCTGAGAATTATGCAACATTAAGATATTATAAGACAGCACAGTATATCAGAAACACATATCAGAGATATCATAGAATACGTTCAAATACTCGAGTAACAATGGGCTGGCCATGTTGCGATAATGTCAGACAACCACTAGACATTACAACTCACAATGTGGATCCTAAGATACTATAATCGAAACTGTTTCCAGTAGAAAATAAAATGTTGTGACGAACTAAACACATTCAGAAAGTAATGGCTCCGCAACGCCCTTGATAGAGACGTCTAGCGAAGAATATCTATGTCTAACGATGGTAATGCTGCTGCAGCTGAATCATAATTCTTTTATTTTAATTTACCTTGAAGATTTTTTCATTTTAAGTAGATACTACAGTTCATAGTTGGCCAATTTTAGATTTGATAATCAACGAGGGAAAAGTGAGAAAAATAAAAAAAACAAACCTTTGTTTCTTTCTTTTTCAATACATGAAACATTTATGATTAGCAAACGATACAGAAAAATGTTTTTGGCAAGTATTTCAAAGAAATATTTTCACCAATAATGAGCGTAAGAATAACAATGTATTGATTCCATGAGGTTAACTTATATAAAACAAGAAATTGACTTTTGATTGATGATCGTTGTTCTTTCTTAATACGTCTATACCAAATTTCTGGCCGATTTCTTCTGTTATTTCAGTCGAGTCCATTCTAATTACACTACTAATTATGGTTATTGATTATTAGTATCTCTTGGCAGTAAAGATTTGATCAGTTTTAGAATAAAAAAACATAAATCTGTGTCTGTTTACAACTCATTGGATGTCAGTCATGTTCTGAAATATGCATTATTTTGGATAAGCATTTTCTTTTGATTTTACGCCGTTAAACCATAGGATTACTAATCATATATAAGTTTACTAAATCAAAGTAAGCAAAAAAAATGAAAATTAATCTATTGACAATTAAAAGATAGTTTTTTTCGAAAATGTAGTTGCAGTTCAGGGTTATGTATGTCCTCAGTTAATTGTTCGGACCCGAAAGACGATTATAATGCATCACTACTGACAACTACCTTCATCTAAGATTGAACCTCGCATAACAAGTTCTACAATCGAGGAAGTTAAGAACTGGTTTACTGGCTTAGATCATGAATTTTAACATAATTTTTCAGTATATATGATTTAAGAAAAGGACAATGAACGCCTTTATCCCCCTCCCTGACATGTTGTCCCTCCCCACAGTTTATAGGCAAAGTTTTTTTTCCGAAAGTAAAATGCTCTGATATAAAACTTTCGTAATATAAAATGGCATAAAGCAAAAGAGAAACTACCATTCATTTGTTTGGGAAAATTCATGAGCATTTCTAGACACAAAAATGGTAATGATGGTATGTTAGACTGAGTTGTCGAAATTTGGTAGGGGGAAATACTGGACCTTCGTGTGTACGAGAGAGATAGGTAGAAGTTGCACACTTTCTCCATAGAAACTTGCTGCAAAACAAGTGCCGGACACTATTTTCACCTCTTGCTTTTCGTTAAAGCAAGAAGTTGTAGTGAAACAAACATTCAAAAAGCAAGGGGTACCTTTTTATAGATATAGAAACATATTTTTACATTATCTCATCATAATCAGTGAAGATCAAATAACTGCAGAGAGATGCCTTGAAATAAAAATCCTAGCTTAGTCGATAGACAGGTACATTAGTGCAGTAGTGCAGTGGTTAACAACATAGCCAATCGAAACAGCGTGCAGAGTTCAAATTCCGATCTAGGCTGTTTACTTTCATTTTGCTGTAATCTCTTTGGGAGAGACAAGGATCCGTCCTTTCTGCTCATCAGCCATTGCTAACTAGCAGGAAAGACTGGACACCCTAGTCTTGGGATGAAAACCAGTATTAGTCAAGAAGAACTCTGATTCAAAACCACCGACATTTTACCGGTTGCTTCTATTACCAATATGATGCTAAACACATTGAGCTTGCTTTGGACTATAGCGATGTTTCCAGAATGAGAATTTATCGATCAAACGTCAATCGTTCACCATACGCTTCGCCCGGGCTTGCACCCCGGTGACATCACTTCAGCGTTGTTCCATTGCCCCTTAAGGTAGGAAGGAGCTTTCACGGTAATGATAGAATCGAATGCTAGACTTGGATTACATCGATCAATGATCCTTACAGCATAGATTATTTCGGAACAAATGTGTATTGTAACGTTACAGGGCCAAGTGAAGATCGAATCGATGTAGAAATGCTGGCAATGCGCAAAATTTCTTTTGATAAACATTACTCAATAACCCACATATAGATACACTAATTATAACTAACATACATATTTTATTTACAATGCCATCTAAAAGATCCACTTGATCAACATAACCTTAGACAATAGGAAGTAGACTAAACCCAAGATAATCATACAACCCACTGGGGTCATACAAAAGGGATCCTAGCATGGGGAAAAATCTAAGATATCCCAAAAAGTAAAACACTCCTATAGAGAAGACACAACAACAACCCCTTATTGATAATGTAAACTCTTATACCATGTTGCCTGGTTTGTAATGTATAACTACCACCAGAAAAACAAAAGCTACAAATCTAATGAAACAAACAAAATAGATCAAAAGAGAAACTCCTCCGACCTAGACACACCCACAAAAAATTCTCAAAATTTCCCAAACAAGAAACTAAGATATATCTAAACGTTCACCCGAAGAAGCCAAGACAGGACAGAAACATAGTTGTGTTTGTGTAGCAAATTCCTGTTCTACTCTCTTTCTATGTATATACTGTTCACGCAAAGATTCAAAGCGTTTCTCTAAGATATCAGACTCAATACAAATTTTTTTCATTGAATTGGTTTATGATGCATCATTACATTTGTAAACAAGAATCACGTACCAACTTTTATGTCATTAAGATAGGAGATATACTTTCTTTTTCACCTGTATCCTAACTGCCCAATTCTAATGTAACGCACTTGTCCGACGGAAATTAAAATGTCAACCACTGCAGCTGCTGCTGATATCAATCTATGGATTTTTCGTGAGAAAATTCAAATCAGCCACAACCTGCTGCTGATATCAGTCTAAAAAAAGTGTATTGTTATCAATCGTAGTCTTGACGTCGCGAATGGGAGGCGTTTTCCCTAGCTCCTCCGTCGCTAACTCGACAGTAAACCTGAGCTGTTCAACGGAATAAGCTGAGCCATCGCTGGCTGATGGATAAATAGTTGCATCATTTGATGCTTTACATAGTATTTTTTCATGATCATGAAAGTCTCTTTATAAACATCAAGGTAATACCGATTGTTAACAATGTTTTCATGGTTTTAAGAGCTATTTTTCCTATATCTATTTTTGTGTCTGTGCATGATAAAAATATTACCGAGAATAAATATCCGAACGAGAAGGCATAGACATTTTCAAAATTAATTGAGCTCTACATCAATTACAGCAAAATGTGAATCCCAGAATCGTTCAAAAACTCAAATTAATCCATTTCTCGCTCTTTATATAAATTTACACACACTCATATACATATGAATTTGTATAATTATTCAATGAATTTACACCCATGTACACATATATATGTATGTGTGCACATGTGCATGTACGTACGTATGAAATCAGTTGACAGTTAAGAAGGAAAGTATAATCATATCTAAATCAAAGTGTGCTCCACCAATACGTTTCACCTTTCGGCTTTATCAAATTGGTTAGTTCAAATAAACAATGTCGAAAAATATCCGATTATTTTACATCGAATCATCCAGGATGTACTATATTTCTCACTACTTATCTAAATTCATTTATTCATTGAATCGAACGTTTTCCGATTATTTTCCTGCTTTTTTCTCAATTTCCTCAGTAAATTCCATGTGGCGTCTTTGTTCAATGTATAATTAAAGAACTGTGAGTTCATTGTCTCACCATTTTCTTTTGTTTTTAGATAAGCTAGAATCTATATTATCTTTTACTGTCACTGACTTAACGAAATGATAGTTACATCCTTTGCTCAGTGTTGTCACTTCGGATGTGGCTGAGTTACGTCCCTTGAGTGGTATTACCAAATCAGTTACTTTTTATCTAGATGTATATGTTTCTGGCTGCTTCTAAATGTAAAAAAATTGGCAACAATGTCCTTGCTAGATTTTTACACATGGGAAAATTTAGTGCACCTATGGTTTGAATTTCTTGCTGGTTCATTCTAAATTGTTTTAATGCCTTTCTGCGGATAATGTATTTTAAATTTGCTCTCAGTTGGATTTGCATGGCTTCTTTCGAATTAGAAGTGCAAATTCCACCGAACAACATAATAGCTGAGAACAGTGCGTTACTGACCTTGGTTTCTTAAGCCGATCTTCGAGACCTATTAAAAGCTATAGTTCAGAATGCAGATTTTCAAAGGCAGATTTTAATGAAAAACAGATGCAGCATAATCTTCTTACTTTCATAGTAGTCAGTGCATTTGTATACTGGAACATTCAACAATACATCAAAGATATAAATATTTATGTGTGTATGTACTGCATGTGCTTATGTATAAGTCATTCTCCTTAAAAGTTACGTAAATATATTGCTCAAATAAATTGAAACCGTATAAAATGGGACGGGTGAAATAACGTGATTGCAATTTCTACCTCTCTAAGACGCCTGGAGTACAAATGGAAATTGAAAATTGAAAGAATGTACATTCAAGTCACGTTTTGTGGTCAAACAAAGTTTTCCAACCATCCGTAGACAACGGAATAGTGTATTTTATGACCTTTACAACTTATCTAACACAATACTTATTGAATATCTGATCACATCCAATAAACAGACATTAAATAAGCTTGAAGCATGGGGTCCAAACAACGAAATTTCCACCATTTCTTATTTCAATACCTAAATGTGGAAGATTCCTGAAAAATATTCTATAATTCCACTAACCCAACTAACTGCAGGCGACAGATATTTCTGTACTTGTAGTTCAATGGTTAACTCAATAAAAAAAACTTTTTTTTTTCCGTTTGATCGCAACTCAATTGTATGTGGAAGTCATCGCTGTGATATTGCAATGGGTATCTTATAATTGATAATAATGTTCTATCTTGCAAGGGACAAGGGCTTTTATCTCGCAATTGATAATTCTTACACTTGCTTTCTTACGCAGTAATACATTGAACCATTTATTAAAGTCAATATCGTAACTTATACGATTTTTTTGTCTAGCAAAAAATGTTTCATATCGTAAAAGTGGAGACTCTTAGGTATCTTTTATTATGGACAGATTTAATAAAAGAAAATGACATCCCCTCTCCCGTTTGGATAGACATGCATGTGTCATAATTGTTAGCAGTGCAGAAACTGCAATTGGCTAAACGTGTTTGAATTCTAATTCAGGCATTTTATGGCCACTTCTCGGGAAATGTAACATCTGCATGTGTCTCGACAAAATGACTTAGCAATGTCTTGCTGCAATGACTGGTGGTGATGTGTGACTAAAACATTTTCCTTTACCGAGGCAGTACCTGGGAAAAGCTGTAATCTCTAAACCAAACTTCATCGTTCAACGTTATCAATCTTTTTGAATGTATCGTGGAACCAGGGATTCAAATGCTGTCCCCCACCAGGTCTAGGGTTTCCAACAAACATCTGACTTATACCTGATTTATATTTTGAAAGAGGGTATAATCGAGGGTTTTGCTTACAACACCAGAATAAATTCTTGAAAATTATTCATATGTTCATACAAATGTGTTTGAAAAAAACTTTGGAAACTTTCACTATCTTCAAAAAAGCTTTCCATAGATTGGACATCAATTAAATTTGTTTGAACCTCTTATGATACGCGTACTACGGTAAAAGTAGTAGTAGCTGCTTCATGTCTGACATTAAAAATGATCAAGGTTTTGGATGAAAGGGCTGTGAACGAAAGATACTTGGAAAGAATTCGGCAACAGAAAGGAAATAAAGAATTATTCACTCTTTTAATAGGAATCGAAGAGGAAGATTGAGTATTGTGATTTACATATATGTATGAGCAACTAAAATTATTTGTTGTGTTTCTATCTACAGTGAATATTTTCAGAATATTTTCTTTAGGGTCTGAGCCTTTGTGCGAGCTTGATCCGGATATTCCCTTGAAATCCCATAGGGACCTGTGAAATTCTTGACGAACTGACTGATATAAGCAAGAATTTTGCTCTTCACATGAATAAAAGTAAAAGAAATGTTATGTACAACAAAGATATTAAGGATAGAGATACAAAAATTAGAATTGGAAACACGGAGCTTCCATGAAAACCACAGAACAAGAGGAAATCAAACCAAAAATCACTAAGCTGTCAGACCTTCAACAGAGCTGGGTCAACCATCAAAGACAAGGAAATACCATTAGTCCTAAGAAGAAGGTTGTACAATCAGTGCATCCTTCAGATAGTCACCTATGGAGGTGAAACATGAAACCTAAGCAAAGGATTCGCCCACAAACTCAGAACCATGCAACGTACACATTAGAAAATCGGGTCCAACACCACATTGAGCGATCACAGTATAATACAAGAAAAACAGAAATCTCGGATTGCAACGGGCTGGTCATATAGCAAGAATGGCAGACAACATCTAGACATCACAATTCACAACGTGGGTCTCCAGCAATCGTATGCAAAACTGAGTTTTAAGAGAGTGTTTCTCGAATTATTAGTCGCGTTTGAAACATAGCTTTTACATACAGAGATCTTCCAACGGATATGATATCAGAAAAGAGGGCTAGATATTTCGATAACTTATCACGTGAACTATGTAGACCATGGGATGGATGGATAGATAGAGGTAAACATTGTGGAATATATGAGAAGACAGGTATGAACATACTGAGATATATACAACGATTGATCGATAGATAGATAGATAGATAGATTTCTATCAATCATTTCCGATATTTGATCGACCAGCATTTTCATAATTGTGTGTTCATATCGATTTCAAAATTTAATTAACTTATTTTATAAATAGAAGCATATTATCTATGAATTCATTGAAATATTCTCCATTCGAAATCAATTACGTTTCTTCATCTTTCAACTTACCCCTTGATGTCACCTATTCACACACACATTATATATATATATATATATATATATATATATATATATACGTACGCACACACTCACACATCCCTCTCTCTCTCTCTCTCTCACACACACACATATATACGCAAACATACACACACATACACACACTCTCTCTCTCTCTCACACACACACCTATATAGTGCGTGTCAGTGACTATTTTTTCATTCCAGATTTTCTCTTGCTCCACACGGCCTCACTGTCCAATAAATTGATGTGTCTACAAGAGCCAATCATGATTGAAATTCAGACCATTCCTTGGCACTGATCCATTGTATCCATTATTTTTTCCAGTCAGTGGATCCTGATGGACCAACACCATCCACAATTACCATCGGTCAGTGGCCGGAATCAGTGCGTATAAATGAGGTGGAGATTAGCCAAAGTAGTTGATATTTTTCTGAGTATTTGGCCGATCGAATCTAGCCATTAGAGATGACCAAGTCAAACCCAAAATGATAAAGAGACTCGTTCGTAAATTTAAACGTTTGTTAATAAACCCAATAAGTTTATTTATTTTGATATCTATGTCAGTATGTTTTTGTTTGTCGTTGTCTATTTATATGAGCTATTCAATAAATATATAGGTATGTATGTATACATCATACACTTATCTATCTATCTATGTGTGTCAGTTCCTATCTATCTATTTATCTATCTCTAAATGTTGAAGATATTGAATTATACACTTAAACGTTTGTTGTGCAATGATAAACCCGATCGAAAATGCTGAGGTCAGACACCTTTTGCTGTTCTATAAAGGGGGATCTCTCTCTCTCTCACATACATACACACATACACACACACATACACACACACACACATATATATATATATATATATATATATATGCATGTGTGTGTGTGTGTGTTTGTGAGTGTATTTCGATATTATACATCTTTATTCTTCAATATTCTGAGATGGATTGAAAGACTTGGTATCATTTAATCTGCTTCTTCCAATTTTAATCTTAATCACCCGTAATTTTACGCTTTCGTTTTCCTCATTCGCTGCTATATCTTTATTGCTTATTACTACTCGTTTCTTTTTAAGATTAATAGGATTTTGCGCTTGCTCTGCCAAAGGCGAAATTATTTGGGTTTTTAATTCATAAAATATCCATCCCAATTTTTTTTAAATTCTAAACTGGGATTCGCCTGAAATCGGGGGATTCCGAACTCTCTGTCACCGTGGGTCTGCACCTGCTATTCTCATGAAGCACTGGTAAAGATAGTTCCTGTCATATTATTTTGAGGATGATGGGAACGAACACCGAAAAATAAAAGAAATCAACTATGCTTCCTCATATTTTAATGTGGTGACATGGTTTGGTGACCTAATGTTTGATAATGCAGAGAGTGGTATCCGTAAACTAAGTTTAAACTACGACTGGGACGGTTCACGTTCAATTCCCAGTAATACGCTTCGAACGTATCAGTTTTGTTGACTTTCTGAAAAAGTTTTCCTTCACAGGAATCCGTCCATGTTCTCCAGTCTATATCTATAGTTCAATCGATTTATTCAGTTTTTTTCGAAGACAGACATTTTACCGCTCTAATTGTCTACAATTCTAGAAACAACATGATTTGAACAAACTTACAATTGCGATTTTTTTTTCAAAGTTATTTTAGCAAATATTTCAAAAACAATAATGTGTTTATCTTGGTCTAAGTTTTTCTCCGACTTTTCTTAACAAAGTAGATTCTTTTCGAAAAAACTTTGAAAAATGTTTATATTTACAGTCAAAAAAGCTAAAAAAAAAATATACAACAGAATCCAAGATGAAGACCCAAAAATTGAGGGTGCCAAAATACTAGTTCCTCTCCCACCTCCAAAAAAGTTCAAAGAATCAAAGAAAACACGATTGTTATTTTCTGCAAACATTTTTCGTAAGTGCCAAGAAATTTCCTATCAAATGTGTTTTAAGAGGGTACAAAATAGCATTCAACGTTCCACTTCAATGGGAGTTTTTTTTTCGATTACAGACAAAATGGAAGTAGAAAAGAAGAGAAAAAAACGAGAGATTTAAAAGCAAAGCATGGCAGTTATTATGATGAAAAACGAAATGAGGTGGTGGGGTTGGGGAGGAAAAAAGAAAAGAAGGAAATGGATCGGTCAAATGGAAAAATAGTACTCTATATTTTTGCTAGAATTCTCAAAATAGAGCTTTTTTTATATCTTTTTTATTTTCATGAAAACTGGATAATATATATATATATATATATTTATATATATATATATTTAAAGAGAAAAAGAGAATAACAAAATCAATATGTATATATAAACATACATATATATGTATATATATATATTTATATATATATATTTTAAAGAGAAAAAGAGAATAACATAATCAATATGTATATATAAACAAATATATATATATGTAGATATATATATATATAAATATATATATATATATATATATTTATATATATATATATATCAACTATTTTTCAAAATGTCGATCGCTCCTTTTATAAAATAACACTTCACTTATAGTACATATAATAATAATAATAATGATAATAATAATAATAATAATGATGATAATAATAATAATAATATATAAATATGTGTGTGTGTTTGTGTGCGTGTGTGTGTGTGAGTGTGTTTGTGTATGTGTGTTTGTGTGTATGTATAGTGGGTGGGATCGAAGAATGCCCAATAAGACATTTCTTCAAAGAACTGAGAAAAATCAGATTCAAAGTTTGACAAACTTCCTTTTGACTTCGTTATTGATTGAGTTGCAATGCTTATTTCTGTTGAATTATCATTTGAAACTGAACACTCTGTGATGTTATTCAGATGCATATTACATTCAAACTTATGTGTATATGTTCATGAATATAATCACAAATTTTGCTTCTTCGTTCCACCTGCGACTTTTCTGTAATTTTTACGGTTAGGATGACTATTTCACTTATGCTTCGTTTCTTAAATACATTTGTCTTAATCTTGATATACATAAAACAATGTTTATTTGAGGGTGGCCATGGGTTTTACTGAGTCAATTATGGAAATAATTTAGAGAAACTATCTGTGTTAAGAATCTTTCAACAATTAAATCCATCTAAGAAAAATCTGAATCTATGAAAAATAGTTAATTCAATGACTGGATTTTGTAAAAATATTGCTTACTTATTCCTTGAAATATAATGAAAAATGCATTCATTTACCAAGGCAGGTTAGATCTGAAGTTCAAATATTAGCTTTGATCTTATGTAATTCAATGTAATTTAAACTTACTGCTACCACAAACGGCGTCAGGTATTGGCTGGCTTGTGATATGTACAGATGACTGAAATTAACTGATATACCATGTTGAATAAAAAGAAGCAAGCGAAGAGAGATCATCAGTTGCCGGTCACTATACACAAAAATAATAACCTCTGTAATCAAAACAAAAATAATTGAGATTTGCCTTTCAGGAATGGGTATCTCAAGATTTATAAAACCTTATATTCGTGAATGAATAGAACTTAATTTTTTTCTGATAATAAAATTTGTTAATCTTTGCGGCAACCAAAACTTTGATAATCTGATGAAAAAATCTTTAAAAGACCATAAAAAATTCTAGCAGATATCTTTTTACTTTAAAGGTGTACATTTTATTTACATAAAGAATCAAAACTATAAACGGAAAATATTATTTTGGCATCCAACAAAAAAATGTGAGATCGAATAAAATTCCCACAGGTTTAATTTCTTTGAGATACAATTAACTTTACATAAATATGAGATTGTTACGGTGTCCATGATATTTCATTGGGTTTTTATAAAATTAGAATTGGGATGATTTAACTTGAAATAACTTTCTATGATCCTTTCTTATAAAATACGCTTCCGATGAGAAAATTCATTCAAAATTGAATGCATCCCTAAATTTATTTCCCAATCGGCCAATTAGCATATTTTGCTCGAGATTTTGATTATGTGAAAATCGGGCACAAATTTCCAAATTATTTTCTACCTGTACATCTGGCTGCAAATGTAAAGAAATTTTCAAACCCAGTTATTTCTGGTCTCATATTGTCTACAAAAAAACTTGAAAGTGGATTAAAAGTTCTGTTCTGCGAATCGTATTTGAATTGCAGTTAAGCAGATATTGAATAATTGATGGAGTAGCAGTTAACTTCTTTCTTTTTACATTTACTAAATGCATATCAATTGCATGTCTCTTGATGATATACATATGAATGGGAATCACAACATTATGTATTATCATTCGTTGTCTGGAAATGCTAAGATGAATGAATTATTTTGCTTTGTCGAAGATACGGGAAAAGACGTCGCTTTATAGCATAGGAATAATTATTTTTTTAGATCTCAAAAATGAATGCAATTTTAAATGATAATTGTAAACCTTTAATTTGATTATTTAGTTAAATTGCTTTTTGGGGCACGTCCACGAACTTTTTAGAAAACACAACGTGTGTCAACAACTTCACACATATGGAACAAAACTGTAGCAGCCGACTTGTGAAGCAGCAGGTGTCGGCATACTGTTTGTAAGTTGCAAACATCTTGACGATATCTAAATTATTAAAGATTTAACGTTTTGAAATTCTTCCTTTAGCACAATTCGGCTTTGAATTCTTCTGAAACAGATTGATGGCCGTGAAGTCATGACTTGCATGTCTTGAATGTACACCACTGAATATATATATATATATATATATACATTTATATATATATATATATATATATATATATATATATATATATATATATTATATATATATATATATATATATATATATATATATATATATATATATATATACATAAAGGAGAAATGACTAAAGGATAATAATGACAAATAGATTCGGGAATAAAGGAGAACATTTATCATGTACCAATCTTTCCACACTCTGAAGTGCCAAAACATGTCCGTCTACCTGATAATGTGTTGGTCCAAACTGCACGCGCTAAGGAGTTCTCATCCGATCGGGTATTGACTCTAGCAGAACTCTAAAGCTTTCCCCTGGGTTCTGGTGCCAGGATATTAACAGCAGACCCTTCAACGTGATATACGTTATGCAGCCCATTAGTTTCGAATGGGATAAGCTGAGAAGTTTCGTGGTCACGGCAACACAATGAAATCATCTTCCTGTTTCTGAAACCATTCAATTAAATATCACTTAAATGTTTCTTGCTGCTCATATCTTAAGTATTCAACACATGAAAATGAAATACTCGAGGCAGGTTAACCTGCTCATGGAGTGCTGGACATTGCATGCACAGTCACTATAACACACACACACACACACGTATATATATATATATATAGATAGATATATCATACAAATCAGGAATGCAATATGATATGATATGATTTAATACAATATTGAACGTGTGATTTATTTCATGAAGTGCTTCATAAATTCAACATCGAACATTAGGTTGATTTACAGTTGAGTTTGAAGTTAAAGAAGTATGGATAAGGGTGAGGATTCATTTTAGATCCCTACTCAGGACATCTGGGGGTCTAACCTCTTAGATGGTAAGATCTCCCTTTTATTCTATTTATATACATTTTTCGTTTAGAGGCTGGTCATTAATTGCAATGATTTTTTAAAAATTTTATTTAATGGGGATGATGTGCTTGTTATGAATTAGAAATTAGGAGGTTATAGTGTAGGTATTTTTGTTACTAGTATATTGTTGATTCTTTTTTTTCCATGGCATGTTTCGTCTCTCATATCATTTTACTCTCACCTAAATATGTTTTCCTGTGTTAAGCTTCCCTTTTTACCATAGTTGCTAATTTGATTATTCTATGTTATGTCTGTTTTCACAAGTTTAAGATAATTATGATGACTGGGTTGTTCTTTTAAAGCTGTTGTATGATTAAGACATCGATGGTGTTTTTTTCTTTTCAGTACATCTAAATGTGGGTTATTGAGTAATGTTATGCGACCTATAGATTTCGTGCACCATTTCATAGCGTCATCACATTATGTAAATATTTAACGTTTTGCTACAACTAATGGGTCCTCTAGATAGTCCCCTATAGAGCTAAACATGGAATCTAATCAAAAGATTGTCTCTAAAACTAAGAACTACGTAACATTCCTAAGAGAGGGTCATCCTTAATATCACATGATTGGAAGATCACAAGACTTCAGTGTATATAAGAGGAAAAACAAGTTAGGTTTACAAAAGTATCCATTTGAAAGCTCAAATGACAATGGACTGGCTATGTTGCAAGAATTTCAGATATCTGCTGGTTATCACAACTAGATCATCATATGCAAAACTATGACTGGCAAAAAATAATATGGCGTTACAACATATTCAGAAAGTAATGGCTCCGCCACGCCCATGGTAGAAAGGGCTGGTAAAGAAGGACTTGCAGCGTTGATTGCTAGAGATCGCATGCAAAACAGTGGCCGGTAGAGAATAAGATAACGTTTCGATTGAGACGGATTCTGGAGATATTGGCTCCGTGACGTCCACGATCGAGTGACCTGAAGAATGCTATGGGAGGTGTTTGTCCAAAGACAGAAGAAGGCTGATGATGATGATGATTTAAATGGATCGAAATCCATCTGGCTGATAGTGACCAATTGATTGTTTTATGGTATCGTTAAAATACTGTAGTGGCTTTTTTCCAACGAATGTTAAAGGAAGAAAATAAATGAGGTTACGTGTGGATGAGTTAATTAATAGAATACGTCGACTGCTATTCCCATTTCCTTCGACGGCGAGTGATTGATGATTATTCATAAATTTATGCATCCCTGAATTTCTCTTCCTAAATGGAGTTAATTTTGCGAATTTATGATTTCATCATTTGCATAAAAAATATCAGGTCCAGTTAGTCACTCAACAGAGACCGCCTAGTGATAAATAATTTTTGGTTTCATATCGTGTTGGGGCTGATCAATAAAAAAAATGGAAAGAGGTGTAATCGAATGGCTTCTCTTGCCTTTAGTTGGGCACAATGCTGCTGGACGAAAGGAGATCAATTTAGCATATGCTTGGATTGTAATTTGAACTCCCCATTGAAAATCTATTTTAGGGATGATTTCCAAAAAACGTCTTTTTTTAGACATGATAAGGAGTAAATGGTCAAATTTTCAGCCCTATAGCTCTATTTTTGCCGCTTGTACGTACCATACTTACATACATAAATAGCTAGACAAGCTTAAAATCTACCAATATTGATATTGACAGTTTTAGAGACAGATTTGATTGACAGTTTCTAATTCCAACCACTAACAGCTTCGGTAGCTATGGACAGAACGTCTCTCCTTAATGAACAGAAACGGGGTCATTCTTCATCACGATAATTAACGTCCATACACCGCTCGAGTGACCTAAGATCTCATACTATTCCACTAAGGGGAGATAATTAATTCACCATGACTGGTTCCGACTCACTAACTTTTGTTTTGAAGTTTATGAAACTATTTAATTTGTATAAAAATTACTATCAAGTGAGTCTCTTATTATAGTTCAATATTGAAGGACATTTACGAACATTGTATTGAAAAATTTTCACATAATAAAGTTATTGAATTCAAAGAAGATTGTATTCTTATCCACAAATCTTACTGAATCGATTGGAACATTAGGAAGAACCTTTGTTATAACCTGATCTTCTCTACATCAGTTAATGATGAGATTTCAGAACGTTACTATAATCATTGCTTTTGTTTCAATAACTACTTCCTTCGGACTTCTTAGAATTGCCTGAGAGCTCATGATTTCTAGTCTTCCTCATCGTTCTCTGGAGTTCAGCCTTTTGTTGGACAGTGATCACTATGAAAGTCACAAGTGTGAATGCTGGTAGATTCAAAGTAAGGGATAAATTTATCATAAGCTTGCGTTGCAAATTCACCCCATCCAAAACGAAAAAAATATCTAGGAGCAGAAATCGAAAAAAACAAAAATCATTTTCTAGATATTGATTCAAGGTTGAAGATTTTAGCATTCTGGCTCAATTGATGTAGCCTTTATGCATGAAAGAGCAAGCCGGACCAGCTGAAAAAAATGGAAGAAACCTTTTTCGAAACGTTTAATGACAATATTTATTGGAGGGTTCTAATATTACTCCGAGCATTTCGTTGAATGATATCGGTAATTTTGTTTGGTTAGGAATTTTTTTGACTTCCCTCAGGTGTTTTTGCATTCGGGAATCTTTCCATACTTTTCTTCTTAAAATATTTATCAACAAAACAACAGAAATGAAGACATCAGTTCAAGTAATCAATAGAATCATGGTAATATTTCAGAACATTAGAGTTCAGCTTGTAAATAGATAGATAGATAGATAGGTAGATAGATAAATAGATCGATAGATGGATAGTACAAAATCAGATTGCTATGAAAATGCTAACGATCAGTTTAAAGTATCAACTACTCTTAAGTTATTAGCAGTAATCTCCATCACTGTAGTTGTCTAACTAGCTCAATACTATTTCTGTTTTATTGTGATTGATGATAATGCAGTTCTATCTGTGAGTCAGGGCCTTTATGTTGCAATGAATAACCATTACTTTTTGCCACCCGTCGCATTCAGTGGCTTAATCTAAAAATAATTATGACTTCTTCAGGTTCAATATCTTTCGAGTTGCCATGCACAGTGTCCGGCTATGTGAAGATGCTGATAAGGGCGCTATTTTTTAACAAGTTGGCTAATCACAGTCTTTTTCATTCATCTCGCTGTCTAATCACACGTGCTACTCGAATTTGCTTAGACACCTTCAAAGTCCTGATCATCCGTCTTCTCTGTTATTCCAGACATTTGTCTTTCATTTGATTTAGCATAATGAGCACTGTCAATCTTCAGGTCGTGAGATATAGGCGTGGCCTTACCCTGCCACACTAGCCTATGAAATCATGGCAGGGATAGTCTTGAGGGATTTCTATAGGTTCCCTGGCTTACGGTACCTGATATTTACAGACTGTCACCCATTTAGCTCATGACAGAGGCTCTATATTGCTCAGCTTGGTCGATCTTTTGAAGATCACTCTGTCCAATGCAAATACATCGTACCTAAGAATAAATAATTCGAATTTTTTCAATTCTCGCTGAACGCTATGAAATATGTCGTGGAGGATGCTAAAAGAATGGCATATGTATATTTAGCAATTGATACTAACCAAGTCATTCTTAACAATGGTAATTCTATCCAATAAAGGGATGAAAGTTCAGCTGAGGTTGAGATAGTCATATATAATTTTTTGACTGTGATATAGATTACGTTAGTAAAAATGCAATGGTGAATGTACTCACCTATTCGAGAAAAGGTAGAAAAATTGATTTGCTACTATCAAATACTAAGACTAGACAGTTATAACCAAGTATGTGGTCTAAAATGGCTGGAGTACTGTTGTGCTTTACAAGTTCGTATTTGGTTGAATGCGGCTTTAGTACAGTCTATAAAATATTGACAAAGGATAGGAGTAGTACAGATTTACGCATGCAAGGAAAAATAGACATAAGACGAAATCTCTTAAATATCAATCCAAATATGCAGAGTTTGTATGAATGAATCACGATAACTAGTACGTGTAACAGGAATGATTATCTAAAAATATCCAAATTTGTATTTAGAAATATATATTTGTCCTAAAATTATCTAAAAAAAGAACATCTTAAAAATAGATCCTTTATCTAAAATCATCTTTAAGAATAGATTCTTTATCTAAAGTTATCTTAAGAAATAGATCCTCTATCTGAAATTAACTAAAAAAATCCAGGCGTTGCTGATGTAAATTGGCCTTTAAGATCCAAACAGCTTTTTTTTTTGAAAAAACAAATCAAAAGAACACTTTATATTATGCCAATGGTGTACCCATACAAATTCCAATGTTGTAACGCCCAAATGTGATCAGGAATGCCCAGGAGAACTCACTTTCAAAGGGAGGATTATCTATAGCTCACTTGGCTGGTCGATCTGGTTGGTCATTTGTCTGGCTGTGTCTGATCAATGTTGATAATGTGGCTGCAAAATATCAAACGTACGAGTTGCATTGAATCAACAACATAAGTAAAATGTCATTCTTGTTTCAATAGGAATCTTTGGTGATGGTAGTCGTAATGGGGTGATTGCTTCGAGAAATATCCAAAGGGAATAAAAGAGGAAGATGTTTGCTAAACTCTGCTCTAACCAATTCCACAGACAAGAAATCAATCTTTTCAGAGAATGACTTGCTTATGATTGAAGCAATTTCCCTTTTCTGCAATTGACTGTAAAAAACACATTTCTCTCACGCCGAAAATAGCCGCAGCGAGTTTGTTCAGGTGTGAAAATGGCGGAAGTCAATCATTGGCGATCGTCATAACAGGGCACAGAATAGAATGCTTTCAACTATTACAATTTTCTATCAATTGACAAAACTTTCTTCACTCACTCGCTTTATTTTCTGTCATGCTTCTGCTAATCTTTCTCTGACGTGTGTCCTCACATCTCCATTAGATGTTCTTCCATCAGTCAGTCGGTCGATCGGCCTGTCAGTCGGTTGGTCTTACTTCTGTTAAATAACAGAAATCGGAAGGGAGGAAGAGATGTGATGTCATCAAAAACATCGATGGTATCTTGTAATTTTGGAATATACAAGAATTTTTTGTATAAAAACATCATTTTCAATTTCATTGAAAATAATACTCGAAGAATATTTCCATATTGCAACATTTTACAAGCATAAGAATCAATTGACCCAAAGAAAGATTGCTCGCTACGTTCCCACCTTTTAGTACCACCATCACGGATGGTGGATGCATTAATGAACTAGAGGTTCTTTTTTTCTTCTTTATCTCTCTTCCCTCCATGGTCTCCGTATTGTTCTTCCCTTATTTTCTTTTGATCTCTACCTGTACTGCAGTTCAGTTAATCTAAGTATACGTCAAACTATAAACACACATTAGTATGGTTATGGTTGATCAAACAATATTATAAAAAAATGACCATATTGGAAGTTTTCTTTTAAGTTATTTGATTTTTATTCCTGAAGTTCAGTCTATTTTCAAAGCCAAATGATGCAATGAAAACAACTGTGCGGCTCTTACGTGTGATATATTCAGCCAATCCGCCAGACTAGTTGAAAAACTGGAAATAAACGTATGATCACAATCTTGGTGACAGTTTTGGTTGACGGTTTTTAATTAGTAACCCTTCACCGCGATTTGTAATCACGTTCAAATGATTGTTAGGCAACTCTCTTACTGACTTTACCAAACTGACAAATCAAGGATATCTTTGAAAATTTAGGAAATATTCAAGGGATTATTTCATTCAAATAGACACATTTATACGGAAAAATAAAATAAAAATTTATAATGTTTATCTGTTATATATACGATACAAATAATCACAATATTCATCTTAATTCAAGACAGAAACAGAAGAATTTGGCCCTACAGTAGCCCAATGTGTTCTCTCCCTTTTTCTTTCAATGTTCAGCTTCTCTCCATCATATTCAATTGCCGTTAAATTTCTTTGGTCATACGTTATTTCCCCTTCACATTGGGGCTGGTTATGTGTCACTACGCTGAAATCCCTCGGAAAAGTATGGATTCATCCTTCTTCTTTTTCAGCTATGGGTAAAATATCAGAACAGATCAAGCTCTTTAGGCCTTCAGAAGACAACAAATCTAGGAGAAAGAAAACCATGATTCCAAAACCAGGAAGCGGAACCTCTCCTCTTATAAAGGAAATGCAGTTTGACTCTAAATTTCAGCATCTTTCTGGTGGCTTCTGCAGCCGAGCTAATGCCAAACGTATCACTCTCTGCTTTCCTCTGGACTACATCAGCAACACTTCGAGAGGGATTTTGACGACTAGGCATCCGGGATCACAATACGTTCTACCAAGGCAAGCGATCGAAGGGGACGTCCGATTATTTATATTGTGAGAAAGGAAGCCATTCGTAGAATCCCATCACCTTTTCTCAGAAATTCTTCTTGTTTTTCTCTGTTTAATTTACTTTCTCATTCAAACGAACTTTCCCACCTACTGTTTTCTTTCTCTCCAGCTCAGCAAGCCTTTCGTGAATATCTTTCCACGGAAAAATATCTGCAAACCTCGAGCTCCCTATGACCGTGTAACAGAAATACCCTTCCCCTAATGGAACGTTTATCCTTTCAGTGTAATGATGCTCGCTGTTATTTTGATCGTGTCATACACTGTTGAGAAGCTGACAGAATATTGTTTATAACAGTCAGTATCAATTTCCTGCATGACTGATTACTTTATTAGTCCGATTCTGATCGGCCAATTCCAAATAGCAAGCCGATCATAGGGAGGCATTTCGAGGGCCACAGTTTTGTAGGTAACCATTTACAAATACACCGATAATTTTTTTTCTGAATTCATTGCAATCAGGGTATTATACGATTAATGAAAATAAAAGCATTTATTGTAAAAGTATTAATATTCTATCAGCTATGATTGAATGCATGTATCTATTTCAAGATGTAAATCCATAATATAAACCATAAACAGTACACATATACTTAAACTTCCTTGTAAACTGCCAATTACCTTAGGTAACGTTTTTGTCTCTAACTTTTCTTGCGCAAAAGATACAAATTGACAAGATTCACAGCATGAAAACTGATGTAAATTTCTTTCCAAAGACGTGAACATGAATATAATTCCATCTAAAAATAATTCCATGATCCGTACACAGATAGTGAGATGTTCTTGGAAGATGCAAAATACCACGCTTTTCATGCCGAGCAGGTACAGACTGACAAGAAACGCTGTTAGATAGCTAAAGAATTCTCTTCCTAACAACATGTCATGTACATTTACTTACATTTGTAACCTTATTTCGCTCAGAATTCTACATTATATTGATAAAGGCACAAATACAGACACCAAACTATCATTTACATTTTTCTTAGAAATTTTCGAAAACTTATTTGCTAAAGACTTGCTCGAGAGTCCCCTTCGAACGTCCAAAAGATTTCATGGGGATATGTAGTGTAATTGTGTGGTCACGCTGTCAAATCCAGAATTACTGGCTCATAATTGAGCAAATGTTAATTTGGTTTTTATTTTGAGTAAGCTTCCCTGTAATACAACAAAAATAGTGTAGGTCGAATAGCAGATTTAGAATCAGCACCCTTGAATTGGTGTATTTCAACTATTTGACAAATTCTATTCTGAATGACTTGTTTTGCATAGTTTGTCAATGAACTTAACTGGACCATTTGCAAATTTCCATTTGGATATTGATTTAAAAGGAACAGCATATTAGACTTCTCCTCTGCCGATCAATTGAAGTTTGCTCTCATCCAGACAACATCTAACTCGACACTACTCTCCCTCGTGTTGTGAGCAAAAGACCTACCAAATTCCAATTTAATGCAGAGCCTGATTCTCAAGATAGAATATTGCCACCTAGTGGGATGGTGACCAGTTTCAATTTTATGATTTTCTATTCACATAATCTTTGTAGAATTTTTTCTTTTATTAAGATCATATTGGGGACGTAAAATTCGTTGAGATTTTTGGTTGCAACGAGATTGATGATGATCCATATTTGCGTAAAATTCTTAAACTAAGAATGGAAAAGGTTGAGTCCGTTTAAGGATTGCGTTGGCATTGCGATCAAAAGTTTTGAAGATTGAACAAGTCAAAGTGAGAAAAGATTAATGACAAAAACGGACGGTAGACGATTGATACCCCCAGGAAATTGCCAATGATTTAATATGTACATTGCTACACAGAGGAAAACTATAGAGATAAACTAAGTCCTTCCTTATAGCGTCCAAGAACAACCACATAAGAACCAATTGAATAAAAGCTATGATGATAAGGCACATGAGAATAATAAAAGTTGACTTTGCAGGGATGACATCATTAAAGTTGTACTAGAACAGACATGACTTGGTCGGAAGTTTGATTTACTGGGAACTGTGCAAGTCAATGTATTTAACACAGTTCAATGGTACATTATGCAGTGATCAGAATCTGCACTCTATCGAAAAACGGTTTAAGTACTGTGAGATTCAAACAGATCATAAAATTCAGGCTAGCTGTTCAGACCCGGTTGTTGAGATCTAGAAAAAGAGAACGTGTCAGTGGCTTCCACTAGTTCTTACAAGTCACAGAGTGGAACAAAAAGAAAGCGAAAGACTCAGGTAGTATATAGACCTTGAGACGGTATGAAACTTGGAACTGAATGGCCTTTCGTGGTCAGATCCCTATAAATAGACCCGAAGAGCCTGCCATAGAGGCTAGTAGAACTGAACACCCCGGAAGTATCCACACAATCTAGAATGGGGAGAGTGATGGAGAATCAGATGGACTCGCTGTCACTTGATCTCCTGTGGAATCTTCCAAACACTACTTGTGTGAAAACCCAACAAGAATGTATAATAACAATGATATGTTTGCATCAAAATACAGATGGAAACGTACAGAAAGAAATTCTTCAAGAAAAAGTTCTTATTTTCCCCTGAAGTCTTGGTAGAATAAGATTAAAAGAGATTAATTCTTCTGTGCCCATGGTTTCTTTTGTCTTGAAGATTAGTGTTCCAGCAACTAGTTTTATCCCTTACGTTTTGTACACCAGAATATATTCTCCATTCTGTTCTCTGAAATCATGTGTAAGCAAGTGTCAAGTTAGTGGATTCTATACGTCTGGATTAAAGATACCCTTTCAGTCAAAAAGAAAACAAATTACAAGCCCTGTTGAGATTTCATTTAAGCTAGCCTCCTGGAAGATACACAAAAAAACACCACCACCAACAACAACGGCAACAACAACAACGACAACAACAACAGCAACAGCAAAGTAACTGGTGTGTCCATGTATATTGGCGTGGCTGGAACAGTACCAAAGAGCCTTGCAAAGAAATTGAAACAAAAAAAGACAGCATCACTAAAATTAACTAAGATACTAAGGAGAATGCTTGAGTATAGAGGAGGCTTGCTGTCGCTTGATTTCCAGTGAAAATCACCATTGTTATGAAAATTAAACGAGTGACAATCATGATAGAATGAGGAGCAAAGGAACAATCCATATGTCAGCGCTAGGATACTGGAGAGAGTACTTAAACACTGAAAAGACCTTCTATCACTTGATACCCATCAGGATTCTCGAATATAAGGACTCAATGATTACAAAATGATGAAGACATTTTCTTGAAAAGTGTTCGACTTTTGAGAAGACCAGCTACCACTTGATCTTAACAAAATACTATTAAATATTTGTGTGAACATTCACATACTGATGATAGAATACTAAAGAGAGTGAGATCATTTAGAGTTGATTTCTACGCAGTTGGTCACCGGCGAAAATCATTAAATATTGTTGGCATAACATTGATTCCTGGACAACGGTTTTATTTTGAACGTTTTACAAAAGAGAACAATCAAATCACTTTCAAAAGACATGAATCGTTAAACTACAGCTAAAGCCTAGAATTAACTTTGTTTTGTTACCCTAACAAAGACAATAACAATCTTCATCAAATGCATGGGCTGAACTTCTCACTGCTTGTCTGCTCCGTCCTGTTTAACAAACCGATGTGCTGAATCACTATTCGCCAATCGTGATTTGAATTTATGACCAACTGATTGGTAGGTAGCCCCTCTTTCTGTCTGAGCAAAGTTAACACATCTTACACGTCTAAAAAATTATGTATGTCATACACAAGGACTTAAATTATTGTAATAAATTAATAAATGTATTTAATCATCATTTCTCTATCAAAATTTGAAATCACAACTGAATGATTTTTTCCGACTGACGGCAATTTCTCTTTCCGATACACATAAGCATTTCATTCATATGAATACATTTACACCAAAAACTATAAAAAATATATGTATACTTTTATGATGATTTATTCTTCGTTTATTCAGTACAGAAGTCAATCATCAAAAGTTGGAGTAGAGTGTGACCATGCAGCAGCCAGGATTGGTTCTTCATGAATTCGCATTTGCTTAATAATTCATTATAATAAAGCAATACAAATGCTTCTTTAAACCTGTTTTCTTCCTTTCTCTTTTTTTACCAAAGCTTAACAAAGACAATGAAGGCAAGACATGGACACAATATTCCTAATAACAGTATAACAGAGAAGATAAATTCGGACAAGTTGGGGTCACTGAACCAAAACTGCATCTCAATGCGGACAAGGAATAGTTTGATGTCATTTCATTCTCTTCGAGCCTGACCAATCTCCCCTGGAGGATGCATCGTTTGTAAACCGTTCTCTGTGGGAATTAATCGGATTTTATTGTCCTTGAAAGTTGAACCCGCTCTACCAAACGATTGCCAGTCTAGAAAGATTCTTCGCTTGAATTCTTCTTTTGAGCACTTCGTTGATATTTGTTTCTTTCGGTAGATGTATTGGTCACCTTTTATCAGACCTATGTTTTTCGATTCTGAATGTTATGTGTTTGTCCCAAACATGTTAACAAGGGACAACAGCAACATTCTTGACCTTGGGCTTCGCCAGTCTGGAGTGATCCTTCGCTTGATTCCTTCTTGTTTTGCGGACTACATAGAGATTCGTTGTTCTAGGTAGATTTAGTGGTCTACATTTTTCAGCTCTGAATTTTTCGATTTTGATTGAGATGTCTTTGTCCCCAAAATGTTTGTTAACGAGGGAAAACATCAACATTCTGCCTTGGCTTTCTTTCTGATAATTGCAAGAGAAACATGCAGAGGAACTTGTGTTCTCCAATGAATTGATATTGGATTCCTGGGAATACTTTAAATTTCTACCTGCATAGTATTGTTTTGTCCTCACTGAATTATAATTTTTGTGTAAATTACAGAATAATGTGTATGGTGATTACAATTCGTTGTTGGATAGGGATTATTGTGAACATTACGGTTTTATACGTTAACAATATTGATTTCAGTAGGATAGAAATTCCTGTGTACATTAATGAATCATATATTAGAATACCGACTCGGCATTGTAGAACACATATTAGTATATGCATTACAGATTTAAGCGTACAGTATTATTTAGTATTTGTATGAGAAGTTTTTTTTTTGTGAACAAATATGGTTCGATATTCCTCAATATTGAATTGCTTTTTTTTACTGATACAGACTGCTGTATATATTTATGATTTGTATGTGTACAATATTGAGTTTCCAAGTGCCATTCCAATGTTAAATGCGCAACATTGATTCAAGTACTTAACCTTTCTTTGCAGGGTTTATCACGTTTAGAACTCTCCTCCATGTTCCTTTCTCTTCCTTTCTCTCTCCCACTCTCTCTATCTCCATCTCTTGCGAAGCAAATTGTTTTACAAATACGAATGCACACCAATGTGAGACTTGTGTCCATCAGGACGAAATATCAAGTAGTCAGAAGCAGAATTCACCCGAGGCCAAACTTTTTGGACGTTTCATCCTGAAACTAATAATACAACGTATACGGAAGACTCCAACAATTCAGTGAATGGTGCAGCTTGAGGGCAATGGACTGACATTTCCATAGGATGGAGGACTCAAGTGTGTTGTTGCTTAGATCATTCACTTGACTAGCCAAGAACTCTTCCTGTGGGCAAAACGTCCAGCTGGTTCCTGTGGAGGGTCCACTGGAGGCATTTGGTCCTGGTAAAAAAAAAATCAACGTTCCTTCTTCAGGGATACCAAATTCAATACATCTGACTACAAAGCATGGTTTCCGGTACTTGGAAGTCACATAAAGATGAACAGAATCTGAATTTTAGTATAAGATAGATTGATCGAAATTAAATGATTATTATGTGAGTGGAAGCCAACACTACATTTCTTCTTCTTCAAAATTCCACGTTGATAACTTGCTGAACTCGCCCATGCGCACCATTAGCAGCTACACAAATAATTCCATGCGGATTTGTTGAGTGTTGTTTTAGTTTAACCATTCTATATAATAGCAATGTTGTATACTTTTAAAAAATATAATCAATCAATGAATAATACTTATAACCTAGGAACAGGAAAAAATCTATTCAAAATATGTACAGTGTTATATTTCTTTATAAATGTATTTGTTGAAAAATTTGATTATATTAAATCACTGAACCCATGGCAATTCTGCAGGTGCTGAAAATTTGGATCATTCCTCATCTCATGCCTATGGTTTTCTCTCATCCTGTACTTCTCCATTTCCTCATTTATTTTTTCGATTCTTCGTTTTTATCGAAAGATTATACAAACGTGGATTAGTTTCATATGTGCAGAATAATCTGATCCCTATTTAAACTGATTATTTTCTCTCACCCTCTTATATAATTACTCTAATCTTTCTTCTGCTCTCTCTCTCTCTCTCTCTCTCTCTCTCTCTCTCTCTCTCTATTCCTACCCTTTTTTGAACTCTCCCCTTTTCTGTCCCCTTTCCTCTTATCCTCGAATTTGATCACTTGACCTTTTCTTTGTAATTATTTAAAGCATAATATCAGATCACGGTAGAAATAAGTAGAAAAAATGTAGAACAATTTGGTAACTCCCATCAACACTCATGTTTTTTGAAACCGTAAACTCAAACTGTCGAAATAGGTTTCTTCAGTTTTCCGGTTGGTCTGGCTGGCTATGTATGCATCACACAGGCCAAACTAAACATTCACCCCTTATCATGTCTCAAAAAATTTCCTTTTTGTTTTTTTAACCCCACTCCTACATACCTTTGGTGGGGGGTATCTTTACATTTAAGATTATGCAAAATTAATTTTGAATGGTTCTGTTTCACTTTTTTTTCAGATATTTGTCAATGAAATTATCATTCTCTAGAAAATATATATAAAACAGGTCTAGTTAGTCACTCAATTGAAACAGTCATATAACGTATGTCTTTTGGCAGCATACTGAGTAGGGAATGATCAATTAAACAGGTTTAAAGAAGCGTTTGTATTGCTTGATTACAACGAATCATTAGGCAAATGTGAATTCATGAAGAACCAAAAAATTTGGGAAGGGCTGCTCAATGGAAATTACTTCTTTTGCTTTTTGTTGGACACTAAAAAGTCTGAATTTAAAAAATATAAGCATAAACGCCACTGGACGGAAAGTAGGGGACCAATTTAGAACGAAATTATGTTTTACTTTGAATCTACTTCGTAAAAACTTATTTTTAGAGGAATATTGGATAAAAAATTGGTCGATTTTCTCCACATAGTAAGGAGTGAATGTTAAAATTTTCAACTCTATAGCTCAAATGATGCGACCAGTCAACAGGAAGACCACCCCATGAACTTGAGAAACCTATGTTGACAGTTTTGGCGAGAGTTTTTTCTTCTATTTGAGAGATACAAAAAAAAAAAAACAATAATAATGAAAGATTCCCAACTACTAATTTCATTATTTCTCCTTGAATCATTTTATTGAAAAGACGGCTCAAATTATTTGTTCATGAGTCAGACTTTCAACTTTGAACTCTGACGTGTTGCACTAAATTATTTGCATTTATTAGACATTTTTTCTTATCTTTTTTTTTTGTCTGTGCTTGCCTAAATTTAGGTCAGCCTCCCCGTCCCTTAAAGAGGGAAGAACTTTTGCAAAGAAAAGGGAAAAGAGGAAAAATAGTTAGTATTCTGATGAAATTTATTGCCTCAATAATGAAAATCGGATATCATTGTCCTTATGAGACAGAGGCACTAATGCACAAAAAATGAGAGAAAAAATCAGTTATTGTCTATTTCAGTGCCAAAAAAATAAAACATGAAACAGAACAGTTATATTACTGATTCCAAGAAATCACCGAGTCATCCGAAGGCAGTTTTTGGCAAAAGTCTAGAAAAAAGATGGAAAAATGTCCGGCCATTTATTATTATCATGAGAAAACTAGCCTACCTAGGGCTGTGACGTTATAATCCATTTGTGAGTACTCTCCCTTAAAATCCAACGCACTTGTCAAACTTTTCAAAACTGTTTATAATTTCTTCTTTGGGATCACCATCAACTGCTTCACCACATGTCAATCTGGTTCACAGACTGAAATCTCTTTTCCAGATCTGTACTTTGAGAAGACTAAAAGACCTGGGGGTGCGATGTTTTACAAAAAATACTCATGCACAAAACATAAAGAATCACTTGCTTGGTTATTGTTGATTCAATAGTCACACAATGATATACTGTTGAATGAGTCACCTCTATGGAGATTGTCTGTGGATGGATATCCAGTAAGAATCTTTCAATTTGGTTCCCAAGAAACATCCAGGCTGTACAGCCTTTTATAGATATATTCGAAATGGTTCGACACTTACCTTACTGACTTCGGACAACCAAAGCATTTCATCCTACTTTAATTTCTTTGTCTAAAACTTTTGTAGAAAGCATCACCTGAATTCGTTTAGTGTTCATCCCTTTGTTATTATTTGAGGGTCTATTTTCTTACCATCAAATGCTGTACCGGTGAGATTTTCAAATCAAACATTGTTTTACGTCGGGAATCGGTAACCTTTTCACCTCTGCAGACTTAATCACGTATTAATGAGCGGATGCTGGGTCGGCTGAATTCCGTCAAAAAGGAAAAAAATCATGTGAATTATCCATTTTGATACATCATTTTGCCTCGAATCAATGAGTACTGCATTCTAGATAATCATTTTTCTATAACCAATGATGCAAATTAGTAATCAAAGAACAAAATTTAGTTAAAATTTATTTCAGTCGAGACATCTTTTGAATCTATTGAGAAGACGGAAAGAATATTTGAAAGAAAAATATGTAAGCACTGTATACCATCTCTGGCTGTACGTGCCTAACCCTGTTTTGCATCAGACGGTGTGGATAAAATGGAGATTTTTGATCGTAAAGTCATCTGAAGTTTACTCGATTGGTAAAAAACTTGTATGACTGATATTCTGTGTTATTATTACTCTCAGTATTTATTGAATACCAACACGACTTTGCATTGTAAATACTCAGTACTTATGTATTTAGTATTATTACTTCAATTCAAATAAAAGTCTGCTTTTCGAGAATAAATATTTTGTGGGAAATCGATCTATTAGTTGAAGAACTGTTTATGTTTATACAAGGGCTTCGAAGTTCCTGAAGTGCAGGGATTTACTTATTTACGTAAAAAATCTCTTGCACATGATTTAAGAGAATTCACATATGTTTACGGGTAAACTTTGATTAGTGCAATTAATTTGTTCGACTGTTTTACGTACTGATCAAAAGGGCTCTAATCAGGGTCTTATGATTTTTGTTAAGCACGTTATTAGGTACATTTATCTGTACAGCAATAACTTAACCGTAATTGTCCAAAACACGCTATAATCAAACTGCACTCTTCAAAGTATTGTTCTATTCCAAAAAATAAATCATGCAAGGTCTTTTTTGACAACCATCTATCACCCAACATTTGCATCGAACATTTCGCTACTATTCTTTCGAACAGGGGAGTGCAAACCCCTGTTCCAAATCTCTTTCCACCATAATCACACAGCTTACGGCGTATTCAGTTAAGTGCTGAGCGTTCTGTGAAATTGTCTTAATGAAAATGTTTTCACTCTTTTTCTCCAACCAGAAATCGAACCTGGCTCCTATTGCGCGTGAGGCAGTCGTGCTGACGATTACACCATCTGAGCAGACCCTGCTCACTTTATGATTGCTTATTGACCTCTGTTTGCAGCCTGCTCTCAATCTGAACAAAGGCGTTTTTCATCATCCAACACTCCAGAGTACCATCATTTCTTGGTGCTTTTAACATTATAGAATGAAAATTCAACGATTGAATAAGTCTGGCAAAGAGATCGATAGTTACAGTCTATGTTCGATCGGTTATTATTTGTCCGTTATCGTTACTTTTGTCGAGGAGAAATAAAGAGGAAGACAAAGAAAGAGAGGGGGATATAGAACACGGGAGGTATAGAAAAAGAGAAAGATGGATAGATAACGGAAGAGAGGTAAGAAAAAAAGAAGAGAGAGAGAGAGAGAAAGGGTAGGGGTGGATGGACAGAAAGAAATTAAGAATACCATAGAGATGGAGAAAGGGGAAAAGAGAAAGAGAGAGAGAGAGAGAGAGAGAGAGAGAGAGAGAGATAGGCAAACAAACAGACGGAGAAGGGAGTTGTAAAGAGAATTGTGTTTAAAGTGAACTACATACGTCGAGCTATTGAGACAATGCAAGAGATACGAGAGGAAAGAGAGTTCCCCACCTCAGGAAATTCAGCAACCAGCCTCCATCCCGTCACAGAAGTGGATTCAGAGGAGAACAATCTGTTTCAAGTGCTGCCAGTGGCTGATGACTTAGTGGATTCGGACATATATATATATATATATATATATATATATATATATATATATATATATATATATATATATATATATATATATATATATATATATACATATATATATATATATATATATATATATATATATATATATACATATATATACACACATATATATATATATATACATATATATATATATATATATATAGGGAGATATATATAGGGATATATATATATATATATATATATATATATATATATATGTGTATGTATGTATATATTTATGCACACACACACACACACACACATATATATATATATATATACATATATATATATATACACACGCAGAGGGGGAGAAAAAGACGATAATGTACTGTCCATGCAAAACGGCAACACCAAGAAACTTTAAAGTGCATTTGCATTCCTTCCATTAAATGAAATGGGGCTCTGAATAAACTAAGTTTCCTTCGTCTGAAGAAATCAACAGTTTTACTGACTGTTTGGAAAACTGTTATGTACCTGGTACAATAGAAGTCACGCACATAATGGCGTTTCTATTCAATCACCAATGATACTACTGCCAGATCTGAGGTCTGTTTATTATTCCATACATAATGGATATCTGTGCAGCCAAAAACACCAAAGATTGGAAAGTCTCTAGGGTGTGCCAGTTTTGTCCATTCAGATAATTATTTTGATTCAATTTTCCAAATTAGAAAATAATTCCCAAATTCAAAAGTTTTTTTATTTCAAAACATCGACATTGACAACACTGAGTGCTAATTTTGAAGTACATCTCTTCAGAGAAGAATTTCATAAAGAGATACATCGACGATTAATGTGAGAGAATTCTCCGATGGGAGCAATGATCTAACAGAAAAAAATATTAATCGTGGTGCAGACTTCAAAATACATTTAATGATCGTGGATGTCGGCCATTTTTTTCGAACGACCTATCAATGGCCCATAATTTATCCCTATAGTACACTTTCCAATATGGTAACTTTTATTAACTTCTATAAAACTTTCAGCATTTTTTCCTAGATAAGAGGAGTTATTTACGGAAAATCTACTTCCTGAAAGAAAATTATGGAAATTCTTCTAACAGATGACCCCTATTTGGTTTTTTGATACTTTAATAAATATAAAACTTTTTTTAGCAATACTTAATTTTGTACTGCTTGCTATAATGCACTACTCTGGCAACTCAGAGGTCCCATACTTATGAACTGAATCAGACCATTGATATTTTCTTCAAAACGTGAACGGGGTCAGCAGCTGCACTAGGAGTTCAATCGTCCGGAAATTATTTAAATGTTAATGACTCTTCTCAAAACTGCAGACATTTTAGTTTTTCACTTGTCTAAATGTCACTGTCAACACTTCTGTAATGTCTATCGTCGATGTTAATAAAGGCCGAAGATATGACGTAAAACAATGGAGCTTGAACTAAAAAGTTGATCATCTCATTATTTTTTTCTATCGAGACGCGACTGGAATAATTCCCTCACAATTTCTACTGTCACCTGTGACTGACAAATCAACACGATTACAAAACTATTTACGAAACATCCATCTCTTTTTCAACATCAGAAAATTCAATTACTAAGGAGTAGTTTTCATTTCTTCTTCTTCCAAAGCAAAATTAAAGGAAAAATGAATCAATCAAGAAATTAGATATTGACAAGCTATTTCGTAGATTATTGCTGAAAATTTGTAAATAATTGTAATTTACCCTCTTGACGCGATATCTTTCCAATCACTCCCGAAATCGTCTCGTCTTGTAATTTTGGAAATATGAATGGGTCAGCAATAATTTTTGGAGGTGAGCGTGATTCGAAATTGGTTTTTGTCTCGCAGGCCAAACTGCGTGTTAAATATGGAATAGGTCTGGTTAGTTGGTGAATAGAAACCATGAAGGGACCAACATTCTCTGGTCGCATGCCGTGTTCGGGGTGAACAATTAAAAAATTAGAAGAATTGGCTATAAATGAACATACTATCACTTTTAGCAATAATCACTTAAATGTCTGAATTTGAAAAAATAGACAGGCTGAGACAAATAGGGACCATTTTAGCATAGACTTAAATAGCAAACTGTCCCCCGCATTGAGACCTCCTTGGAGATGAAAAACTATATTTTCGACATGATATAAGATGAATGTGGATATTTCTAGCCTTCTAGCTCCCTTGGTTACGGTCTGTACGCCTGATACATGCATACATACGTACATACAGAGCCAGCCAGAATTACTTGAAAACTAAAAAAAAAAAACTATTTGACAGTTTTGGTGACAGTAATTCTTGACGGTTCCAAACAATGGTCGTACAAAGCCCATACGAACTGCTTCTTTTTTTTTTCAAATACTATAATGTTTTGTTTTTGACTACACAAACTCCGATTTACTATTTATCAATGAAAATGATGGAATTCTTATTTAGGGACATTATTCAGTAATTGTCGTTCAAATTGTGTGTACATCAATTGAACGACCGAACTGCAAAATGCTAGATCGGCCAATCGATTCTTTTGAGGCCACTGCAAAAATGAGACCTTTGCTCTGTTTTTTTTTTCATCACCGAATGTTATTGTTCGGTAACCGAAATGAAAAAAAGACAAAATTATGTATGCAATGTCATATATTCAATGAAGTTGGTGGACCGGATGGAATGAGGTTTTTGACCAGAAGTGGCTTGTGGGTCATAATTTGTCGACCCCTGTGCTAAACCGAGAGAGAATAATTGACAGCATTAATGTATTATTTGTTGATTAATAACATTGCTTCGATCTATCAATCGGAGGATGTTAGGGGATGGAATCAGTGAAAAGTGATCGAACTCCAGCTGGAGCAGTTTGCAGTCACTTCCTACTTGTGAAAGGCATTCCCATCCAATATATAGGTAATTAATGGATAGATAGTAGTCCTGGTTGGGAATGGGTCCTAGAAATGGACATCCCTGACCTGAAAAACAACCTCTCGTCTAGTGTTGTGACAGGTTGGCAAAAGCCTGAGTAAGGATTCTTTTCCCAAGATGCATGTTTAAGAAGGCTCCGATGAAGCTTCAACGGGCGAAGCAACCCGATACTGGATCATAATAGATTGGTCACATAATATGGACGAAAATAAGAACTATCCTGTGTAATAGTTGGAGGTTAAAAATATGGTTTAAACACAGCATTTGCTCACTCTACTTTATAATTCCATAGGTATCAATCTCCCAAAAGCTCTTGAACGCCATGTTAGAGCCAACTAATTCACAGTTCATTTTTTTGATCAAATGTAGAATCCAGACTAAAGAATTGATTCAAGCCAAAAGTGAAGATTTCAGATTGCAGCATTAACAAAATTTAATTTGATTTAATCGAAACTGCATGGTGAAATACTATCACAAAATTGAAAAAAAAAATTATCAATTGTAATGTATTTTGATTACTGAGTGATTCACGTTTCTGAATTCGATCGATTCGTCCGGATTCGACCCTTGATTCAAATTTCCTCCATGTTCTTGTATATAACGTATTCATCTCAGAACATTCCTACAAAACATTGTTTATCTTTGAACTCTGAAATATCCTTTTCATAAGTTAGTAAACTCATGTTTGGACCATCTGCATGATTTCTATAAGCTTCAATTATTTTTTACTTGGTTTCCTTTCATTTTCATGAAAATGAACGATAATTACCTCTTTTGAATAAACAATTTTTCGAAGAAAAACTGACCAGTATATATATATATATATATATATATATATATATATATATATATATATATATATGTCTTTGTGTGTGTGTGTGTGAAAATAGTAGAGGCAATTTTTTGGGGGGAGAACATAGATCATTTGGCACCAGAATTAACCGGGCAAAAAATTGGACTGTCAACCACGAATAGAAAGATGAATGTCGTGCAGGACACCAGCCTGCTCCCACAAAGAAACAACGCGATACTGATATACCAATTGAGCTGACAACACAAACGGTATTCAAGAGTTCTATATATCATTAGATAGGACACTTAATATCTTACAGAATGTGGTAATTCTACAGACGATATAAAACATATTCCGTCCGGCACCGGAATCAACCGAATAGCAGATGATATTCAATGATATTTAATGATATCTAAATACCGTCAACAAACTAAGGAACACACACATATGTATATGTATGTATGTGTGTGTATGTGTGTGTGTATGCGTCTGATTTGAAACATTTATACAACCTGAGGTATTGCATACGACTCCGAAAATCTTCTGCAGGACTGTTGCAACATTAGAAAAGTCCAGAAAACGTTGGTCTTCAAAATCATTTATTGTTCAAATAACGCTGAGCACACTACGGTTCATTTGTCCCGTTTAGCTGGAAAAACAAACCAACGCAGCTTGGTGTAGTTTTTTTCTTCATATTCACAAATGATTAATGTCACTGCATTATAACATTATAGCCACAAGCACACTAAAAGGTCTCATCAGTGAACTCTTTGAAATGCTTGGTTTCTTTATAGACAGAAATTCTGTAGATTAAAGAATTTATTTAAGATATTTAGATAACGTATGTGGTAGTTTCTTGAGTCGATGTAATCTAGTGATGATTGACTAAAAAATCTCAACTTGGCCTCTCAAGGAATTCAGATGCAAATAAAATACCTTAGGTCCCAATATTAAAAACATATTTGAGATGCAACTACTACTCTTTAGAAACCGCCAAATGTATCACCAAAACATAGGCTCCTTCAGGTTTTGAATTGGTCCGGCTGGCTAGCTAGAGGGCTAAAAATTTTAACATTTGCTTCTCATTATGCGTAAAAAAAACGTATTTTTTCTTAACCAACTCGCCCCCAATAGGCTTTTTTCGTCGCAATTTAATATGCAACTTTATTCTGAATTGATCCCTGTCTTTTGTAGGAAAAAGGTGAAAGAAATAACTGTTTAATTGATCACCCAATTTTCAAAGGCCCACGCCTCGCCAAAAAAACTAAAAGCAAAGCATGGCATACTACCAAATCATGTTGGTCACATTACAGTTTCTATTGAGTGACTAATCAGACTTTTTTCTCGATCTTTTCAGTTCCATATTGTCCATCATTACAACAAACATGTAGATTTCACAAGTACCAAAATGCGAGAGCCTATCTGCTTCGGGGATCTGTATTTGAAATCCTGATTCTTGGTGGTGCCACTGAAGAACCCTCCGCCCATCACAGCCTGCAAGGAGACATTTCTTTCCAGCTATCAACCAACAGAACAATTGCATTAGGACGTGCAGAGTGGCGTAAGAGTTGCTGGCACGGAAAAAAGAAATCAGACAACTGAGTTTCAGTTTTCTACTTTTCACTTATTCTTTTGGAAGAGACGGGTAATAACTTTTCCGACCTGTATGGGGTGAATAGCAGGGCAGTTGAGGCCCTTCAGCCTTGTAAAGCGTGTAGCTAGAAGTACTGACCCCCCGAAAACCTAATTGCTACTTGAGCTGCAATGCAAGCCAGTAGACAAAAAACGAAACCGGTCTGGTTGGTCAGTCGATATCATCATCATCATCATCATTATTATCATCATTATTATTATTATCATCCTCATCATTATTATTATCATTATCATTATTTTTATTATTATCATCATCATCATCATCATTGTCATCATCATCATTATCATTATTATTATCATCATCATCATTATTATTATCATCATCATTATTATTATCATCATCATTATTATTATTATTTGGAATCTCACACCAGTTGCCTGGTGGTAACCGCTGGAGTTTGAGTGACAGCAAGTCTCATCAAGTCTCCAGCCCTCCTCTCCTAGTACTAGCAGGTCGCAGTAATTCTGCGATTTACAGTTTCACACCGGTTGCCCAGTGGTTATCGCTGAGGGCTGAGTGACAATAAGTCTCCTCAGGTCTTCAGCTAACGTCTCCTCCCTCTTTCGCATATCATGACAGAGCTACAATTCGTTGCAGTACTTATATCTCTAGCACCTTCCTCAGTACCCGTGCAGTTCCCAGTAGCGCTGTGGTCTGTACGGTCTCTATCCTCCCCCTAATCCTGATCTCCTCCAGTCTCTCCCTCAGCGTTCTGGGGACAGTTCCTAGTGCTCCCACTATGACTGGTACTACCCTGGTTTTCATGTTCCACATTTTCTTTAACTCCCTTGCTAGGTCTATTATTATTATTATTATTATTATTATTATTATTATTATTATTATTATTATTATTATTATCTTACAGTCTCTCTCTGTCATCATCTTCCGGTATTTTTGCCATTTCGTTACACCCAAGTGCGGTCCAAATGAAGACATCTAATACCAAAATGAATCAGTTGCCTGAGCGGAGTCTAAATTTCATAACTGGAGCGCAAATATGTGCTGCATTTGCATTTCCAGTCAGTGGTCACATGACTGACATCTTCTTGCATTTTGCCTTGTAAGGGAGATGAATTGAAAAATTTTGAAAAAGGGGTGATTGATATATTTTGTTATTTAGCCGTCATCACTATGACTGCAAGCCTTCAGCAGAGCAAGCTCAGTCTCCGAGAACAAGAAATTCTTATTAGTCCTGACAGGGGTACACAGCCAATGCATCCTGCCAACAGTCACATATGGAGCTGAAACATGGAACCTAAGCAAGAAGCTGACCCCCAAACTGAGAAGCATAGTACATATTCGACCTCATATGGAGAGATCACAAGACTGCACAATAAATCAGAGAAATTCTATATCCTACGCTATGCGTAAAAGGCTATTGTTGATGATATGCGTAAACGGAATCGCTTAAAAACTGAGACAAAAAAAGTCATGTTAAACTCTGTTGGGGGTTTTGGTTGACAGTTCTGATGAGGATATTATTTTTGTTCCTAAATTGTGCACTCTTCTAATCCAACCATTCAGACTTTCGTAAATGAATATTATTGCGCTTTCGATTTGCTGATGAGAGGTTATTTTTATTTTTGTGCTGTTGGAATAGATATCAATCATAACTGATTCGTATTCAAATTTCACTATTAGCCGTTAATTCTATCTTTTATTGAAGTTTCCTATCTATCTATCTATCTATCTATCTATATATCTATCTATCTTCATCAGTTAATATGTATTGATCTATCGATCTGGAGTTGGATGTGTGTGTATGCTTGTTTCTATACGTCTATCCGACTGGCATTATACCTATGTGTCAAAACTAGGGCTTTACTCCCGACGATCCTCTTTATATGTACAAATACCTATTAGTAGATATAAAGTGATATACATATAAGCATATTTTCTCATTTGCTCATTTCTATATATAGCCCCCCTTCTCTCCTTCTCTCTCTCTCACTCTCTCTCTCTCTCTATATATATATATATATATATGTATATATATATATATATATATATATATATATATATATATATATATATATATATATATATAACAATTCAAACCAGGAAATACAATATAATATAAAATAAAACGATATCCGATATGTGATGGGTTTATATAATGAAGTGATCGATTCATTCAACATTAAAGATTAATATGAATTAAAGTTACACAAATTACATATTTCTGCCAGGTTTGTGTATATGTGTGGGTGTGGGTGTTCGTGCGTGTGTGTGTGTGTGTGTGTGTGTGTGCAGGCGTGTTCCTGTGGAAGAAGGAGAGCCAAACGTTTTAGCTATTATTTTAGGTATGATGAATTTGAATAAGCCTTAACCTGTTTCGTCCATTTCTTCTGAGGGTAACTCTCCGTCTGAACTTTATTGTCCACTGTCCAGTTAATGGGATTAAATACAGGCCATTAATCTGGATTTGAATACAAATTCCATGGGTCTCGTAAAATTCCATTTGTGGATAAAGCTTCGAGAAGGAGCTCGGGCATCATTCTCCTGGACAGTGGGCAGTAAAGGCTAAAAACTGACTTACATTTGCCTTCAAAACACACGTACAGGACCAGTTAAGGGTCGATAAGAATCATCGTATCATACTTCAAAACCATAATTAAAAGGCTTGTGTTTTTTTTTTCTATTTTTCTTGGAAATTTCATCAAACTTTACTGCTGAATGCATAAACCAATTTTCATTCAAATACATATATATATTTATATTATTGTGTCATCCACAGACAGCTTTAAGTATTACATCTGTTCAGACTAGTCATTATCCCATCCAGTACCGCGAGATAGAATTGAAACCTTCACTCCAGACGCGCAGGCCGACGTGCTACCTCTGGACTACCGAACTGGACAGTCAGTAAGGCTAAATTTAAGCGATATATCTATTTACACAGAAATCCCTCATCCAATAGAGTTATCTATTCCCATTGCAAATATATATATATATATATATATATATATATACATATATATATATATATATATACATATATATATATATATATATATATATATATATATATATATATATATATATATATATATGTGTGTGTGTGTGTGTGTGTGTGTGTGTGTGTGGTGTCTATCTCATTCTGTTTCACAAATATCTACTTATCTGTCTATCTGGTTCGGTTTGATGATCAGAAGCCAAATATTTCAGTTAATCTTTTGATCTGATAGAACTTCCGTAGAATTTATATTATAGAAAATGTAAAAGAGTATTTTTGGTTTTCAAGAAACCGTACGACAGTCATTTTGTTTGAGGGTTAACCATTTTTAAGAACACAATTTTTGAACTGAGGAAAACGTTGGCAGGCCTACGGAAGACAGAATCATTTTTTTTTTCCGATCAAGCTTGAAAGGTAAGTGTCTGAAAGAAAGTAAGGAAAGAGTGGGTGGAGAAAGTGGAAGATTTTTTTTACTCCACTCTGCGTCATATGCCTTCTTCAAAAGAGTTCCTAACTTGATAAGCTTATAAATTTTCAAACATATTTAATCATGGCACAGTTATACCAACATAAATTTAGCAAAGCTCCAGAAAAGCTGTCAGTGTCCATTTAGAGATTTCTTTTTTCTAAACAGCCTTTTTTTTAATCAATTCTTGTAGTTTTGATATGAAATAAAAATGTTGACTAATGTCGCTGAGTGCCTTCAGAAATGGAATAAAAAATGTCACAATTTTTTAACAGAGTCTGTTTGCCTTCTTATTAAACGAAGAAAGATACAGTCGTAAAACTTCATAGATCAGAAAGTCAATGAATTACCCTCAACATAAACCTGCTCCGCATAAACCTTTTGTCTATCATATTTAGAGTGAAAGTTGGTATTTTCAAAGTCTAGTTCACTTGTTAATAATTTTTAATGATAGTTTTCAATTACTGTACAGAGCGGTGCAGTCTTAGCCCGATAGCCTTGGGAGGTACACAGCCAAGGGGAAGACAGTTCTGTATTATAAATTGCAGAAGAGGCAATGGGAGAGCGCGCTATGGTTTATCCTAAAAAGAATTGTGGCCATAAACCATCATCGGACATGATCTTTTTGGACGTGGCACAGATAGATGTATTGGTGTATCGAGAGACAAGAGCGATAGCCAAAGACCTACACACACTCACACATACATACGGAAACTTATATACACATACATACATATATATATATATATATGTATATATATATATATATATATATATATATATATAGAGAGAGAGAGAGAGAGAGAGGAGGAGACGGAGAGAGAGAGAAAGAGAGAGTGAGAAGGGGAGCGAAAAGGGAGGGAGAGATAAGGATAAAAGTGATAGACAACACATGATGAATTTTAAATTGAGTGATTTAGAAAAAATAAATTTCCCCACCCCCAAATGAATCTGGACACTTCCATTCTATGTTAGATCAGTGATTCCCAAGGAGCACACTATCGAACTCTCTGAGGCATTGGGAGACTCAAGGGGTTGCCATGAGGGGCATTAGAAGGCACAGGAAGACAAAGCATTGTTAGGGGAAGCTACGAACAACAATATAAATCAATACCTCCTACGCATAAAAAGCTGATTTCAGAGTGTTGTTTGATGTTCAAAAGCCATTCTGTTTTTAGTCATTTATTTTTTTTCAGATTTAGAGAAATCTATTTGAATGTATCATTTTCGACTTCAAGGGAGAACTGATTAAATACATGCTATAAATGGGCAGAAAAAAACTTAAAAGGGTAACACTGGGTTGGGTCATAAAGTACTTTCAGTTTTACTAACGATATCCAATGAAAACGTTATTACTGTACCGTATTGTTGATTATAAAGTGTATCATAGCAGCAATGAAAAGATTCAGTTATTTGTATTTTGTTCTCTATCTTTCCATCTCTTCCGACTGGAATTTCAGTATATATACAGAAGACCACACACACATATATACATATATGTATATGTATGCGCATTATGTGAGAATATACATATATACATATATATATATATATATATATATATATATATATATATATATATAAGAGATAGAGAGGGAGTGAAAGAGAGAGAGAGAGTGAGTGAGAGAGAGAAAAAGAGATAGGGGAGGAAGATAAAAGAGGGAGGGATGCAGACACACAGACGAATAGACAGATATGGTCGTGAGTTCAATAACTGGATACGACAGTAAAATACATATAGTCAGTTGACAACGAAACAGCTGCACTGGGACAAAATAAAGTGAACACATTAATATAAATATCTCAGAAGGGACTGTCAAAAAGGAACGAAGTAAGTACCTGAAGGAGGGCTGTAAGTAGAGGATCGAAAATATGGAAACCAAGATGAATCAGTATATAATAAAAAGGAAATATATACAAAAATGATTTGATTTGACGTTTATACACCGGCATTCACACATACACACGTGCACACACACATATATATATATATATATATATATATATATATATATATATATATATATATATATATATATATATATATAATATATATATATAAATATATATATGTATATGTATATATATGTACATATACATATATATATATATATATATATATATATATATATATATCACATGATAGTATTCTTTTATGTTGGCACTTTCTGTTATGTAAGTTCAAAATCAGTGATGTATAAAAGCTCATAATGATTATCAAGTACACGTTTGGCGCAAATATTCAGCACCCATTCCATCACCAAGGCACAACCGACTCAGACAATACTTTTTCAAATCAACTCCCATAAAAAAACGCTATAAAATCGACATGCTATACAAAAAGGCGAACGAAAACCTTCATAAAAATGAGACAGAGACGACAAAGAATGGCCTTTTTTCTTTCATTTATCCATCATCATCATTACCACCATCATCATCATCATCATAATCATTATTATTATTGTTATCAATTCATTTGTTTCATTTTCTATGAAATCTTTCCATTCAAGCGTCAAACACCTTCAATGGTTTGTCAGGTTTGCGAATGATTTTATCTCATAGTTCTCGGAACCTTACAAAGAGCGCATATTTCAATTCTTTCGAAGACTCCTGCTTCTTTTCACGTCCTTTATTCGAGTATATTTTTTTTGTTTTTTCATTTCCTTATTTCTTGATTTCGTTCTTTGTATTATGCAGAAAGGATCGAGTACGAAGAAAGAAACGTGTTATTAATTTCTCAATGTTCAAATGTGAGCCGAGATTGGAGAGTTAAAGAAAAAGGAATTAGAAATAAAGAAATACCAGTTTTGTTCAAATTTTGAAAAGGGAACTTTTCTGAAGTCCCATAACCAGCTTTAGCTTTTTGAAGACTACGACAATCAAGATTTGACAAAATGAGTGGAGATAAATGCAATACTCACACACACACACACGCGCGCACAAACAAATGTATACTAATTGAATATATATATATATCATATAGTATCTTGTTATATATATAAATAGTAATGCTCCTCTATTCAGGTTGAGTACTCTTTAAGTGAGGTAACTCATCCATTGTAAGCTTATGCAATGCTCTTCCATAGGAATAGAGCACTCTGGTGGATAAGGTGTTTCTGCGTAAATGAATATATCGCTTAAATTCAGCCGTTACCAATAGTAACATTGTGATTGGAACTCCCTTCTAAATTTCTTATATTTTCTTGAAACGTTTTTTTTAATTATAAAAACGTTCTTTATGTGTATTGAGTATAGATTTCCAATTTGGTTGGACTGTGACAATGTTTTGATTGTTTCTTTTGCGCAGCAGACAATCAGACATCTCTCACAAGTAGTTGCCATCAATTCCAGATCAAAAAATGATCTTTTTCTATGTCTGCTTGCATCAATGTCGGAAGTACGACGTGGTCCATAGTTTGCTGTTTCTGTTATGAGAAGTTTGAAATGTGACAGTATAACATGAATGCTTAGCCTCACGCATTTTCCTATGGCAAAGTTTTTGTTGGCCATCACTGCAACCGAAAACCTAGCTTGAATCTCTGCCCCTTATCAAAACTAATCGTAATTCTCTGCAATTATTGCACTGTGAATCGTTGAAAACATCTCACGCATGATATCTTTGGATTTTAAAATGTTCAAAAATTTTTCACATCTGAATTAATGGTAACTGGTGCATCGTTTTACAACTCTCGGTGTACCAAAGGTATTTATAGGATCGCTCTCGCTTCACTTACGATGGTAAGCTCGCATATAGAGATGCGTTACTTGTATACATAAAATCCTGATTTCATGAATGTTTATTTATGTACATTAAAATATATGTATCGATGTTTGTATATTTCTTTGAGCATTTTATATATGGAGGCTGACTTATGCGTCTGCACTGACAGTTAAGTGAATTATATGAAAGATTATTGACGATTATCCCCGTTGATACATCCATAAAACACACACACACGTGCACATATTCTATTTATTATATATATATATATATATATATATATATATATATATATATATATATATATATATATATATATGTATATATATATATATATATATATATATGTAATTTGAATATATCGACAGTAGCATATCAATACATGTTATTATCTATACTAAAAAAGCTGGACACCATCATATAAAACATTTTCGATGGAAGATTTTTCATATCCATCAATATTACACACAATCTCAATCTCAATCTCAATCTCAATCTCAATATATATATATATATATATATATATATATATATATATATATATATATATATATATATATGATTTAGATGGTAACATATATATATATATATATGCATTGAAAATTATTGGTAAGAAGTGTAATTATGTATATAAAACGTTTTTGATGATTTACACAAATGTATGGTTACTCATCCCCCATATATAAATATATATATGTGTGTGTGTGTGTGTGTGTTGATGTATATGTTGGTGCATTTGCGTGTTAATACGCATGTTTGTTAAAATTGGCTCATTTATCCGCATATTTTTACTATTTTTCAATGTTTGTATTGTGAATTGATACTCTGATATGTACACCCAAGAATAGCATACATATGTATATATATATATATATATATATATATATATATATATATATATATATATATATATATATATGTATATATATATATATATATATATATTGATATATATATATATATACATATATATACATATATATATATGTATATATATATATATGTATATATATACATATATATATATATATATATATATATATATATATGTATATATATATATATATATATTGATATATATATATACATATATACATATATATACATATATATATATGTATATATATATATATATATGTATATATATACATATATATATGTATATATAAATATATATATATATGTATGTATTTATATATGTATATATATATATATATATAAGATAAGAGAGGGCACGTTGTCATATTTGTTTGCATATCAAAGACTGACTGTATGATCACATTGGCATTTATGACCTGCTTTTCTCTCTCAGATTCGCTTATTCATTGTTACTTATTGTGTCCAATTCGAAAAGCATCTGCATTTTGCTTCTTACTCAAAAGAAAAATCGTACCAACTGTTCAATTCCTCAGAAAATTATATTATTCATCTGATGTTGTTACTTTGATTACAATTCAGTTTCTCTCCCTCTCTTTATCAGTCTGTCTCTCTTCCTCTCTTTTTCTCACCCACTGTCTTGTCTTGTCTCTTTCTATTCCTCCCTCTCATATACTTTTGCCATTTCTATTTTGTCTCTTTTATTTTCTTACACTCATTTTCTTCCTCTCTACCAATTTCTTATCTGTCTCTTCCCTTTCTGTTTCTCCTATTCCCTACCTCCAAATCTTTTTTTTTTCTTTCTATCTAACTCGGTATTTTCTTCCCTCTTACTCTCTCCCTCTCTCTCTCTTTGCTTGTTTCTCGTTCTTTATGTTGTCTCTCCTTAATTTTTTTTCTTTTTCTCATATGGTCTATTATTTCTGTTCCCCTATCTCTTTCTGTTTCTATCATTATCATTCACTTTTTGTCTTTCTTTTCCTTACCATCTTCTCTCTTTCTATCTCTCTCTCTTTCATTCTTTGTTTCTCCCTCATTATCCGTCCCTCCCTTTGCTTTCTTTCCCCCTCTAAAACAAAACAACTTTAAAAAGATTTTTGAAGAGGAGAACGCAGAAAATCGATATTTCCTTGATTCTGCAGATTCTTTGAATTATTCAGGAATCAATGAGAAATGGATAGTTACAAAAAGATTTCCTCTTCCTTTTGTTAAAGTATTGCTCTTCTAATTTCGCACTTCGTCAATGCAAACTAATAAACAATATTTATTACTTAACACATTTTTCAGTTAACATCTTCATAATTGCAAGATTTCTAGAAAAAACGGGATGTAACTTTATTTCAGGACCTGAAACAATTTAGAGAACTGCTATAACCAATAAATCTACAACAAAAACAGGAAGAAGAAATACTGCAGTAATACAATAAGAGACAATATTAAAAAGATTTTATGACTGAAACCGATAGTGTTTTCGATGTCAGCAGACCAAGATGTAAGAATAGATAGAGAGATAGATAGATAGATAGATGAGCAGGTGGGCAAACATGCAGATCGATACTTATGTATATTCTATATCAGCAAACATAGATATCAACTGATAGGTGAGTAGGTAGGTATGTGGTAGGAAGATATTGGCTTAAAAGATGTATATCAGCAAACAGAGATAGATATCAGATATTGATAGATGTAAGTAGACAGACAGATAAAGATCTATAAGCAGACGGACAGATACCCACACAGGTGAATGGATGGATGGATAGATAGCTAGAAATGAAGTCGAAGACGGACTGTCAGACTGACAGACGGATAGATACTTATACTTAGATATTAGCAGATATAGATTTAAAAAAAACTATATAATTGCTTCTCGTAAAGTGTGTGTATCCTTACAAGAAGATGACGTAATAGAGGCGTGAGGTCTTCCCTTTATCGAACATCTGTCATATGAGTTGTTCAGTTAGATCCGAAATATCGAAATAAAATCCTTTTTTTACTTGCAGTCATTGCATAAAACAGAAAATCGATTAGTCATCCCTTTCTAGTTTGTCTACTCATTGTACTGTGCCAATAAAATCCATCGTTAATCATTCTTTCAAAGGAATAACTACAGGTATACCTTGATTATTGCACTTAATTCATTTTGAAGTTGTCCATACTGTTCCTAATAATGTTCAACGTTCTATTATTATTTAAAGGGTTTTTGTTTTCAGCTTGAGATTAGTTATATTAATTTGAACACCAGTACAATATTATATCAAAACTGTACTATTCAAGGTATCTTCGTATTCCCATACCGTTCAACGATTAATTTGTGCCCTACTATATCTGCATACGTAAGAACGTAATCCGTATCTATTTCCAAACAGGTTATGCTAGTGAAGAAGAAAAATAGAATTTAATGCTATGTCAAACTTAATAATTATAATTATTCAATCATGGATCAAATGTTGTTTGTCAATTTATCCGAGCAGAACATTTTCAATCAGGAAAAAAAATATCAATCCCTATACATTTATATCAGTGTGACAATTTCCCTCGTCCTTCTTTAATTCACTTTGAAAGCAGCTTTCTCTTTTTTCCACTCCTTCATAAACATACCTAACCAGTATGACAGGTTTATTCAGCAGGCAGCTCCTTTTTTTTCTCCACTCTCTTGTGAGAGTAAATAACTAACGGAACAACATATCATCTGCGGATGACGATTATGGATGTTATCAATATAGATGTTTGTTCGGTTTAGCAATGGTAACTAGGTACATTTCACGGATCTTTGCTATGGATACCAACTGCATCGTCATCCGTCATTAGTGACTTGTATCAATGTAATTTTATCACTGTATACACACCACATGCTCACAGGGGTGCACATCACATTATTCATGAATACAGAAACACGCCCGTACATAGAAAATCTAGCATATACATAGGCACATATATGATATTTGAGACTATTTTTATTCAATTATATTAATATTAAAGCATCCTTTTTCATCTATACTGATATTTGAGCCTTTTTTCCCATTCATACTGATATTTGAGCCTCTTTTTTTTTAAATCTATACTGATATCTGAGCTTACTTTTCCCTCTGCAAAGGCTACGGGGCCTATCAAACTAATATTCTGCATGTAAACTGCGAAAGGCTCAACTTGAAACAAAGGTTATTCGAAGTCACCAAAAGTCATGTTTTGGAGATTTCTAGCACCAGGTATGCTGTCATTCAGTATACAGGTACATCTTCTCACACCAAATATCGCAATCGATGCGACACTGACATTTAAGATTATGCTATGTCATCAGAGGTCATTTCTGGTCATTTTCCAAATCTGTGGCCACAATTCAGCACCTATGGAACCGAAATTAGGTATACATGGCGGACGCCATATGCAATGAACAGGTTGATTTCTGGTCATTTCTAGCCAATTCTCAGAATTGTAGGATGCTGACATTCAGCACATGGGTGCTTCACATATCGAAGGAAAAAAACTTGGTGAGCTTGACTCAACAGATCGTCCACATTCAACCGGGATCAGTTCCGGTCGTTTCTACTCAATTTTCGACGATTTTGCAATAATTTTGCGCTTGTGTATCTGGAACTTGATATAAGGTAAGAGTTTCATTTGAACAGATCACAAAAAATGCAATATCAACCGCATAATTAATTTGAGGCCACCTTGGAGGCATTTTTGGTCAGTTGTAGCCAATATTTTGAATTGTTAGCCCAAACTTTGCACTTATGAAACTGTAATTCGTCTTGGAAATAAATTCTTTCACGGCCAAAGTATTTAGAAAAGTGTTTAAGATATTGGAGTCATCATATGACTTTTCCAGGGAATATTCTGAGTTTTGAGCCACAATATTGCAATGACGATGCTTCGATTTTATATTGGGGTTGCTTAGTGAAAATTAAAGGCGATGTGAAGTTGATGCTGGATATTACTCCTGGTCACTTAAGGTTTATCCAGGGAATTATAACAAGATACAAGGATGCTTTCTCAAGATTGCTGACTTGCGTATCCCATTGATAGTTCCATATCGGTTAGTTTAGGGTTGTATCCTTGCACCCAAAACAGAAAACGCTCATGTAGTGTTTATAGAAACTTTGTTAAAGTGAGAGACGGTAGTAATTGTTCTTTTTTGTGCAAATAAATATTCTTCCCGTTACAGCTACTTTTTCATGTGTACGAAATCATTTCTTTACTGGCTACGCTGTACTAAAGGGAATATATTGAAGAACATATTTTCCCTCCTTAGTTATATTTTAAGTTATTCCCCCCGAGACCAACGACGTTCATCTATGTATCCCCACAAAACAAACACACACATGCACACACACATGCACACACACATGCACACACACACACACGCACATATATATATATATATATATATATATATATATATATATATATATATACACACATCGTGAAAAAATTATATCTGATACGCCACGAAACTTAATTTCATCATCAATATACTGCTCCAGAATTGAGAGGATTCAGACGAAATATTAAAGAATTCAAGAATTTTAAAAGAATATAAGAGAATATGAGGATAAATTCTCTCAAGGTAATGGGTACTTTTTGCATCTCTCTCACTCTCTTTCTTTTTCTCTGTCTCTCTTTCTCACTCTCTTTATCTGCATATTCATGTATATATATATATATATATGTGTGTGTGTGTGTGTGTGTGTGTGTGTATATATGTATATATATATATATATATGCATATATGTATATATAAATATATATGTACAGAGAGAGAGGGAAAGAGAGGGCACGAGAGAGAGAGGGAAGAAAGTGGATTTGCTACACAAACACATTTTTCTCTAAGTGCAACCCTGATTTGTACTATGTATATATTCATATATATATCTATATATCTATATATATATATATATATATATATATATATATGTGTGTGTGTGTGTGTGTGTGTGTGTGTGTGTGTGTGTGTGTATGTGCGTGTTTGTGTGTGTGTATATGTATATATACATGTACACACACACATATATATATATATATATATATATATATATATATATATACATATATATATATATATATTGAGCTGGTCACTGTCATAAATTATCAATTAATCATTGAAGTAAAAGCAATAATAATGATTTACTAGACAAGCATTGTATCCACCAATGCAGCCGAGGCACAAAGTATTTATTCAGCCTTTTTAATCCCGAACAGAGCCAACACAAGTAGGCAGCATCTGTTGGGAGGGTCTGGTATGAAATTCCAATGTTTATTGTTTATTAGTTCGATCCACATTGTATACCCAACTATTTGGAACACAGATGTATGTCTTCATATCTATACGTTGATAAGTGTCCTCGTTGAAGCTATTAAAAAAAGTGCAATATGTGTACAAACAGTTTTCCCTGCTACTTCAATCATTTGAACTGATTATTCCCTGTAAGCATCTGCTATCATGCACACCTGAAATTTCTAGAGACATTAATTTTCTAGACTGATGGCATCAATATGGGGTTTCCAACCAGATTGACAT
>OY735232.1:17126393-17246393 GCA_963457665.1 Thysanoteuthis rhombus | reverse complement strand
AGTCGTCCTTGAGGCTATTAATGACTTTGGAGACGTTCTCTGCAACTGTATAATATTAGATAAATTGATGAATACATTTATTTAAAAAAAAAAACGTCTACAGGTTTGGGCTCTGACTGATATATGAATTTATATAACTGTACATACGTATATATATATACATATATATATATATACATATATATAGATATATAGATATAGATATATAGATATAGATATATAGATAAAAAGTCATATTTTTTTGATTATGTATACAAGTTTTAGTCGTCATCTTCAGTCGAAAGATAAGTTTGAGTGGAGTTCCACCAAGCCACGGTCAGTCTTTGAATGCAATCGTACTGATATTCTTCTGAAAGATTCGTCTGATTGACTTTCCTGGATTTTCTTCTTGTATTTATTCTCTGCATCTAAAAAGGTTCATTTTACACCACTTTTTGTGAACAAAATACAAACGGCGAAAATAGCGTCAAGTGTTAGTTTTGCCGTTACAGGGGCGGAGCGAGATTTCTTCGCTGCTCTCCTTCACTCCAGTCCCCTAAACTGGTCACCACCCTAGCCTGCGACAAATAGTCCTAGCAGAGCAATATCGAATAAAACTGAACCTAAATTGCTCAATTCTCTTGTAGTTTTAAGTAATGGTAATCTCTCTTTTACTCAGCGCCATTTCGTCTTACGAAAGTTTTATTTCATGAGAATGCTTTCTTCCCAGACACAATACTTCAGAAACCTGTATACGAACGAAAGGAATGAGGAAAATCGAAAAGAGAGACAGAAAGCAAGGAAGAGAGAAAGAAAAGAAGTGTAAAGAAAAAATTGATATAAAGAAAGTGGGAAGAGAAAGAAAGACAGAAAGAAAGGAAGAAAGAAAGAAAGAAAGAAAGAAAGAACGAAAGAAAGAAAGAAAGAAAGAAAAAAACATTGGTGGAAGTGTTTAACTAAATGCTGGAAGGTGAAGAGACAGAAAAAAGAAAAAATTCAAAGGTTACAAGTATGCAATCAAAGACCGAATGGAATGAAAATCAAACAGACAAGACTGGTTGCTTCAGGGTCAAACTTCACTCTGATTGGAGCTTAAATGGTGTAGATTATAAGCTTTGAAAATATTTCAACATTTGAGAAAATAAATCTTTCAAATTGGTCATAGAAGGGTATATAGATGTTTTTCTTGATAATTTCATAAAGATACAGATAATTACATTAATTAAGGGACTTTTGGGTAGAAACTGGAAAAAAGTTCTGATGACCGCAATTCTTTCTTTATAGATCTTTGAGTGGGGGTGAAATAATGCTGCATCCCAGATTCCTGTCCCTCCGATGGTCTTGAAAGGTTGTAAATTTAGTAAGGGCCATTGTTGTTTCCAATGGTAGGGGCAACTTTTGAGAAATAATTTGACAAAATGAAGAAACCGAATAGAAGAAATTGAAAAACAAACCCGAAAACTAATGGAGGTGTGAGGCAGATGAAGACAAAACTGAGTAATTTGAACAGACCAGGAGGTAAAAAAAATCTGTGGAAATAAATATTTATCTGATGTTTTGTGTGCCAAATGATGAGTTTATTGGAAGAAATATTCACATCTTGATTTGCATTCCGCCCCTGAAATCAATCTACAAGAATGGAAGTGCTTCATAAATCAAGTTCCCTTGATCTGGGCTTTCATACTGAACCATATTGCTGATCTCTAAGTCCCGTGAAGAAATTTCATTATGAACACAAGTAACGTTGTTACAATGTCGGTTTATAGATGTTCTAGCATCTGTAGCATCGATTGTCATCATTGACTGACATACCGAAATGTGCGTTATATCCCCTGCTCAGAGTTGCTAATTTGGAGGTTGCAAAGTTTTTTTCTAGCTCAATGTTGGAAATTTGAAGTTTTTCATCTAAATCTTCGTTTTTTTTCTTTTTGTGTAGACGTCGGGAATTGTTATTTGAATTATTTTTGATGGATAAGTAATATTCTTATTCACTTTTTAATAATGAAATAAATGATATTCTGATACATTAAGTGATATCATAATGAAATGATGAGCAATATATATCTGGAATTAGATGTTTCATATATTTTTCATTCCATGTTAGATGCCAACTTGAAATGAAAGTTGGCAACTCCGCCTTTACTAGTTTTTCGCATAAAAAAAAGGACTCTCACATCTATGGTTTGACTCTAATTCTCGTTTAATCAAGTGAACCACGGATGTATTAGAGTAATACATATCAATTTATTAGTAAGTATCAAGAACTAATAGAAAATTATATCACACGTGTTTATGTAACTTGTGAAATCATAGGTTGGGTTTATTAAACAAGTTCTCCAGACTATCGATTCACTCGTATGATTATATAAGCCACTGCATACTATCAATAATACCTCATTGTGAAACGTAAGATAATACTAGAAAAGCTGTTGAAAGCAACAGCTAAAATGCTGAGGTAAAAGGACAGTGATGTATATATGGGACCCTGGAAACATTTGATCAGAATATATCGTTGCAAATCTTGAGATAACAACTCTGTGTAATCATCATTATCAGTCTTCAGCGTCTGTTGCAGAGACAATTATTTCATAACTTGTCTAGTTCGTCAAGCCATTTCATATTTTGACATTGCATTTTTGCGTATGATCTCTTGGGATCCACGTCGTGATTTGTGTTGTCAAGTTTTGTTTTTGCTTTTTTGCAATATAGCCGGCCCATTGCCATGAGTTTTTTGATGGTTTCCTATGAGCCCTCTGACCTTTGCCTTTCTTCTTATATACTTTGCTCACTCATGATCTCTCCATGTGAGGTTGAGCGTACTCTCCTCCTATCCACGTCACATGGTTTTTAGATTGAAGGTCAATCTTTTGGTTAAATGCCATGTTTTAGCTCCATAGATGACTACCATGAGGATACATCAGTTGTATATTTCTTTTTAGATTAATAGAATTTTCTTGAATGTTCTTGAAGTTTTGGCTGTCTTTACCAAAGGATTGCTGACCTAGAGTGATTCTTTGCTTTATTTCTTCTTCTTTTGAGGATCAGTTTTCAAGATTGTCAAGCTGGCTGGCAATGTTTTTATCACACGCACTGACCATACCAATTGAACAACACGGCTGAATATTCAAAAATATACCCCTTATTATGCATAATGGAAAAATGGATTTTTTTTCATATTACCTTGTAGATAGGCTTTTAGTGGTGGGTTTAATTTACAATGTGAGCTTATAATTGATTATTTGGTTTGTATTCATTTATATATTCTTTTATTTTTTGAAGCTTTGAACTTTTCACTGACCCAACCATGAGCGAGATATGTCACTTATCAATTGAGTCCCTCTTATCCAGAACTTTTGATTAATCACCCAAACACAAAAAGATGCAAATCACGGGTAGTTTCTCTTGAGTGACTAACCAGACATGATTCAATTAGGATCTGCAAATCAGAAAAAAGTATATAATCCTATATAATTTGTTTTTGCTTGTCTTCACTTTCATTCTGTTTGCAATCGAAGGCATCTTTAGACACGAATCCGCAACCTTCGCATGCAATTCGTAATTGTGTACGTTGTTTACTAAAACCAACATAATCCGTGTAGAATTGACCTCACACTTATGAGAACCCCAACCAATATATATATATATATATATATATATATATATATATATATATATATATATATATGAGTGTGTGTGTGTTTTGTGAGAGTGTGTGTGCCTGGGAGGAAAAGAGAAAGATAGATTTGGTAGCTGAGAGTGCACAAAAAGATAAAAAAATATTCATATGTAAATATAGCAACTTCTATAAGACTCGACTAATACATAGATGTGACATGAATTACGCTGTACAATTAAAATGTATTGATCCTTGATCTTCGATCTTATATCTCGCTGCCTGAAGAAAAAGAGACACAGTTCTCGCCCCTGGCTACGGGCAGGGGCCGTTACAAATGCAATTAGATCATCCAAACAAGCGGTTTGCCTGTAAGATTTGGCGCCGATCAGTCTTAAGAGAAAGTATCATGATCTTTTTAAAACTTATCTTTTTGTTTCCCGAGGCTTTTGTTACACAAGCCAACGAAGTTGGAAGAGGCATATGTATTCCCTCGTGGCTCTTTGTACATACAATATCTGCAAAAGTTCTCAATAGATTTCAATGGTATTTCATTGAAGGCTAGTCCAAGGTTAGACCATGAGTTAAAGAATAAGGTGAACAGATAATTGGATGGATCCAAGGATTTTATTTCTGATTGGGAGAGGATTCGTGTGTATTGTCTCCGCTAAATGTCTCTAATTCTTTTCGATAGATGTCAATGACATTTTGTGATGAGAAAGTCTATGGGCTAGAGAAGAATTGATGAAATTCTAAATTTCTAAAGAGGATGTAAACAATGTCTTTCATTATATATATGTATATATATATATATATATATATATATATATATATATATATATATATATATGAACTATCTTTCTTTTTCCCATCAGTCTATAGTTTTGAAAGGACTGTGTGATCTATAAGAACAGTTTTGTTTCTGTTCTACATTTAAATGATACTTCTTGGCAGAATCTGTTCAGAAAACAACTTAAATACTTGGTAATTGTCCTTTCAAAGTTTTGAGCGTGTGCATCCGCACGCTCAATTTGCGACCAGTGCAAATGAAAAATAATGTGCGCACATAAAATTACTCATTGAAAATTTTCATTTAACATTTTACAGAAACTTAATACTACCACCACCATCACCACCACCACCACCACCACCACCAGCAACAACAACAACAACAACAACCGCAGTATTACTGTAACATTTTACAGAAACTTAATACTACCACCACCATCACCACCACCACCACCACCACCACCAGCAACAACAACAACAACAACAACAACCGCAGTATTACTGTAGCCTATGAGAACTAGGAGAGAAGGGCTGGAGACTTGAGGAGACTTGCTGTCACTCAAACTCCAGCGGTTGCCACCAGGCAACTGGTGTGAGATTCCGATTAATAATAATAATAATAATAATAATAATAATAATAATAATAATAATAATAATAATAATAATAATAATAATAATAATAATAATAATAATAATTGTAGTTGTAGTAGTAAATGAAAAGTATATTAGCACAGTAATGCAAATAATCCCTGAAAAATTTTAAGCGTGTTTCTCGACTGCATTCGTATGCAATTTGATCTGCTCTCTTTCATAAGTGTTTTTTCTCTGGTAATTTTTATATACTAGACTAATCATAGGCCCAGAGGCGTGTATTGAATACTTTCTTTTTTTTGTTCCACATCAGCAAAAATAGATATTTCAAACAGTATCGAAATCTCTGCCTGGTCTTCCAATTTATTTGGAGACAAAATTTTAGCGGTAATTAGAGATACACTTGATCATTAATATATTGCAAATTGCTTCCAATAAACTTATTCCATCAATCAACAGTTTTTCTCGATGTTAGATTCATAACGTTCTTTTGATTTTAACCTGAAATAATGGACTGGCTGATTTGAAGCATCTCCTCTTGAAGTCAGAGTTTGTCCATCAAAATACTTTGTAAACTCTGGGAACCGATGATAGCTCGGTCAGGAGAGCCAGGCGACTGAATCATTTTCCAACGAAAGAAGAGGACGAAAGGGTAAAAAGAGTAAAGGAGGAAATGAAGAAGGGAGAAAAGAAAGGAAGGAAAGAGAGAGTTTAAGCAGAGAGAAAATATGGGGAAAAATAGTGAGAAAGAAAGGAAGAAAGAAAGAATATGGAGGGAATATGAAGAATGAAAGGAAGGGATAAGGAACAACACAACAGAAACTGAAAAGAAAAAAACTAAAAAAGAGAAAAAGTGGGAATAAAAGCCAGGGAAAAATACGAACGGAATTGATAGAAAGAAAAGAAAAGAGTAAAAGCAAAAAGAAAGGATAGAGAGAATATGGCTGGAATAGGAAAAAAGGAATGAAATAAATGAAAGAAAGGAAGAAAGGGAGAATATGGCTGAAAAAGTAGGAAGAAAGGAGAAAAAGGAGGAAGGAATGAAGGAAAATATGAAGAATATACAATAGAAGTAAGAAAGAAAGGAGAATATGTGAAACAGAAAATTACATTAAGATGTTTTCTGTCATCTGAAATCAATCTTCCAGCTATATTTACTTAGGGACTCAATAGAATTTATCGAGACAGATGTGACCTCGTTTTGGATGAAATTTCGCTTCAAAACAACAACGACACGTTTCAAATAATAACATTTCAGATTTTCTGTCTCTGTCACATTTGTCAGAAACTTGAATATTGAAATTTAGTTATAACCCGTATACACGTTATATTTCACAGTGTTCGTACCACATCTTTTCTGTCTTTCTAAATGTTTTAGCGGTACTTACGGACAAAGAATAAAATAGGAAAGGTCCAACTGTTTATTTCAAGATATTCAGTTGAAAGTTTTATCGATTTCTAAGTCAAACACTAGTCCAGATTAAAGTTGGCTTAATTTTCCCCATAAAAAGAACAACAATAGTAATCCTCGTCACAGTTTTCCTATCATGTCATGCTGAACCAAACCAATATATAAAATCACAAACCAAGGGATCGGTAGACGACCCTCTTACCAACTGCAAAACTTGATGAGTCTCATTTATTATATATGTAAACAATATGATATTTGACTCATCCACAGACAGTCGTTTTGTTGTGTTTCGACTGTTCAGTGTGGCTAACTGTCATCCCATCCAGTACAGCAAAGTAGGACATAAACCTTTGCTTCGGACCAAGTTGCTGGCATTTTTTCTCAGATTTATGCAGAACTGGACGGTCAATAAGGTTGAATTAAAGCGATATATTTACTTACGCACAATCCCCATCCACCAGACTACTCTATTCCTGAGGTGGAAGAGCATTATATATATATATATATATATATATATATATATATATATAATGCTCTTCCACCTATATATATATATATATATATATATATATATATATATATATATATATATATATATATATATATGTATATATATATATATATATATATATACATATATATACATATATATATATATATATATATATATATAAAGCTTTCTGGAATCATTTTCTGTCGAAATAGAAGTAAGAGTGGAATTTGACAATGCCACAGTCAGGCTTATAAGGATCATATCGTAAAATAGTTGTTGTTTTATCTTCAAAACGATGTCATGACTCAATTGCATAAATAAAACACTGATGATAGAGATACCTGATCTTTGTTATTCTGATGGATTCGTACAATAAACGACTTCAATATGACTTTCTCTCCAAGTTGAACAAGTTCAATCATTGAAACGCATCAGCCTAGAAACAGATTTGTTTCTAAAAAAATTATTATTTCCGAAATGTTTTATTTACTACCACATGTATGCAACTAAAAGAAATTTTATCCGAATGAATGAAATAATCAAATCAAACAAATTGTGAAGCAAGGTCCGACTATAACCTCCATTGCAGCAATTTTTTCAAAGATTTGATCTGAGATTTTTATACGTTATTTTAAAAATTTATCTAGATTTTTTTCTTCTAGTTTACTCAGATATATTGAACCGTACGGACCCTCAATTGTGGAGTGTGTGCACCGTTTTGGATCAAACTATCTAATAAAACTCTCTACATGTCCATAGCAGACATATTCTTTGAATGTTCATATAACGTTCGTGCACAACTTTTCGCAAACGGCACCCAAATAGTAAACGATATTTGAGGCAAGAACAAGTAGTATAAGTTCGCAAACATTCCACAAAAAGTGGCAAATAGTCAACGAGACATGAACAATAGCACAGAGTCAACGAACAATGCTTTATGCTTGTGATATACGGATTGTGTCTGGACCTTTTTTGCACACTTATTTTTTTCTCCCCTTTATGAAAAATATCTTGCCACATACAGATATATCTTAAACAATTCCATTCGATGGAACATTATGAATTATTTAAGGTATGACTACTACTTCCCTTGAGCCCCATTTTTTATTTGTTGTTTTTAAAATTTTTCAATCGACTTGAATAGAAGTTGCCACAAAAAATCCTCTCAATGGACTTCTGTTCGTTTAAAGCTTTTATAAATCTACTGAATGTGATGCTTTTTATGCACAGAGGACGCAATGCAAAAAGAGATGCTATGCTTGTTTGGAAATTAAAACGAAGAGAAATCCCTTTGCTTAAATACACCATCATAGGAACCGAGAAAAAGTAAATATATCCTTGGATAAGTTTTGTAACCATCTGACCGTTCAAAAATGAGAGATGAAGTAAAGATGAAAGTAAAAAGTAGTAAGTTTTAAAAATGATAATGATTGAGAATGATCTTCCATTGACTAAACTGAAATAAAAAATATATCTACTTACCAAATTATGTCGTTACAGTTCAGCAAGCCTCTCAAAGCAAATTAAAGGCTCCTATATTTCCTTCCGAATATCTTAAAGTCAATAATAAACTTTGCAACCACGCCTCATTTCTCTGGTCCTTTGGTGAAACACTCAGTGCGAACTTTAGGTTTGCTATCGGAGCTTCTGCTACGCTTTCTGTAGCGTACTAAATTGGGAATACATTTTTCTTTAAATGTGCGTTATTAAATATTAATTTGTTGTCTTTGTTTTTCATACGTGCACGATTATTTTTTACACTGAACGTTGAACTCATCAAAATTTAGGGTACATATCTTTCTTATTTAGGTTATTAATTTGTTGCTTTTACTGTTTATACGAGCACGATTATCTTTTACTTTGAAAGAGGAAGTCATCAAAATTTAGAATACATATCTTTCTCATTTGAGTTATTAAATATTGATATGTTGTCTTTGTTGTTTATACGAGCACGATTATTTATTTACGCTGAAAGTGTAACTTATGAGGTTGTTTTATTCGTGTATTCGAATTAATACTTTCAATTTAACCTCTGTTCAAGTGAAATTCGTGTGCAAACTCAAAACAAAAAACTTTTTTTTTTATATCTTTCAATCTTCCAATCTTTACATATCCTATTTAGTTAGGGTAATTTTGCATTTCATTTTGCTGAAAAAAGTTTCACGAACGGTTACAAGCGTTAGACACACGTTTGAAATAACGCAAACAAATAACATAGGAACATCATTCACTGATTCAGACTCAGGTCAAGCGTTAGAAAAACAGTAGATGAACGTTTCCTGCTGCCCGCAAACACCTGTTCCTGATTGGCCAAATGTACCTTCAATTCATGGAACCTAACCAAGAGACAGATCCACAAATTGAAAACCATGCAACGTGCACATGAAAGGATTATGCTAGGCCTCACATGGAGAGACCACAAGACAGCATAGTGCAGCTGGTAGGTCAGGGACATCATAGAATCCATTAAAAAGCTCAAATGGCAGTAGGCTGGCTATGTTGCAAGAATGGCGGACAACCGATGAACTTCGCGAATCACGACATAGATCCCGAGAGATCACATAAGAAACCAAGGCCAGCAGAATATTAGATGGAAAGACGAGCTAGACAAATTCAGAAAGTACTGACTCTGCGCTGCCCACGATGGAGAAGTGTGGCAAATCCTGGGGAAGGTCTATGTCCAACGACAGACGTTTAAAGATAGATGATGATGATGAATTTTTCAATTAGCCACCAAGACAGTCAGGTCATAGATGCACTTGTAACCTTTTTGAGTGATGAATTGTGTAGGGGGAATGCTGCCAATTTTATCTTGAAATTCACATCCAAAATTGATCCAACAAACATATTTAAATACTCGCACACATATATATAATCCAGATGTATATAAAATGTAGAAAATATGACATATTATTGATGAAATGAATGTGATTTTGATTTTCGACTTTTATTTCATTAGGATATCATTTAATTTATCAGAGTATTCGTTTCACTATAATTTTTTAAAAGTCATCAATTTTTTAAAAAATCAATTGAAGGGCAATTTCTGACCCCCGAACCAAACTACAGACAAATTGGTTTAGATGAAAACATCAAAATTAGGAACGCTGAACAAGGGGCTTAGCTTAGCAACCTCTTAAGGGATATTACACACATTCCAGTATATCAATCGATGACGGATAACATTATTTCAAATACTAACACTTTTAAAATAGAGGTTTTGTTTTGTCTTTTTTTTTTTCAATATCAACACCAGTTTTGTTTTCATTTGATAAATAATTTCTGCATCTCAATCTATGTTCTGTTTGACTGATCCTCTGTGTGTGTGTGTGTGTGTGTGTGTGTGTGTGTGTGTGTGTGTGTGTGTGTGTGTGTGTGTACACGTGTGTGTGTGTGTACACGTGTGTTTTTGTGTCCAGTTGTGTAAGTGGGGGTCATCTGTTACGGTGGATGAATAGGTGTCTGTAGAGCTTAGTGTAAAGATGTATCTACGCTTCTATATCTTTACGTATGAGGTTGGTGCAAAAGTAATCGTGGTTTTTGTAATTCTAAACTTTCATGCTTATGCTTGAATTAAGTATTATTTAACTATGTTCATGGATTTTATCATTATAAACAATTTTTGCTCTCTTTGTTCCGGCTGAACGTTTTCTCTTCACTACTTATTCTGGTTCATTTGAGGCTGTCAAATCAAAGATGAAAAAATTGCTAATTCGACCAACAATGTTGTAAGAGTTACAAAGGGGACGTAATGTACTGGAAACTGCTTGCAATATCAACCAAGTATTAGACTAGGGCGACCGTCAATGAACGCATGGCACAACATTGGTTCCAAAAGTTTCAAAATAGAGATAAGAGTCTTGGAGACGTTGACGGCCTTTTTTTATTGACAGCAACCAATTGAAGGCCTTTGTTAGTGTGTGTGTGTGTGGGGGGGATCCTTGCAAAATATCTCAAGGTATTGCAGAGGACTTAAACGTCGACCATTCAAAAAGTTGTTCGACATTTTTATCAAACTGGAAAGCAATAACCTCGATAAGTCATGCGATCACCCCTTAGGAAATGAACTAACTAGGCTACGAAACTCTACCAAACACATCTCACTCACCAGACCTCTCAACCATTGACTGCCAGTTTTTCGAGCATTTTGCTCATTCCTGAATCTAGCAACCTAGCAGCAGCACAAAATGCGCGCAAAAATTGTATATATACCCCTGGACCACAGAATTTTATCTTTCCAGGATAAATTGATTTGTTTCTATTCAACAAAAATATGTAAATCGTGAAGGTTCTCATTTCAATCACTAACTTTATTTCTATGCTTAGATATGTAGTTTCGGAGTTTACGGTGAAAAATGCAATTATTTTCCCCCGACCAAATAGAGTATTGAAAAAGTTACTCAGTCTGAAGGAAATAAGTATTGATATGAGTGGAAAAAATCGAAGGGCTTTACCTGATAAACAATTATTACAAGGTTCAGTAATAGTATTGTCAGATATCTGTGAAGTTGAGTTTTTGGTTACAATGGTATATGTAGTACATTTTTAGTTTGGTCTTGTAGTACACTAAGCTAAGTAAATATCAAAATAATGGTACGAATTTCTCTAAAATCCTAAGATTAAAAGATTGGATATTTTAGAATGCCACGTTTGATGTCATTCAAATATCATTCGAGCGGGAAAAATTATTCTTATCTATGACCAGTATTTAAATCAAATATCATGTACCACTTGGTAACAAGAGGAAACATAATTAATATGAATATCTCAGGGTTTAGGACAATGGCTCCTTTAAGAATCCCTAAGCTTTGTAATCTCCTAATTTTTAGTTATTCACTTCGACTAACGAGGGTTGGGAGAGTTATATGTATTTATTCGTCTCGGTAATACTCACAGTATCTGCCAAACATGGCCGACGAATGGACACATAGCTTAATTTGAGATAGATTATAGTTTTGTATGTAGGGGCATAGGTCGATCAAACGGCTCTCCTTGGCGCCAATCAAAACGTTATTTCGTTTTTTGGTCGACATTCTGCAAACATTATGAAAACTTTCAGCTTTTTTTTATTATTCTCCGACGATGGAACCCTTTGTGGCGACTCGAGGGAGAGAAGTCTTTAGAAAATTAGGCTTTTCAATATAGATAAGTGAACAATGACCTCACTAACGTTGCACTCTCGCGTAAGCGATGGTTTTGTAATGTATTTACAATTGGTCGTTTCAGGTGAATTACTGAACTCCCCAATCGACTGTCCAGACTAGAGACCATCTGCGAACCTCTCTGATTGTACTATTCAAAGTTTTGGCTTAGATTTCTTTGCCCTATAGAACTCACTGCAATTGAATTTTCTTTATGTAAATGTCGTCGTCAAATTCGACCCTCGCGTTGTGATCTATCTATCTATCTATCTATCTATCTATCTATCGGTCTATTTATTTTAGTCTTTTGATATCTATCTATCTCTCAGCCAATATATATCTATATATAGATCGATCTGTACTGGCTTATGCATATCTATCTATCTATCTATCTATCTATCTATCTATCTATCTATTTCAATTTGTTTATTTTTGTTTATCTATCCAAATATTTACATCTATTTATCCATCCCTCTATCGATCAATCTATATCTATCTATCTATCTATCTATCTATTACTGTCCGATTGTGGAGGCCTCACAGATCGCTTAGCGAGCAGCTTTCTCGATCCTTCTCGATTGTGAGACTTTCCCATAATATCTTTATGTAAGCCTCCACACCATATTGTTGTGTGTGCTCTTTTCTTTTCCTCTTTCTTCTTAGCCTTAATTTTTCTGTTTTACTCTCCTTGCTCATTTTTCAACTAATTTTTTTTCTCTCTTCTTTCCTTTCTCCCTTTCTATTTATCTTCCGTTATTTATATATTTTTTCCTTTCAAATCTTTTTTGTCTTCCTTTCTTTGTATTCCACTCGAAGACACGTCAGAGTTCTCGATAAGGTTTTGATGAAAAAAAGCACATTATCCAGTATGTCATTTTTATATTTGGTCATTTTTCTTAATTTCATTTTCTCTTCTGTTTATCTTCTCTTCAATCTTCTTCCTTTGCTCTCAATTCCTTCTTCCCCATGCACTCTTTTTATTTAATCTCGGAGCTTGTTAGCTGCTTGAAGAAAGTGAGAAGAAATATAAATTACATGAATGAAAGAGAACTTCATCTCGAAGCAAATAATGTCTTGTTAAACATGGACGCCCAGACGACTAATCATTTGAATTATTTTTTGATTCTTGATAAATACGAGCTCTGCAGTTGAACTTCGTTACGTTGCTTTTAAATAAAAATAATTATAAGCCGGGGTCGTTTAAGTTAAATGAAAATGGAATTATTACCAAACAAGATTATCGGCAAGATTTTCCTCACAATAACAGTAAATTACGAATCAACGAAAGAATACAGAATAAGAAGAAAGGCATCAATAGAAATAGAAAAAATACAAGTATATAGACTCACTCCTCGGCATTGAAGAAGACAGCATAAGAAATATAGGGTTAACATTGACACATTCAACAAACCCTAACACGTCCTTAAATCTTCCCGTAGAACAGCAGAGGTGGTGGGTGGAACCCACAGAGCCTGCAACTTTGATAGGGTACCAGAACTCCGAGGAGCCCTGAAAAATCTTCAAAAATAACCTAAAAAGATTTTCAAAAATCAATCTTGAATAATCTAAAAAGATTTTCAAGGAGGCGCAGTCTGACCTTATGCCATCCCTGACAACAATAAACTATTAGAATTACAAAAGCTTACCAAGAACCGAAATAAACGTCACCCCACAACCCTTATTACGGATATTAGTACAACTGTCATGTAAATAATCTTTTCAATCTTTTGACGATGTCAAGATATCTATCTAACATTTCACTTTTTTCTAGATTCACCTTGTCTTCTACTGAAACGATGAAATATACTGTCAGCCACGTTCTTCTTTTTCCCCTCCCTCTCCCTTTTCCTTTTCTTTTTTTTCTTCTCCTCTACCTGAAGGTCTGGTCTCCGAGTCTGGTCTTCCTGTCTGGATTGGGTTATCTGTTTGAATTTCTTACTCTAATTGGATTTTATGTGTTCTGTTCTCTAGGACAGAATCCTGTCTGTGCGCATATCACTGTTTTTTTACGATTGACACACTACAGCGTTAACCATGATAATCTGTCAACCAAGAATGAAAACATAATCAACATCAGTGACAAAAGTGATCCTGCCTAGTGGACCAAGTATCATGCTTAGGGACTGCACCGATGGACTTGAAAAATGTAAACATTTATTTCTTATTGTGTCCAGGAAATCGCGTCTTCTTGTTTTTTGAAATAGTATGGCTGTTTGAATCACAATGTACTTTTAAGATACATTTTCCCATCAGTTTATATCAGGTAGATTTTCATACTTGCTCATTTGGAAATTCGGACTTTATAGTGACTCAATAGACGACAAGAAAAGTAATCTATTCATTTTTTTCTTAACACGGCTTTTTGCATGTTCTTCACGTTGTGTTCCGTATTGAGTGTCTAATCAAACGTATTATTATCATTATCGTTATTATAATCATCATCATCATTATTATCATCATTATTATTATTATCAGTAGTAGTAATGCCAGAGCTCTCTGATTCCTCTGATGTTTATTATATACCGCTGCCGGTGATTAGCCGAGTCTATTCTCGTCTCCTCGAAAATGACCTTAATTTCCCCCTTTCATCGACAGATCTTACCTGACTTTATCAATTTTCATCCGTCACAAACAATCTATATATATAATCCCCATCTGTGCTCCGGACACAATCAAATGAACTTTTCCCTCTGCCCGCACCACGTGAACCCAACCCAGCCCTTATAACCTTGGTCTCCCATCTCTTCAAAAGGATTTATCGATAATGACCTCTTGATGGTAGTTGGTTGGAGAGGCCTCCCTGAATGACCTTTTGATGGAAGTTGGTGGGAGAGGCCCTCCTGAATTGTATTCCGATCAACCAGATATGAAGTGACAACCTTTTGCTTCAAGCAATCTTCTATTCTTGTCATATTGTTCAAATTGGGACATCGATTTAATTTTATGACCATGTTTGTTACTTAACCCCTGAGCTGACTTCTTGACGTGATGTCATATACAAAACATTGGTAATGATCTGATGTAAAACAAAAAAATATTTCTACTGCAGAATGTTTCATTAATAATAATAATGATAATGATAATGATAATAATAATAATAATAATGATAATAATAATATTAATAATAATAATAATAATAACTGTAGCAACAACCACAGCAACAATGATAATAAAAAGAAGAAGAGGACTATTACCAGAAAAAACAGAGAGGGTGCAGGAGAAGAACCAAGGGGGCGAATAACTTGCCCCACATCGACCAAATGATCTTGAAAAAAATAAAAAAGAAGAACATCGCAATTGGATAGGCTGACTATAGAAAAAAAAAAGCATACGACATGATTCCACACAGATGGATTCTCGAATGCCTTAGAATGTTCAAGATCAGTTAACCAGTGGCATGCTCACCGCCAACTCTATGAAAAACTGGGAAGTAGATTTGACAACCACAGGAGGAAAGTTAGCAGAGGTAAGTATAAAAAAGGGAATTTTCCAGGGAGACTTGCTGTCTCCAGTAGTATTTGCTCTATGATACCACTCAACAGAATCCCGAAAAACAGCAAAGGATATCATTTCTCCAAAACAAAGGTACATGGAAAATATAAAATCATTTGCCGATACAAATGCCTGGGATTTCTTGAACGTGACTTGATAAAATGTGAAGAAATAAGAAAAAAATGAAAAGAGAATACCATAGGAAGATAAGGAAAATATTAGAGACCAAACTAAACAGCAAAATCTTATAAAGGGAATGAACACATCGTCCGTATCAGAAGTAAGATACAAAGGCCCATCCCTTGTTGGGGCGAGAGAAGAATTCCAGTCAATGGACTGGCAAACAAAGGAACCTAATGACAATGCACAAAGCCTTACATTCTAGAGAGATGACACGAGTAGATTGTACGTGAAGAGAAAAGATGGCAGCAGAGGACTCATCAGCATAGAGGACTGTGTCCAGAGGACCAAAGCGGGTGCCTGAAGCAGCTCAAGGAACAACATAGTAGAGAACAATGGAGCAGCACGGCAAAAAAAAAAAAGAGAAGAAAAATGGGAACAGAAGAAAATACGCGGAGAATTTAAAAGACAGATTCTGGATGTGGCAGACTAGAAATCTTGGACATGGCTAAAAGGAAGGAAACCTTACGTGAAAAACAGAATTGCTCATCGTGGCAGCCCAATACAAATGCTTCAGGAGGAACTATAGCAAAACTAAAAGTAAACGATCAAAAAACAGCAAGTAATGCCTATGTGGGGAAACAGGTGAGATAGTTAACCACATAAGCATTGAATGTAGTCAATTAGCTCAAAAGGAGTGTATACAAAGACACAATAAAGTAGCAACAGTGATAAGCTAGAAAATGAGTGAACGAATTAGATTTAACCAGCACAAACCGAAAACAGCCCTGAAGAATGGAAATCACAAATTAGTTTGGGATCTTGACGTCCAAACTGACCACCCCATCCAATCAAGAAGACTGGACCTAGTGATCGTGGACAAGAAGAGGAAAACCTGCCAAATGATAGATGCTGCCGTACCTTCAGACCATGGAGTGAAGAGGGAAAAGGGCTGAAAACTGGGAAAATACCAGGACCTAGCAGGAGAGCTGAAGAAGGTGTGGAACATGAAAGTCAGGGTAGTACCTGTAATAATAAGTGCACTCAGAACTGTACCAAAGACACTGAAGGTGAGATTGGAAGAATAAGGGGAAAGGAAGATGTGGAACATGAAAACCAGGGTAGTACCGGTCATAGTGGGCGCACTGGGAACTGTCCTCAAAACGCTGAGGGTGAGACTGGAGGAGATCAGGATTAAGGGAAGGATTGAGACCGTACAGACCACAGTACTACTGGGAACTGCACAGATACTGAGGAAGGTGCTAGAGATGTAAGGACTGCAACGAATTGTAGCTCTGACATGATAGGTGAAAGAGAGAGGAGACGTTAGCTGAAGACCTGAGGAGACTTATTGTCACTCAGCCTTCAGCGATAACCACTGGGCAACCGGTGTGAAACTGTAAATCGCAGAATTACTGCGACCTATGAGTACTAGGAGAGGAGGGCTGGAGACTTGAGGAGACTTGCTGTTACTCAAACTCCAGCGGTTACCACCAGGCAACTGGTGTGAGATTCCAAATAATAATAATAATAATAATAATAATAATAATAATAATAATAATAATAATAATAATAGCAGTAGTAGTAGTAGTAGTAGTAGTAGTAGTAGTAGTAGTACCAGGACCTTGCAAGAGAACTGAACAAGGTGTGGAACATGAGAATTAGGGTAGTACGTGTAATAGTAGATGCACTTGGAACCGTACTAAAGACACTGAAAACAAGATTTGAGGAACTGAAGATAAGAAGATGGATTAAGACTTTACAGACCACAGCGCTACTGGGGACTGCACGGATACTAAGGGAAGTACTTGAAATATAAGATCTACAACCAATAGATGTTAACAATGGCCTAACAGTCAAGGAAAAGGCCTGTTGGAGACGGTGCGAATGACATCACTGCTGTGAGAGATAAGGAATGCTTCAGAGGAGAGCTGGAGACTAGGGGACATTTTGTCACTCAATGATAACCACAGGGAAACTTCTTTGGAACGGTAAACCACAACACTGCTGGAAAATCTGAGAATTTGAAGATAAGGACGAGACTCGAGGATACGTTGACAGTCAGTCTACACTAATAACCCACATCACCACCGTCAGTAGCTGCATCAGCCTTTCCAAGTCCGTTGTTGAAAATGAATCTTCTCAGAAATTTGGCATTTTTCTCGCCTTTGGACATCATGGTACCCACATCATATGAACTTGCTCATAGTAGGACCACCACAACAAAATAATCCAAACATCTAAGATAAAGTTGCTAGTCTGAATAATTTATGGAATAATGACATTGATTTTCGTTCAGTTATGAATGCAACTTCTTGTTCTCCTGGTCACCGAATTCGTTCAGTTTGGGGAAAGTTGCAATGCATTGTTCTTGATGAGAAGTGGGCACCGATTGTTTTCCATAAACGTACAGTCATAAGTCGACTCATGCCCGACCGATTGAGGTCCGATTGAAGATACGACAGTCTTCCCAATGAGATTTCGATGAAAAAACACACTGTGTATTATGTCATTTTTCTTGGCTCAGAAGCAGGCAAGAAAACAGGATCCAACATGAATTCACATTCCTCACGGTCTTTTGTTATTGTTTTTCGTTAACTTGGATTTTCTGAAAATATAAAATATTTCGCCCCGAATCTACCCAATCAAACACAAGCCTGCGGTAGGACAAATGAAGAAAAAAAAGTATAATCAATTTGAAAACAAGTGCAGATTCCCTTTGATTGGGAAGATTAATTGACCAATCACTTATTTGCAAAAATTTCTATCGGTCCATCATCGTATTTAAAATGCATATGGAGTTTTAAAAATCTGTGCATTTCAGATTCTTTGCCAGCATAAAATGTATTACTGCTGTTTATTTAGTTTCACAATCACAACAAAAATGATTGTGAATTTTAAATATCGTAAATCAGGGACTATCTGTATTTAAAAAAAATGATGAATGCAAAATACATGTTTATTGTATTAAAGCAGTCCTAACGACATTCACATTCCCGAGGAAAATTATCAAAGTTCATTTGAACAATTATAGCTTTTTTCAGCATAGATTCTAAGATGATAAGCAATTAGATTCTGTGGACTGCACCAAACGTTCATGACGTGATTGGAATTCGGATCTATATCCATTTTACTTTGTTTCATCGACTAAAAATTATGAGACATCTCGTTCTTTAATTGTTATCTATTTCGGAACATACTCTTTGTTGTATCTTTCCATTCGGTCATTTCCTTCAGATGCAGGTTTCGTTCGATGTCAAGCTCGTTGTCTCTCAAGTTTCTTACAACAGAGAAGAAGGAACAGTGAATGTCGGACATGATCATTGTTTCTTCCATTCGACGAACCATTTACAATCCAACTTCATGAAACGTAATGCGTATCATGATCATACATGAAAATAAACAACACTGCTAATGTTACAATTTTGGAACTGCGTTAATCAAGATCGTCGTCGTGTAGATAGAAAGAATGGTCAAAATTGATTTAACAGCATCAATCAAAGCATGCATTGAACAAAACCACTTGAAATGAAGGATTGGGATCGGGCACGTTGATTTATTCCCCCAAAATTTACTGTCAGATAACTGCTTTTGTGACTAGGTCCAAAATTCTTACACGAGCGGCTGTATGACATCTTGCGTAATGTTTGCCAGTACCAAGTCCTTCCCCAGAAGTGTTATAGAGAGGCAAATTGAAATTCAAAATTGTTTGCCGAAAAGTCAAATATATCCCACAGCGGGTACAACGGGCCAGTAACAAAAAAGTGAAAGAAAAACGCAAATCCTCTTTCTGAAACCTTTAAAATATATTTCAACATAACAACTGGACAAAAAAAACAGAAGCTAACTCGTTTCAAATAGTATTGTATTGATTTTTGTTGTGTGGATGCAAGTTTATTCGACAGATTGGTCGAAGCAATTTGACGATGAGAATATAGAAGATTTTAGAACGTATGTTACATCTCACATTTTCTCTATTATAAAGATAAGGCACAACTTTATGAAAATAAAAATCTTTAAAACCTTATCTCTATGCCTATAAAATGTTTAGAAAGGTAATACTTCCGAAATCTTTCACTTCCACATTGCCAAATAACTACCATCATTGCATTGAACATACACTTCTTGTACAGCTTGGTACGAGTTTATTGTCGTACTTAAGGGCCTACTCAGGATTACTCTGTTAATTTACGGGTAGATGAATGCGGTTAAGTCGATATGAAAATGCAAGACTGTACATTTGGTGCCTCAGTCTGAGATGGGTTGATGTAGGTTGTGTACAAATCGCTTGGAAATTTAGATCATAAGTCTCATTCTTTTCAACAGTAGCATTTCGGAATCAGATCAGTGCTGCCTTGGAAAACCTCAAATCTTTCGAAACGTCTCTCAGATATTTCTCCTTTCCCGATCCGTTTCAACGTACTTTGAATCAAGCACCATCCTATGTTTCATGATTTGCCGTGATATTTTCTGGCCATTTCTACATGAAAGAAAGTTTAAACCCGATGACCTTAAAGTAAGTCTTCTAAAGACAAAAATAACAATCATCTCCAGTCTATCAAATACTTTCAGTGACAACTATGGTAGTACCATTCAGATGACTGAACAAAGAAAATTCCATAAGTATTTTTGATCGCCTGAGCAGAGTGGTCAAACCTACTGGAAATCCAACATTCCATGCAAAATACACATTGAGGACAAAGGGTAGACATAACCAAGTAATGGCCAACTGTTCACAACACATGACGGATTAAGTAGATCGTTTCGAATCTCGGTACCTAGGGAGAAATCATGCTATAAATGGAATTACAAAATTTTGTCTTGACACCTCAGATCACGACATCGAAAGAGAGACAACTTGTAGCTTTCTCAAAAGTGACGAAAAACATTGAAAAGAGCTTACCAAGTGTTCTTCTTTCAGAATAGGACTTGGAACAACTGCTATTGAGGTACCAAAGCAATTATAGGTCTGTAATGAAACCAACTAGCCCTACTTATATTGGCATTTCATTATATATGGGAATCACAGTTTATTTTGTGCAGTATAGTGATTTGAATAAATAAGTATATGCCATGCTAGGTAGGAAAACAATGAACAAAAATCTTCAGCAGAAAATCGAAACCTTCGAATCTGTTTTCAATTTCTGAAATCTTTTTCTAGAAATGAATTTTCGTCTGAAAAAAAGGAAAACATAATCATTGATTGTAATGAAGACTTTTATAAATTCAATGTTACTTGCACTGTAGGAAAAGTCAATATTGATGTCATTACCTAAAATGGTAAGAAAACCTCCATTAGGTTTTCTCTTCCACCAACTTACTCCCGAAAGAAATTACTAATATCTTACATTAAAAACTGTTTTGTGCAAGAAAAATGTACATTGGGCCGTTTGCGTGAATTTGAAACCAATATAACGACCAAATTACATATAAACAAAATCAAATATATGTACATGTAAGAAAGGGATACCCCCCCAAAAAAAAACTTTCGTAATTTCGATATATTTAATTATTTATCCTTTTTATCATACCTATATATAAATTTCAGCCGAAACATATGATGCTCCATAAGATGGGGTATATTAGTACTGTTTATTTCATCTAATAGCTACACTTAGCGGGTGAAACGTCTCCAGGGGTCGATATGTATCACTTCATAATAAATCACAGTGCTCATGAATCAGTACATTTTGATACACAAGACACATTCACCAATACGTACAGTCCCCAACTATTTCAGAGACTGACCATAATGTCTCCTATTATTTGTTTTGGGAATTTAACATTCCTAAAGGTATTACGGAAAAATAATGCTATAGAAAATCAGTACTGAATAAAGTAGCGCTAAGCGGGGTAGTAGATGTCAGATGGGATAAAAATTAGATTCAAATTGGTGATGGACTGAGCAAGGAAACATAACGTATCCTATCCCGAAAGCCAATGCTAGGTCTTTCGGGTACTAGAGTTGATTATATTAGGAGTGTGAAAAGGGCTAATTAGCCTCACAAAGCCCCTACTTCTCCCAGAACGTTTCGTAACCAGACTAGAGAATACAATTTCCTTATTCTTCATCAATAGTTGGAGATGGGGGGGGGGGGCTTATTGATTTTTGTAATTCCCAAGGGCATTTGTACGAACTGAACGTGAATTGTCTGTCATAGTTTGGACTAAGCTCACCGATTCCGTTATACATGCCATTAACCACTTGGACAACCCTAACCCTTCTTGATGGAAAAACGCGTGGCAATGTGTAATTGGATTTCCTTGGATGCAACTAAATTTTACAGACATTTATATCGCCAAAGATTTATCACCAACAACGGCTTAATATTATCGAGAAGTCGGGTTCAGCGTTTATTTCTTAACTACCCGTAAAAGCTTCTGCGTTGTGTCCGAGCCGATAGTGCCTCTAAGACATAAACACTGATTTGCTCGCTGTACACACGCTACAAACAGGGGCAGGCCGATGTTCTTAAGCGAAAATGCATCTTTGTAGGAATGAGTGGCCTTGTAGGGAACTGACATGTTTTATTATTCGAAAATAGATCCAGAAATTTGATGTTTGTTCCTTCCTGTCGACTCATTGCAGAGCAAATGACCGCAACAAATCTGATGTAGCTGTTTTTAGCTGAAACATGGTCAGTAATCGAAAGATTGATTCTCAAATTGAAGACCATGCAACGTGCACAGGAGAGAATCATGCTCAACATCACATAGAGAAATCACAAGTTAGCATGGTTTATTAAAGAAAAGTCAAAGATATAGAATCCATAAGAAAACCCTAAACAGCATGTCAAACAACCGCCAGACATCACAACTCAAAACGTGGATCACAAGAGATCATATGTGAAATTGGAGACGGCCGAATATAGAATTGCCTGACGAACTTGACAAGTTAACACGGTAATGTCTCCACGATGTCCAAGAGGTTTTGCAAATATTCAGAATGTCAATGTCCGACAACGGACGCTAAGAAGCTGATGATGACGAGGTTCTCGCCGTAAGAGTTGTTAGTCCTATTATCTACATTCCTCTTTTACCCAAGCTTGTGACCAGCATGGCTAGGTAATTTTTTTTGCGACAAAGTAGCCTTCTCTTAGGCAAATGGTTCTTAACTTTTTCAAGTTCATCCCCGACATTTGTCAATAAGATTCCCATTTCCCCTTCATTTATCTAAGTTGCAACGAAGGATAATTTCAAAAGTTCTCTCTTAATTTTGCTTATAATCAAACAGCTCAACAATTACGATTAGGATAGATTCAAGCTAAAAATTATACAATTGCTGCCGTGTATTTATTTCCCAACGAAAGCAAGCGAAACTAATTGAAATAGACTTTCGCTACGATTAAGGTTTCAGTGGACTGATTACAGAGCTAAAGGGCTCCATTTTATACCCATAGATCACCAAAGGGGTGGATTTATGATATTCAAATGTGCATGAACGTAAACACCCACGCTAAAAACTTGAAATTGCTCCGTAATTCAGTCTTGTCGGTAACCGTTACAGTATTTCGGAATGTCAACCAACTTTTGTCTTGGGATTTTAAAATTGGCTTTTTCCATGAGAGTTTTTTTTACGACGACATTTCTTTTCTTTTCTTTTTTTATCATCTTATTGAGGTTCTTTGGGGATATCTAACTCTACACAATATCTTCACTTTACAAAAATCATGAAAAACATATTTGATGTATATAAATAACTACAGCGTGTACGATTCACTAATCAGACTATCTTAAAAATCTCATCAGACATATTCCAAAAATGTCCTGGTAAGCTCATATTATTTCCATATTTTTTTTCAAAACTTATCTAAACTATTTTTAAAACTCGGTACACTGTTGCTATTTTCTACATGACTGGGAAACTAATTTCCAAAAGATATTATCTATTAAAAAAAATCTGATTGCTTAATAGATGTAATTTTTTAAATAGAAATCGATACGACTTTTTTGTTTAATTATCGAGACGTACTTAATCCCAGTAGAAAAATTATGCTCTTCCTATAGAAAACTTTTCGTAAACCGAAATGGGGTAGGGTTTTGAAGCAATTGCTATTAAATCAATAAGGGTGCGTTCCAAGATCTCAAAAGATAGTAAAACAGGCAAAGTCAGGGGAGGATGTGGCTGTGAGAGGTACTTGGTTGTAGTAAAGGTTGGAAGAGGGTGCGCACTGACTCTAAATTAACTGAAGATCACATTTGAGTTGAGTCCTTTTTGAAAGAGTGGTGTAAAGTAGACTTTTGAAAAGCAGGGATTACCTGTATTCTAATTCTATTGGATTGTTTTTTTTTCTCAGAAAATTAACTAGAAAAATCGATTGAGTAGAAACAATGCATAAAACACACGTTGAAATTTCGTCTCAAAGAGGATTTCGTGTATACACATAATTATGTCGTTTCTTCATAAAAATCATTGCAGTATCGTATTTCGGTTTTGTCGGAGATGATATCATTCGTGTGGGATACTGACAGCATTTATATAATGAATTTTACAGTGACTTTTAAAATGTCTTCATCTCATAATTAGATTTTTAAATTGAAGTTACTTCTGTGCCCTGATGGTACACACGGGGTTCATTGGTGTGTCTGCGTGTGTTGTTGAATGCAGGCATGTGTATGTATGCTTATGTGTCTATGCATGTTGTGCATGTGTGTCTATGAGTATGTTTTGGATCAACCAAATATCTTTTCATCCTCTTTTCTGATAAGAGTAATCTCCATCCGGAGCTGGAAACTTACTCGTGGATCTTTCAATACAAAAATGCCATTAAGTATACTTAATTCTATGATTCATTTTTTTATTGTTGTGGGTAACTGCTTGTTGAAATAATTCAGTTGTAATTAAATTAGCAAAGTAGATTTTTTTTTTAAAGATTTTTACTAAAGACAGCCCATAAGCTCCAGAATCTAAAAATTAAAGTTGATTTTACCAACGCTGTCTCAAATGCTCATTGTTCAAATCGCTAGAGTAGTCCCAGGACTAGTTTTGCAATGTACAAAGTTCGAGAAGTTTGACAGCCGAAGTACAAAAGAATATGTAAGTTGCACTGTTCCAACCATATACACATATAGTTCATCTCTTCGATAGATTAAGTAGAAAATTTGAAATTCATAACTTTTTGTTCTTCTTTCTGTTTCAGGAAATAAAAACTTGAGACTTGGCAATTGTTGGGAAGTAGACGATACCTCCCATTTTATTGTCATTTGCTTCCTCAGTATAGAGGAATTATAACCTATGGAGATCTACGAGGACATGGTGTCCACATTAATGCAATATGGCTCTTCCTACAATATGGTCACAGAGTGGTCGGCTGTATTGAATGGTGGTCGATATTGTCCACTTTCCCAACAATTGCTGATACTCAAGTACAAATTGTCTGGAACAGAAAAATAAAAATATTTATAAACTTTAAATCTTCTGTAAAATCATTCAAGATTCGAACTATACATGTATTTATCATGAACTGTGTAACTCATGTCCTTGTACCTGAGGCCAAAAACTTATCAATCACTCCTCGTATCTTGACGCATTGATATGTTAACAAAAGATAATCAGGTTGAACAGTTTGAAGGATCAATTATAGCTCCCTGACATGGTAACGACTTATCGTAAAAATTGCCGTTGGCAAGCTTCCTTCACGTTTGGTTAGAATTTAGGTAAGATACCGCACATGGAAACGTCAAGTACTTCGGTTGATTCCCTAGCAGGTCAAAGCAGATTATCGAATCAAGTAAGTCCACCCCTCCGGTGCCAATTAGTGGGAATCAAGAAGTCTGAAAGATTTGGACTTCCTTTCAGCTCGCAGTGTCTGGGTCTGTTAGGAAAGAAGCGAGGATGAATGTATCTAGTTAGGGTACTCATCATGTAAAAGCCCCAGGGAAGAAAAACGGGTGAATGATCAAAGATTGGAGGCGAAAATTTCTGTGTTCTGGTGTCGGGATCTGGTTCTACTGATACACTTCACTAAATTTAGACATGATAGTTAAACAGACAATGAAATTGAATATCTAGACTGAAAATTGTGAAAATTGATCACTTAGTTTGTGTCCGACATCATTCAGACTTAACTGGATGTTTTTTTCTGTTTATCCACACCGTGATTCTATTTATATCCGTCCTTCTGTCGACGCAATATCCAAAATCCACCAGAGCTATAACATCTGAATTTTCTCCAGTTATTGATGGGACCCCCGTGTAGGTTTTTGGCGTGTTAATATCTGGGAATTCAATTAAAATAATTAGTTTTTAGTTGTGGTTCTAATTCACGATAAAAATTATCATTCATTTTATCCTTCGTTTGTGTTCAGTAACAATCACTCTAACCCAAATATGTCCTATCGACTGAAGCTACAAAAATCCGATTCGGAAAATTCCAAACAAAAGTAAGATGTTATTAGGCTCAATTTTTAAAAATAAATTTGAAAATCAGCAATTGTTTGCAGGACAATATTTTTATCATAACATGGCTTCGTCCCTCCGTACACAAACACACATGCACACCTGCAAACAAACATACACACACACACACACACACACACACAAACACACATATGAAGAATATAGAATGAGACGGACTTATGGTAACCTTATTTATCAATTGATTCATTCATGAAAGGTTCAATTAGTATGCTATACACATTTCAGGAGGGGGTCCTATCTTCAGTAGCATGTGTTTACCTGTTGGTGGTTAAAATGTTTCCGTACAAACAAATTTAGGAAAGGATTTTCAGTTTGGGAGGCAAACATGGAAATTGAGGAAGAAGATTCCTTTTCAGTCATCATGATACTTGGGACTATGTTCTCTCAGTGGTGAAGTCCGTGTTAGTATGTTCATAGATCTTTAAAGCAGCAGTAGTGGGTTTTAAAGGAGCCATAAGTTGTCATGGATTCTAAAGAATTGGGTAGTTATTTAGTATTTAAACTCCTTTTCCAGAATGTTGGCACCTTCTTTCGAAAATTGGACTCCTTTTTTCACGTTGGCTCAAATTTTTAATATTTATATAATTCCCTTATTTCTCAAACATGAAGGGAGACTGATAATAAATCTTTTATTAAAAACAATTGAATTGAACACTATATGAAAAGCCAGAGGCCCGTCGGACAGCAGAGTGGAAAATAGAGTAATAAACTCTAGTTCAAACTCAAATCGAGATCAATGCCGTTGTGGAAGTCATGAACCTGACTCCCTGATGCTATGGGTAAAATAACGAAATGGTAAGAGCAACACTACGTTGAAACGGCTATCCTACCGGTTGCAAGTTCGATTGCTGCAGTTGCTCCATTTTCTTTAATTATCTATTCAGGTTGTCAAGGCTAAATGATGCATTCACTGTATGATGACAGATATATATATATATATATATATATATATATATATATATATATATATATATATATATGAAGAAGATGAAGTTTTTTTTTTTTGTTTTTTGTTTTGTTTTTTTAAACGACTTCTTTAGAGAATTTGATTATTGAAAAGGGTTTGCTGATTAGTTCAAATTTGAGGACAATTGATATAGAATAATCCAGTTTTTTCCTCTGGGGAAATAACCTTCTGGGGTTTTCTATATGCTGCTCCTGACATATAACCCAGAATTACTTGTCTCATTCTGTTTTAGATCGAATGATTTACAAGAACAGCTAATTAAAACTTGCTGTGTGCGCTCTCCCTGCATATATGTATATAAGTTGGTTTGTATTCACCCAGGCTGAGGTGTGAGTATCATTGCATTTAACATCAAGGATTATGAAATTAGTGAGCCGAGTTTAAAGTTTTTACATCCGCTTCGGATTATTATATTCGGGAAATGCATGAATCTAGCTTTTTATCTTCAGCTATGAGCAGAATAGCAGAGCAGAATTTGCTGTGCAGCCCTTGGAGGGCAATCAGTCAAGAGGGAAGACAACTTTGATTCTGAAACAGAGAGTGGAGCCTCCATTAAGGCGGTTGGGTGTCAACCTTGACAAGTCCCTAACAGCTTCTTTAGTTGAAGTGATACAGCACTTATTGCTCGTCTACATTCAAACAAAGTTAAACAAAACGTATTGTACAGTGGTATTCTGTCTATTACTGCCCTAAAAGGTCATTTCAGTATCGTTCTATCGCCCATCTAAACTAAATTAAGCCTCATCCTTCGAGCTTAATCTGGTAAAGCAAATGATTCCAAGGTCTAACCTCCTAGCAATCGAAACGAAAATCATTAAAAATCCCACCTCAATCTCTTTTCAATAATCTATTTTTATTGATTAATCAAACAATGTAATCTATTTGAATAAAGATTTACCTCCACCTAATTTTTTTGCAGGATAAGCTGGTATCACTTGGTCTCGCTAATTTTTGTAGTTGAAAAGATTCTGATTTTTATGTAATCTGATGAAGAATCTGCTGCGTCAGTAGATATGTTGCAGCACTCTGAAATATACATGGTGTGTATTCTGTTGTATCATTATATCAATGACCCTGGAGATTTACCCTGAGTCTAAATCATTTTCAAAGCCATCAAACACAGCAGCAAATGGCATTTTATATTCTGCGACATTCCCTTTTAGTTGATTTGCTGAATGGAGATGGTCTAGTAGTGACCGGTTCTCATCTAACATTTTGGAATTTTGGTAAGTGATAACTTTGGTGTAGAGTCTGTATATGTAGACCACTACATCTACCTAGGGCAACGATTTTCTATGGAATCCTAAAAAAGAAGAAATCCAGAGAATTCAAACTAACAGCGTAATTAAAGTAATAACCCTATGATCCATCTCATAATTCAGATAGGGTATTTCAAACAATTTTATTAGTTTCGACAACTATTCACCTTCCTGTCCTCCTTTTCTTCTGTCTTTATCACAATCAACTCGAGCCGTCACTCTACGGCAACAACCCAGGAAGCTTTACTTTTTTCCTTTCTTCAACCTTCAAACTTTTTATTGGAAACTTTTCGGTGTAAAGAGCGTGAGTTTAGAGTAATGAAACGATGACTAGCACGAAAAATAGAATCAGAGAACCTTGTTCGAGAATTGGCCAAGGCTGCCTCCATTCTCGTCGCATTACTGCACATGAGGAAAGTATTGATACACTTTCTCTACAGATATGTGGATATCAGGACAATGGAGCCCTGTACCCTTGGATGGCATTTATCCAAGAGGAGATTACTTCAATCCTGTAAAAAGATTCTTGCAACTGAAATCACAGGAGCAACCAAAAGACATACAGCTGTGTACTCTCTGAGGGCTTCGTACAAATGTGCTAGACAGAAAAAAAGGTACAGTAAAAGAGCTTTGTGATAATTGATAATAATTTAATCTTACCTTGGAATGGGAAGGAAACACTTCAACTCCAAAAGTGTCCGAATTCAATTTGCTGAGATTGAGGTTGAGATTGGGCCAGGTTATTGTTAGGGTTATTTTTATTTTTATCACGTGTTATACTTATAAATATGATATGCATGTACCTATGACTGACTTTGTGTCTAGCTCTTTCCAAGTGTAACCATCACACAGGGAGACAATAGGAATAAACAAATCACTAGTGATCATTATTCGCGCGTAATAGATCAGTCTGTGTTATACAATCATCTCCGGCGGGCTACTTCTTCTAAAAGATCACTGAATGCCGACCGATGTCAAGTTACAAAGCCATGACCGATTTGGACATCCGACTACCATTCTGATTCAACTTTTCCTTGATATTCCAAACTCCGTTCATTCTCATTGTGTATATGTTCTATCAATCTGTAATCCTGTTAGCTCACTTCTATGTGCATGACTGGAATATTTGTCATTCACCCGTGTATGGAAAGCGGGAGATGCCATGTTGATGTATTCCTGTAAGAATATATGAGCGCTCAAGATAGAGAGCGTTTGTAACATCTTTTATGCAATTGTATCTGTTGGCTTTCAAGACGCATGTTCAACAACGCTGGTTCGGACAACTGCTCGTCGCAACTGATCTCGATTCCCAAGCTCTGGTGGTTCATTTTCTATCCATTGAACTAGTGCATTGAAAACGGAATGATATTTGGAATATTTCTGGATTAGAGGGAGGATGAATGTGATCTGTGACATCTTCGTCTCTTTTCGTTTCGTTTATCCCAGTATATTTCTTGGTGGGCATTGGGTCGTAATCTTTCTACTACATAACCATACCTAGCCCTCCTTACTCTCTAAGATTTACATCATCTTTTCGTTTTTTTTTTTTTTTTTTTTTTCATCACCTTTCACTTATTCTAACTTATCCCTGTGTCTTGTTCGGTGAACAAGATCTGAATTTGAATGCTGCTTTTAGAGCAAAATAAATCTGTCATAAAACGCAAGTTCACTTGATGAAACTTTTCAATAAAAATTGGCATGGTTTTAGAGCCGGTTATGACATCTTCAAGGGCCACTCATTTTTGAAAACCTTTCGAAAAATCAACCCAATAGGACGAAATAACAAGGGAAAACATTGATATGACCGATCTGACCCTAGAATTTACTTGAAAATTGAAAAAAAAAATCCCCAGGAATAGATTCTCTATACCCAAAACATCGGGAAGGGGTAATTTACTTGTTTTACTATATCATCAGGAGATATCGTGCATTTGGCATATTTTGTTGGACATTTTGGATTCTATAACTAGTAGCTTCCAGAAGACGGACCATATTGTTATTGGTGGGTTTTGAAAACCTAATTTCTTGCCCTAAGACCATACTAAATATACAAGAGGTATCATTACATGCAAAATTCTCACAGGTTCCTGTCCCACGATTTGGACTGTCTGACTTTTTATTCATTCTTTATATAGTCTCCGAAGTCATTTTTACTACACGATCCACGGAATATGCAACGTCGTAAAAACTGTGATTTCTTGAAGTGTATTGACCCTCAGACGTGTGTAGAATCTGGAAGAACTGTCAGGAGATCAAGTTCGGTCGCATTAAATGAGATTGGGTCCTTAGTGGGAAGGAAGGGCCGGGAAATGAAGCAGATTGTGCATCATTGAAGATTAAACTTGTCTTTGATTTCAGGGGATTGGTTTTGAGTCAGGTTTGGAAGATAACGTTTCTATTGAACTGCAATCGCACAATTGGCTCAAACTTGGATTTCCTCAACTTCTTCAATTTCGTGTTTGCTTAATTTTTTTTTATTGCTTTTCTTCGTTCTTTCTTCACTTCATTGTTTCTTTTTATTTTTCTGTCTTTTGGTCTATCATTCGCCTTTCTTTCTTTTCTTGTCAACCATTACACTTCTTTCTATTCCTTTCTTTTGATTGTTTGATCTGTTTGTTAGTTTGTTTGTTTGTTTGTTTGTTTGTTTGTTCCCCTGTTTCTTTTCTTTTTCCTTCCTTCCTTCATTTCTTTCTTTCTTTCCTCCTTTCTGTATTTCTTTCTTTCTTTTTCTCTTTTTTCATCTCACATTTTTTCTCTTAGACTATTCCTTTTTAGCCTTTTTCCCCTCTCTTCTTTTGAGTTCTTTGCTCTTTTTATCTTCCCAATTTTTGTTTCTCTTATCTTTTCTTCATTCTTTTCATTCTTTTTTTTATTCTTTGAACCTGTTTCACTTTTTCTTTCTTACTCCAAGTTTTCATCTCTACTTTCAATTCAACTTCGATTCCTTTCACCAATAACTTAATTAACAGGTGGTTTCTAAAAACTCCCCCCCTCAATCGAAATCAGCTTAATATTCAGCTTCTCAACTTCATTCGGATTAAGACAAGATTATCGCTAATCTTTTTTTTTCGTACTGATAAAGAATAGCTCCCCATCTCAACTATGTCCCGAACCCTTTAAAGAGTCAACTTTTCTACTGAGAAACATTCAAGGCGTTGGTTGATCATTGCACTCTTTAGACAAAGGAGGTCATGATAATTTACTCAATTGATTCAGTGTGCTTCTTCTTTATTTCTTGTCACTCGTTGCATGTCAGGAATAATAGTATAACAGGCTTCCTACTTGTATTATAAAGCCTAGTGTAGAGATCGGTCAATTTCTTCGAGCAGGATTAAAACACAGCATGTGGTACCTAGCTGCTTACAACAACGAATACGCCTAGTTGGTCACCCTTTCAGATACTGAGCAGGTCTGACGCTGCTTAACTTTCATAACCATATGATGTTTTCAACGGGATCGTGGACGCGCATGATATCATCACAAGAAAGTTCATGTCGGAATTAAGGAATCTTTAACGTTGACTGGTTACTGAACACTCTCTTCCTTGAAATGCAGCTACTGATTGCATTAATTATCACTGCCAACGACACTGATGACATATATGTATTCGGACGCGTCTTTCCTTCCTCTCATAAGTCTGTCGATCCACACGATATCTCAGAAAGTACTCAATAGATTTCAACAAAACTTTCTTGAGGAGTGGAAACATCGCAGGATATTGGGATGGACCACAACATACTTTATTGATTCTAAGATATCTTTCAATCCCTTTTCGTGTTCTTATGCATTCACTCTTATAAGCCCACACACTATCTCCTATGGTTGCCAATAAATAAAAAAAAGGTGAGAATAAGTGATGAAATTCTCGAATGGTTCCATGCATAATTATCTCCTGTACATGTCCACACTACATATTTTTGCCAAAGGTGCATGTCTCTTCCAAAGAGTTTCAATAGATTTGAAGATGTGATCAAATTTAAAAGGGAACCATGCATAATTTTCTCATCACGTTGTAGATACATGTCCACACTATATAATACTGTCAAGAGTTTGTGTCTGTCCTAAAAGGCTTTAATGAATTTCGGCTGAGTCATTGCAAATTTTTCCCCCTATCAATGGGGTTTGCAGAGGTAAGTTTTTTAGTTTGATAAATTATTTCTGACTATAAGATGTGCAATACTTTCAAGTTGGTCATTACAAACTCACAAATTCTTCTATTCGCGAAGTATATATAGGGATGATACGAGTACAGGTTTCTCCAATTATCAAGAAGTATAATATTCCTTTAAAGATTTTATCAAGCTGATCTAGCCTGAAGTGAGGAAGTGATTACTGTTAATGTATATGAAGAAAAATTTCCATCGTTCCCAGGCCCCAAAATAGTGATGTTGGTATGTTAAGACTTGAAGGGTTTGTATTGAAAGGGACTAAAGAATATAGTGTAAGGGAGAGGAAGTGGGTACACGTCTCATCTATGGTGATTCCCTACAAAACAAGCGTTGAAGACGATTTCCACTTTTTGCCTTTATAATAAAGGGGGGAAATGATGTAGAGCAAACTTTCAGAAAGTAAAGTAACTGTTGCCATGTGTGGTTAGATCTGTGTACACAATGCAACAGGATTTGGAAAACCCAATTAATTCAACTTGAGAAAATATAAAGAAAAATTTCGTTCACCAAATTACTTTTAAATGGGGACCTCGGAGAATACCTAAATCAGTATTTGAAGCGCATATAATGTAATTTGATGCTGTTGCTTTGTTTTAATGCTATTCGAAGGTCCATCATTTTGTTGACGGTCACCATTATGAGTTTTGGCTTTTGATTGCAACTGATACTATTTGAAAACAGTCTGACCGACGCAGCTCTTCTATATATATATATATATATATATATATATATATATATATATATATATATATATATATATATATATATATATATATATATATATATATATATATCAGCAGATGCCTGTGGAAAAATGCCTGGTTATTTATGTCCACGTCAACGCAAATATATAATTTTAAATTAAAAGCATTTACAGACATTTTTTCCCATTCCAGTTTCAATCAAGGAATTATGTGACGCAGTTACAACTCATTTTTTTCAACCCATCTTTTGTTTTGTTAACACTGCTGATCTTTTTCATTGGACCAATCCATTATAACTTTTTGGTTACAGCAGAAACGTGAATAATGTAGATAAACCGAGTAAGCAAAGTAATTTGAATATACGCCCATTAGAAAGACGTTAAGGTTTGCGTCGTCTGCACATCCAATGGGGAAAAGTGAATTTGATTTTCTTGAAACTTCTATCCAATCAGTTGTTTGATCATTTTTCTCCTTCAAATCAGTACTTCATAACTCGGGGTGGTTCATCCCCCAGGGGTGTTTTGGTTGTAAATTTCAACAAGCTAACAACAAAACATTAAAATAATTAACATCTTATTTCTAATAATTTTATTTGTTAAAATCAATTATTAAATAATTGTAGATTATTTAACAGCTATTATACTAGGAGTTTTCCGACTTTATTAATTAAAAAAAGAATCACTAATAAAGTTTAATATTGATTGTTTGTTTGTGTATCTATGTCGACCCTTGTAAAATCCTATGTAATAGGGTAAATTTGGATGAGTGAACTTGACAAAAATGTAAATTATTCGAAAAAGGGTCAGATCCACGACAATAAATCAGAAGAAGCAACAAAAAAAATATGCATATGTCTGACCATAAAACACATGTTTCAAAAGTTTATTTAGAAGACTAATGCTTGCTGCCATTCATCCAGGTCCTATAACTATCGATATCGATCTCCAGTAGACCGATGCATATTGGAAGCAGCGTAATATGGCTCATAAAATCATCATATATACATCGAGAGAGAGAGAGAGAGGTAGAGAGAAAGACAAAGAGAGAGAGAGATTACGACGATATATATCCTGTGAAAGTCAATATTCTGTGCTTATCACATTCTCAAGCAAACAGCAATACCTGATTTAATATGTTTTCAAATAACAAACACATTATAAACCATATATATATATATATATATATATATATATATATATATATATATATATATATATATATATATATATATATATATATATATTTATATACATATCAATGTATATATATGTTTTAATGTATATATACATGTGTGTGTATATATGTATATATGTATATGTTTATATGCGTGAGTATATACTGTATATGTACGTATACATATGTGAATATATATATATATATATATATATATATATATATATATATATATATATATATATATATATATATATATATATAAATACATACCCCCCACACATATACTTATATGTAAATTTCTTTTTAAATACATTGCCTGGAACTAAAATTGACAAGGCTCTAAAAGGATAAATAAATAAATCCCTGGCCAAATGATTGAAAAACATCAATTTACACAACAAATATTTGATTTTAATATAATCCCATCCCTTGTCAATGTACTTAACGCCTCTCCATTAATCACATAAATCGAACATTTTACACTGAAAATTTCTCATCGATGAAATTATCGATTCACTTTTGTATACACATTTACTCTTAAGTACTGAATATCTTTCAAAATTTCTGAGAGCTTTTGAATGTACAGTACAAAAGCATATTTTCACCAAATCTTTGCACATACAAAATACACGTTTTTTGGCGGGGGGGGGGATCTTATTTGCACGAATTCTATCTGTTAGGTATCCTGTCTATCCCTCATCCATATTCTAACCCTGCTTTCATCAACAGTTCTTCTCTCACTGACCCCAAAGTTCAAATTCGACTCATGACCGATCTTTCTTGAAACATATTCCTTTGGCGTTAAAATCATCAGAGACAGTTGTCATCATCAATTTGTATGGAATAGCCACAAGGTTTCCGGTCAAATTTTGGTCCAAATACCTGTATGTCATTTCCCATTCTAGGCAAAGAATTAGGTTTCTCTCAACACTCTTAAGAACATCTTTCACTTTGATGGTTGGAATTCGAGGATGCAATTCCTTTGGCCATTTTGGTTCCCCACCCGTTCTTGAGCAATGTTGCTGGATCTCCCCCTTTCACCATTTATCAGAGTGAATTATCACCAGCCGTCAAGTTTGAACTTTGGAGAGCCCAGACCATGTCTGTTCCACGTCAAAATCATTGACCAGTCAATATATAGGGGATACAAAAGTAGGGATACCGTTGATTTTGCGCAAATGACGAGTACGCAAGAGAACAGTTCGTTGTTGATGATATGATTCGATACATATGAGTAGCTTGGCCGGGAATTTATGACGATGAATAAATAAGTTTTTGACTGTATAAACTAAATAACAAGAATACAAGGATAATGAAGACATCAGTTTGAACACTCAAAGGATTTCACATAATTTTAATTCGAACAGCTGCATATTTTGTTAAATCGATTCGAGTATGTCATCTTTATTGTGGCCTTTGTAATAATACATAGTTTTCTAATCATCCACATGTTTATTTTAATCTAAATATCAACAATATATACTAACGTTTTCCCCATTGTATACTTCGATATATTTCATTTAGATTTTTTTTATTGGGAAAGCAAACTGAGCTTTAGCTTGTTAAAAAGCTGCTGACGCATCAATTTTTCTCTTGCTTAAACATTGAATGTATTATTCCCGACAAATCGTCAATTAGTTGTAGTGAAAAAAATTACCAGGATTACTTTCATGATTCAGCAAGTTATGTATTGTCTGCTGATGCAAGAGGACATATTACAAGCTATGATAATGTTCAGGATTCCAAATGCCAATTTCCCAATAAGGAATCCCAGATTGGAAAGTTCAAATAAAGCAATATTCTAATCCGTTTTTCCCAATATTTAACCTAATAATGAGCTAAACTAATATCAGTAGATATTAAAACAAAGGAAGAGAGAAAACAAAAAAATCATTCTATTCGTAAAAAACAAATGAGGGGAGAAATAAACAAAGAGGTGATGAGAGACATTAAGAAGGAAAGAGAAAATGGACAGTTATGGACATTTATTTGAATTGCCTTGAAAAATACATATAATTATCTAGAATTTCATGACATTTATCTATAAAAAAGATTTACATAGATATTGTTTATCGTTGAATCCCCAAATTTAAAGATCTTTTTCAGTTAATGGAAAATTGTTTGTACAAAATTCTTAACCTTCCTCAAGTGTAAAAGTTTCTATTAGAATAGAGTTTGTACCTGAAGCAGGCAGCTTTATCAGTATCATTTGTTATTTACAGATCTACAATCTAAATATAGATTCAGACGAAAGATGTTTTTTTGTCAATCTTCAAAGTAAAGGAAGGCAGCCTCCCAGTTCGAAAAAATCACCCTGAGTGTTATTCTTACAAGTATTGTCAATCTCAAAAACTTGAGACCAACAAAAACGATAATAACGATTTCCTCTAAAGTAAGTGTGTAAACCAAAATGTAAAATTCACATCTCCTACCGTGATTTGAATCATGACAAGCTGATTGCCAGGAGGTTGTTTTACTGAGTGACAGAAGTCGGCATATCTTAAAATAAACAAAAATATATCATAAAGATACACACAGGCTTACTTCATTAATAAAGACACGTACATTCACTCAAAAAATGTATTCTATATTTTTCATTCATTACACAGTACTGCAAAAAGTATTGGGTATTTTTCCAGAATTGACTTAATTCATTCTTGAACCCTTTATAAACTAGAAAAATTTAAACAGCAATACACTTTCTCTAGTTTCCTGTAAACGGAAAATTTGCACCATTGTTGACTTCATACTTACATCATCTAAGGATTCAACCCATCGTTAATAATAAAAATCAATGTTTTATTGTGAGAATATTTTAATTGATAATGCTGTCAGTAATTACTATCTTCCAGTCCCCAGATGTCCAATCTTAACGGTCTTTCCAACCCACAAGATCATCCCTTTTTAATCATTGTCTCTGTTAGTCAAGACGTCTTTAGAAGTCTGCATGCACGAACATCGAGCTGATAAAACATGATACTCGAACACTGAGTGGCTCGAACACCACAGACTTCTCATACATAACAAATCCTTATTTGATGCTGGTCGTTGTTTTTGCCAAATGAAACGGACAGGCTGTTGTCCATACTTCCCGACACACTGGGGAGGTACATCTGCACATTTCTTTGCATCCTCTTCATGATGAATACACTCCTTTTTTTCAAATTTTGGGTGTATTATTCAGATTAACCTCCATTTGGACACGTTTCGTTTGGCTTGAATGTTTACCAGATACCATGGTGATAATCCTGGAAAATGCTCATGGAATTGCAACCCCAAGAAAAACATGTTCGATTTGAGACCTGTTAGTTGAACTTGCTACTATAAATGGTGTTAAATAGACACACTGTAAGACATTGGGAGTCTTAAGAACGGCATCCTTTTTCATCCAGCATCAGCCATAAATCTGGAATAGGATGTGGTCAAGTTTGATTCAGGTGAACTTGAGGTTACACATAGAATGGTTTAAATTTTTCTGGTAAAAAATACTGAAATAGAAGCATCACCGAAAATGCTCAAAATCGTTGGAGATTGTTTCTATCTCTGTAGTTTAAATGAAATAAATCAATTTTCAAAAAGTGAACAATGATTTTGACAGTACTGCATAGACAATACAAAAATTGCTGTAATCATCTTCAGTCGGAATAAAAGCTGAGATAGAGTTTGACCCAGCAGCGGTCGCACTTGTTATCGTTTATTTATTTAACTTGAATTGGAAATTCTAACAACGAAGATTAAAATCATTTCGCGAACGAATTTGTCTGGGAGGCAAGCTTGCCAAACAAGGCCCCAACTATCATCAATATGAAAATAACGCAGGATCAAGAACCATAAGTTCAAAGATGAGTCTACGATCCGTGGTAGTAATAGCAGAAAAAAGATGAGGAAGAGAGGGGAATGAAAGGTGGTGAGGGTGGCGAATAGTCTTTGTTAGTGTTTTCAAATACAATGAACAATTGACTCAAACGAAGACTCCTTCGCCGTATGGAAATATTCTATTTTTGCTTTTTTGCGGATCTTGAATATTCATGAACAGCTGTTGGTAAAAATTGATCGGAATAGATGATACACTTTTCAATTGAGTCATGCCTTTTATGACATCATAGCTTATTTTCTATTTCTGTTGTTTGATTTGACTGGGAGCAACCGACAGACCAACGGACAGACCGACCACAAAGCATTTTATGATGATGTATGGATACATCTGAAAACATTATGTATCCGTTCAAAAAATATATATTTCATGCTGAATTTAGGAAACTTAGAGCATCACAGCTATCACTCAAATCTGCTTTCATAAAATGACTTCGTGAAAATTCAAGATGAAGTCTTGAAATGTTATCGTAATACGTTTTTTTTTCTGTAGCAGCTGGGAGTATATACTAAATTCCCTTGTTAGAAATCGTCAACCAAAACTGTCATTTAAACTCTCATAAGATTCTCTTTGGCCAACCAACTACGTATGTGTCACACGTACAGGCCATTCCCATGTAGATAGAGGGCTGAAATTTTAAAATCTACTCCTTATTATGTCACCATAAATTTTTTTTGTTGTTTTTCTCTCGATTCTACTTAACAAGTTTTTTTTTCTTTTTGTAGTGGGGAATTCAGTTTCCAATGTAGGCTAATACTAAATTGACTGCAATCTGTGCCATCATGTTTTCTTTAAAGATTTGGGCTTTCTAGTGACTACTGCTCAACAGGAAGCAAATAAAGTAACTCATTCATTGATCACCCGTCGTCCGATGTTTTTAACAGATCCCAGTATGCTGCCAAAAGACGTCGGTCATATGACAGCTTCAAATGAGTAACTACCCAGACCTGTTTAAGATTGTGAATGGGATAAAACTCCTCAGGACTTGATACTTGAAGCAGAAATGCTGGCCACAGTGCTAATATTGAAATAGGGGGAGCTGATAAAGAGAGAGAGAGCCACGGTTAAAAATGAGGGAGTACATGTTGAGAAATGGAGCTATTACTATATATATATATCGTCGTCGTCGTCGTAGTCGTTGTTGCTATTATTATTATTATTATTATTATTATTATTATTATTATTTGGAATCTCACACCAGTTGCCTGGTGGTAACCGCTGAAGTTTGAGTGACAGCAAGTCTCCTCAAGTCTCCAGCCCTCCTTTCCTAGTACTCATAGGTCGCAGTAATTCTGCGATTTACAATTTCACAACGGTTGCCCAGTGGTTATCGCTGAAAGCTGAGTGACAATAAGTCTCCTCAGGTCTTCGGCTAACGTCTGCTCTCTCTTTCACATATCATGACAGAGCTACAATTCGTTGCAGTACTTATATCTCTAGCACCTTCCTCAGTATCCGTGCAGTTCCCAGAAGTGCTGTGGTCTGTACGGTCTCTATCCTCCCCCTAATACTGATCTCCTCCAGTCTCTCCCTCAGCGTTTTGGGGACAGTTCCTAGTGCTCCCACTATGACCGGTACTACCCTGGTTTTCATGTTCCACATTTTCTTTAACTCCCTTGCTAGGTCCTGGTATTTTTCCCTTTTTTCACCACCCTTCTTTTTTACTCTATGGTCTGCAGGTACAGCAACGTCTAGTATTTGGCAGGCCTTCCTTTTTTTGTCTACTATTACTAAGTCCGGTCTTCTTGCCTGGATGAGGTGGTCAGTTTGGATGTCAAAGTCCCACAGTAGTTTGTGGTTGTCATTCTCCAAAACTGCTTCTGGCTTGTGCTGATACCACTTTTCCACATGGTTGTATCCCATTTGTTTACTTAGTTCCTAGTGTATCATCGTTGCTACTCTATCGTGTCTATGCTTATACTCCTTCTGGGCGAGTTGACTACATTCACTAGTTATGTGGTTTACTGTCTCATCTCTTTCACTGCACATGCGGCATTTGCTGTTTGTCTGTGTTCCGTCGACTTTTGTTTTTATGTAGTTTGTCCTTATGCTTTTGTTTTGGGCTGCCATGATGAGCGATTCTGTTTCTCTCTGAAGGTTCCCTTTTCGTAACCACGTCCATGATTTCTCGTCTGCTATATCTTGTATCAGTCTTTAAAACTCGCCGTACAATTTTTTCCCTTCCCATCTTTCTTTTCTTGTTTGCTGTACTGTTCCATTGTTTTCTACTTTATTGCTTGTTGCACTATCTCTCGCACTCTTTATGATTTCTTCACTATTTGTTTGCACATATCATTCTAGGACTATTTTAGCTCTCTGGACACAATCTTCTATGCCACCTTCTTTTCTCTTAACGTATAGTCTATCTGTATCATCTCTAGGGTGTAATGCTTTATGCATTGTCATATGTTTCCTTGTTCGCCTATTCATTGATTGGAGCTCTTCCTTTGTCCATCCTAGGAATAGTCCTGTATACCTAACTACTGACACAGCCCAGGTGTTCATTCCTTTTATTAGATTTCTGCTGTTTAATTTGGTTTCTAATATTTTCCTTATCCTTCTCAGGTATTCTCTCTTTATTTTCTCCTTCATCTCTTCCCGTTTTATCGTGTCACTTTCAAGGACACCTAGGTACTTGTATCGGTCTTGTGTGGTCAATGCCCTAATCTTGCTGTTGTCCGGGAGTACAATTCCCTCAGTCATTGAAAGCCTTCCTTTGTGCATCACCATGATTGCGCATTTTTCTATTCCAAACTCCATTCCTATTATTATTATTATTATTATTATTATTATTATTATTATTATTATTATTATTATTATTATTATTATTGTTATTGAGAAATGGACATATGGTTCGACAAAATGATTATAAATTGCGTTATATTATATACAAACTATATATATATATGTGTGTGAAAGTATGTTTGTGTGTGTGTGATCATAGAATGCATGATATTATATTGAAACTATGTTTGAAATTATCTCCAGGTCTTAAATATATATATATATATATATATATATATATATATATATATATATATAGAGAGAGAGAGAGAGAGAGAGATAGATAGAGAGAGAGAGAGAGAGAAACAGAAAGAGAGAGAAAGACAGAAAGAGAGAGAGAGAGAGAAATACCTGTCTACGAGTGTTTTCTGGAATTGCGATCGTTGATAAACATCTGAATTGGTTTCACTCACTTCACCATTTATTTTTGTTTTTACCCATTGCTGGCTGAGGAAACAGATTCAATCTTTCCCCAGAAGAGCATTCGTGCCAGTTTCCGTCTTGAACTCAACACACAGAATCCATTTCCTGCGATATTATCTGGCAAATTATTGTAAGGTTGTAAATTTTTCTATGAGCATGAATGCTACTGGGCAAAAACCAAGGGATAAATATAGTTAAAATTTCCTTTCCGAAAAGAAGTCCCATTTAAAAATTTTCTCGAAGGAGATTCCCCAAAATCTAACAGGCAAAATATCTCACCTGGCTGTTGTTAGTTTTATGACAGCAGATGGACTAACCTTTGCTCAATTACAGTAGGATATAAAAAAACATTATCAGATGAATCATAACTCACCATTTTTCAATTCATCGGGTTCCATGGACGTTATAGCCAAATTTCAGCGAAACCGGTCGAAAATTGCTAATTTTCCAAGTTATGAACAAAAACAATGTTTTTGTTCATAAAAGGTAAACAAACAATCGGATCTACTGTAAATCATCTTCAAGTAAAATCTCTCAATAAGCCTGAATAGAAACTCATGAATATATAGAGGAATAACGAAGTAATTCAATTGAGAAAAATGAGACGACGAGGCCCAGGACGACGACGAGGCCGATGACGACAGTGACGACGGACATCTACAACGAATTATAGTCTCCGCTTTGTTTTGTTTTGTTTTGTTTCTGTTGTTTGTTTTTTTGTTTTTTTTCGCCAGGAACCAAAAAGGACAAAGCGTTAGGTATAACAAAAATGTTTCATAACCAATCATAGGATAAATTGAAATTGTGCATTTTTTTTCGAGCAGGAAAAGAGGTTCAGAATCCATCAAAGAGTGTGGTTACCCAGAGTTGCCTGAGGGTAATATGGACCCTGAATATGCAACAGAAATTCGAATCTCAGAGTTGCTCAATTGGTACCGAAATTCATTTTTTGCATGCTCGCCTGGACTTTTTCCCAGAGGATCTCGGTGCAGTAAGTGGATAAGGGGGATAACAATTTGATGAATATTTTGAAGGAATGCGAAATAGATAACAAGGCTGGTAGAAAGTAGCTAAGATGGGTTATTATTGCTGGATACAGCATCGTAAAAAATTGGAACCAGCGCACAAAAGTAATTGCAACCGACGAATCTTGACTTCTAAAAGTGAAGAAAATTATTTACTCCCACTTTCTATCTTTTTTTCTACCATTCGCTCCCCTTTCTATCTTTCTTTCTTTCTTTCTTTCTTTCTTTCTTCCCTTTTTCTTTCTCTGCTTTATTTTTCTCTCTCATTTTCTCTTCCTGTCATTTTCTTTCTTCCTCTTTTTTTCTGCTCCTACTTGCTTTTCTTCCTTTCTTGCCCCCTTTCCACTGTGCTATTATCATTTTGCCTCTGTTCATTTGCTTGTTTGTTTCTCTCTTTCTTTGTTTGTTTGCTTGTTTCTTCCTTCCTTTCTTCCTTTTTTCCAGTCCTTCTATTTTCCTTCATCTTTAGTTCTTCTCTTCTCTCTTCAATTCGTTTTTCTTTCTTTCTTTCTTTCTTTCTTTCTTTCTTTCTTTCTTTCTTCCCTCCTTTCCCTTTTTTATTTTCCTCTTCCTGTCTCTCTTCTGGTCTTTTCTATTATTCTATCTTTCTTTCCGTCTTGCCTCTCTGTCTTTTTGACTTTTTTTCCATCTGTTATCATTTTGCCTTCCTTATCTCTCTTTCTTCTTTCTCTCCGTCTAACTATTTTTCTCTGTTCTTTCTTTCTTCTTTTCTTCCAGCAATTCATTCTCTTTTGTTTCTATCTTTCTCTTTTCCCCTCCTCCCACCTTCTTTCTTTCGTTCTTCTTTTTGTTCTTCCTTTTCTTTCCTTATGCGATGTAATGGGATAATAAGAGATTTGATTTATTGTTTGAATCATACTTATTGTCATTATCATTCTTTTAACGTCTGTCGCTAGAAATAGACCTTTCTCAAGATTTGCAATATCTTCCTTTCGTGGGCGTCGTGGAGTTAATATTGTCCAAACTTAAGTTTGTCTCACCATCTAGCCTTTTCTCGGTCAAAGTTTCGCATATGATATCTGGGGATTTATTTTGTGAGTCGTGGCGTCCAGCAGTTATTTGGGATTCTTGCAACACGACCAACCCATTGCCATATGAGTTTTCTAATAGTATATGTGACTCCTGCTTTTCTATGATATACAAAGCTACCTAGTGATCTCTCCATGTGATGTCGAGCCTGAGTCTTTCATTTACACATTAGAAGGGTCAATTTTGGGGGTTATGTTCCATGTTTGAGCTCTATTGGTGACTATCGGTAACATACATTTGTGGTATATCTTTCTTTTAAAAGACTAATTCACTTCAAACTGATGTCCTTGAGAAAGGCATGATGCAAATTTGATCCCAGGCTTGGGTAAAATAATCCCACAAGAGGTCAGTGATGCCACTTCGGATGCTTGTCATTTGTAAGTCTTATTCATGTATTTGAAACGGTCTGAATTTATTTTTGGATTTTTTTTCTATTGCTCTTTATTTTGGGGGATTTTCTGACACTCATAAGTTATTTTAACTCTCTCATTTCTAGTCTTCATTTCTAGTCTTCATTTCTAGTCTTCATCCTAAATATATCATGTTCTGGAGTCTCTATCTTCACAATTTTGCCATCAATGAGCTATTTTAACATTTATCATCTTACTGATCCTGTAGTATAAATTATTCTCTTTGTACTAAACCTTTGATGTGGAAAGATTGAAGAAAAACAAAAAACAAAAAAATAGAACAGGGACTTCAAATAAACTGTAAGTAGCCTAAGGATACTACTCACTCAATAAAAGTACGTCATCCACAAACTTTAGCTAACAGTTGGTCTTTCTTGAAGCTTATATCGTCTGTGTTAATCATAATCTCAGACAGGTGTCACATTCAATTTCTACTGAACTCCATTATTGCAAAGTTGTCCTCCCATAGGCCATAAATCGATGTGTCTTAATAATAAACACGACTGTTATGGAAAACCCAGCTTTGCAGTAAATATGAAACAATAATAAATCTATGCATATTCCCGAAAGACGTTATTGTGTTGGAGTTTCCAACCTTATATCTCCATAATAATATCCATTTATATCTGTATAAATAAATTAATTTGTGCAATTGCTACAAGGTAGCAAAATCTTCCAACTAAGGACAGTAAGACACGTTTCTTTTCCTGTAAAAAGGACTCCCCAAACCTGGCAATTTACTTTGTATATATATATATATATATATATATATATATATATATATATATATATATATATGTGTGTGTGTGTGTGTGTGTGTGTGTGTGTGTGTGTGTGTGTGTGTGTGTGTGTATATATATATATATATCATCTCTTTGTGGAGATAAAACTTGAATATCACAAAATGGGACAAATATGTTCTACGATGTATATATTTGTATACAACTCAAAAAATGAAAAACAATTATTCTCAATTTGCACACTTGAAAAAGTGGCTCTAATGGAAGAAATATTCTGATGTACCAAAAGAACAAAAGATGTCGTCACTCAGTTTGACAAGTCTTCTGGATACGCAACATGAGTGTTTCTCTCATTGAGTACAAGTATGAAATGTTTGTTTGGGGGTCCAACCATAGAACAACCAATAAACAGCTATCCATGGGAAAGGCATGGGCCAGTAAAGTGAAGGTCAGTGATCTGGGCCTAGCTAGAATTTTCATCTCGAATGATTTTAAGCATCAACTTAACACTGTCTAGAATGAATGAAGTTTAAAGTTGAGCATCGAAGCAAAATATCTGAATCTTGTGACCAGTAATTTTGAAACTTCTCTCGAAATGACCGAAAATAAGATATCAAATGACCTCAATATCAAAATTTCTATAATGTATATTATATTCTATGATTCACCTCTGTGCCAAAATTCAGTTTAATAGGTGTAAAGTTGTGGCAAACAATTCGAATGATTGTTTGAAAATGACGAAAAACAGCCCCATTTGACTTTAAATGACTTTTGTTAATGTTGCTCTGCCTATGAACTATGACAAAAAGAGGAAAGTTTTGTCCCATGCCAAATTTCATTTCCTAAAGTGCTAAATTATTGACAGAAAAAATAGAAATTTGATCAGAAGTGACCAGAAATGACCATTGGTGACCTTGAATAACCCCCAAGATCAGACTCGCCTAGCCTGTTACTTTCGATGTGAGGAGATGTACCTATATACTCAATTTCAGCATCGGAGGCGCGAAGCTGTTGCCGACACTTCTGATCATTAGATAGAAAACACTAAAAATGACCCCTGGTGACCTCAAATGACCTTTGCCATGCATAGATGTACATCTGTGCCTAATATCAGCGTCATCATTTTCAGTCCTTCAATGTCCATCGTTGGACTTGAACCTTCCGCAAAATCCACCACATTTCTCTATCGTGGGTGTCGCAAAGCCAATATTTCCTAAATTTGTCGAGTTCATCTCTCCATCTTGTAATCTGACGGCTTCAGTTTCGCATGTGATCTTTGGAGACCCACATTGTGAGTCGTGTTTTCCATCAGTTGTCAGCCATTCTTGCAATATGACCAGCCCATTGCCATTTCATTTTCTAATAGATTCTATGATTTCTTGGACTCCAATTTTCTCTTGATATACTATGCAGTCTTGTGATCTCTCCATGTGAGGTTTAGCATTATTCTCTCATGTACACGTTGCAAGTTTTTCAGTTTGTTGGTCAATCTATTGGTTAGGTTCATGTTTCAGCTCCATAGGTGACTATTAGGAGGGTGCATTGGTTGTATACTCTTCTTCTTAGGATCATAAGGATCGTCCTGTTTTTGAATTTTGAACTTGTTCTGCCAAAAGCTTGCCATCCTAGGGTAATTTTTCCTTTGATTTCTTCTTATATGGGTTTCATAGGGATTCTTTGTCTTAGGTAGATGTAGTGGTCTGCTTTCCTAGGTTTTGTATCTTTGATTTTGACAGTTATGTCCTTATTCCTGACTTTTTTGCTTTCTTCATTTTGTTCATCTAGCATTAGTCGTACGTTCTGTAGGTTCTCTGCAAAAAATACAATGTTGTCTGGAAATCTGAGATAACTCTGATAATTGCCATCTTCTTTGATTCCTCTATTTTCCCAGTCTAGGTTTCGGGAGATCATCTCTAAGCAGGCAGTGGAGAGTTTGGGTGAGCTTGTACTACCTTGTCTTACTTCTTCTCGGAGTCTTTATGTAGCCTGATGAAAGAGTTGCTGTAATTGTATATATGATGCAGCACTTCGACATATACAGGGTCTACACCTTTAAAGTGAGAGCCTTCATGGCCATGAGAATTTCTACGGAGTCGAATGCCTTTTCGGAGTCTATAAATGCTACAGTAAATGGCATTTTGTATTCTGTTACTTTCTCTTTCAGCTGATTTATTGAATGGAGATGGTCTATGATCGAGTAGCTTCTTCTGAATCCAGCTTGTTATCTAGTGCTTTCTAATGATCTGGTTCGTGATGATTTTTGTGAAAAGTTTATAGATGCCGGGGAGGAGGCATATACGCCTGTAGTTTTTGGGATCTATGGGATCTTTTTTTTTATGTAGGAGCATTATGATTGCCGTGCTCTAGTCTTTCGGGACTTTATTCTGTTTTAGACATAAGTTGGACAGAAAAGCTTTTTTTTGATGAAATTCTTACCAGTTTTTTTTAAGTAGATCGGTGGTACTGCTATCTGGTCCAGGAGCTTCTCCCTTTTTTGTTTGTTTGATGGCATGTTTTGCCTCCCATGGTGTAACTTCTGGGAAGTCCTCGAATTGATTGTCAGCATCTTGTGTATCCTGGTCGTTGTTCGGTTGCCCGAGTCTTGAAGAGTACAGTTCTTGGTAGAATCTTTGGGTGTGTTTGACAATTCTGTCTCTGTCTGTTGTTATGTCTCCGTTGTCTTTGAGTATGCTAGTTAATTTGTCTCTGTCTTATGCTGAGAACTTTGTTTATTGCTTTAAAGTCCCGACATTTTTCGAGAGTAATTCCGATGTTTACTGTTGTATACCTTTTTTTGCCTTTTATTAGTTTTTTTTTGTTTGTTTTGTTCAGTTCGGTCTCCTCCATTTTTTCCTTGTTCGCGGTTTGAGGTTCTAATATCAGCGTCATCGGAGCTAAATTTTTTCCCCAAAAACTATTGTTATAAAATGAACATTAAATGACTTATGTTGACCTCAGATGTCACCCAGAGTCAACGTCACATAGATTGAGATCTTCTCCGTAAGAACATGCAACCAATTGCTTTGAAATTCCAGCATCTTTGATGAAACAGCTCTTAAATTTGGCAATGAATTACAAAAAGTTATTTGAGGTTACCCTTGTGGTCGACTTTGCATTACATGTGAATCTTGCCATTAAAAAATGTATTGTTGTGTTCAATTTAATTTTCATGGGTTTTCAATTGTGGCCAAAAACTTTAAATGATTATTACAGAGCCTATGTGGTCAGCTAACCCTTCTTCAGATCCTATAAAGAATTATTGATCGACATACCCAGTAGTTTTAAATAAATATATGCATACGTAGATGAAGCTTTTCTTTTCTTTTTTTTTAAACATGATTACTATGTGAATCAGTTTTTAGTGAACATGATGTATATATATATATATATATATATATATATATATATAGAGAGAGAGAGAGAGAGAGAGAGAGAGAGAGAGAATCAGGTTATCGTTTGAAGGTAAATATCTCTGAAGTATCTGAGAAAGAATAGGGGGAGTGGGAGAGAGTGTTCTCCATACTTATTTCAAGACTTGAAGCATTAATGGATGTACTTGTTCTGTTGTTGAATATTTTTTTTCATGGGTAAATTTGAATCGCAGGGTGAGTTCTGAGAAAGATACACTGAAATTATGTTACGTAGACAAAACTGAGAAAAAATTGGCGATACCTAAATGCATCAGTTTGTTTCAAAAAATAGTCACTCGTTAGTCTGATAAATATACTTTGAGAATGAGTGATAGATATATGTGTAACAAATTAGAGTAATATTTTAAACTTAGTCTTACACACTATTCGTCATCCCCCCCAAAAAATGTTCTCATGAAAACGTCGGGAAATTCGAATTATTTATATGGGAAATCTTTTGAGCATCCCCGCTACAAAAACTAAGAACACGACGGTTTACAGATTTGTATTTGTTGCAGAGAAGTTTGTCTTTAATTCTAAAAGGTCACGTTGTTTTAGAACAGGTTTGCAAGACGTTTTGAATACCTACTAAGAATTGTATACAACTAACCAGACATAATGTCGTATTTTAACGGTTCTACATCAGCCATCGCAGACAAGAAACATCAACCTTTGATATCGGGACGGGTCGGCATGGAACAATCTTTTAATGTTATACTCAGTAACGCTGAAATATAATATCATTCGAAAGATTGGTAATTGCTCATTCGTTTGACGCCATTTCGGGGCAAAAGGTCTTTACTAGCCTTGGTATTTCTTAGAAACAAAGCACCGTAAAGTGAACTTTACTGTACTCACAAAATTGAACTGCATCATGTGCTTTCAAGCATCGAACTTGGAGTTACTCAATACTCACATAATTATGCGTACCAAATGCCAGAATGAATATTATTTCGTCAGTGAAAAACAGAAGAAAATAATAGTCAGAAACCATAGACAAAACATTTTTTTTACCTGGTGAAAACACAAATATTTCCGATAAAAAAAAATTATTTGTGCTGTGTACTGTTTTACTTGGTTGCTTCGGAATAGACAAATACGCATGCGCACTGGGTTGAGCTTTCCAACTGCATGGAAGATGGAAAAGGCAGAAAGGGAAATGAAGACATAAAAGCCAGAATAAATGAAAAGTGAGTGGCAAAAAGTGAATTATTCTTCAAGACAGGTAAATCCGAGACAGATTGCTGTGGAAAGATTTTAGTTTATAGCCTGCCCGTTTGAATTTGGGTTTACGTGAAGAAATGACTGCACAGGCCCAGGAGTGGAGAATTGACTGCGCATGCCCAATGGAATGAATTGAAGCAGAAAAAGAAGAATTTTTTTTTGTTCTTCCTGATCTCTTTTTTCTTTAATTTAGTGTGCTGAATTTGGGATACATCATGATGGATTATTATAGACATGGAATTATCATATCTGTAGGTTTGCATACCTCACAATATTAAGAAAATATGTATTCCTCCCCCAAGCCAAACTCGTCTAATTCTAAATCTGCAAGATGTGTACGGTGAAAGCAGTTCTTTTCGAGGATATCATCTTGTCAATCCCGCTGCTACTCTATCTCATTGTATTTATCTATCCATCTATATATCTATATATCTACGTATCTGTTCAAGTTTGTCCATTTTCTCCAATGTATCCCCCCTTCAACTTCTCTCACTGTTTCCCCTTTCAGTTTGACTCTCAACATATATATATATATATATATATATATATATTGAGAGTCATACTAGAATGTATATATATATATATATATATATATATATATATATATATATATATATATATATATATATATATATATATATATATATATACACATTTATACATACATATCTTACCTTGCCCAAAATTTGCCAGACCTTTTTACTGCGTGCATTGCAGAGCCAGTATTTCCTGAATTCATCTAGCTCGTCACAGTATCTCATTTTTTGTCGGTGACAGTTTCGAATCTGATCTCACCTTGATGTTTAATGTCGAATATACTGAGCACTTCATGAAATGGTCCCATCACACATCGGATATTGCATCAGATTGTTTTATATTCCCGATTTGTATTGGAGCTAGATATCTATGTATATCGAGAGAGACAGACACCAACAGACATACGGACATACAGACATGAAGAAGGCGGAGTGAGAGAGATGCAGATGTATTCCAAGATACGAATAATGTGACGATTAAATGTATGATTCATTTGATAGTTTTCTTTTCTTTTGATATTCATGATATTGTATTTGAAATGGAAAACCAATCTTGTATATTTGATATTACTTGGTTATTGGCATGCTTGTGCGTGTATGAGTAAGTTGAAGATAGATAGATAAATAGATAGATGCGTGTGCACGTATATTTCTATGTGTGCGTGTGCATTTGTGTTTATTCATGATGCATAAAAAGATATATTTCAAGTAACTCTGATGAAAAGAGATCTACTAAATCAAACATGTTTGAAAGGAAAAACATATTTTATGACCAAGTAAATGAAGACAGTAGCTTTTTTTCTTCTTATGAATACAACAAGAAATATTTTCGAAATTTCCTCGGAATATTCCATCATTTTCTCGTCCAAAGAAAAAACCTGTTCAGATTTCTATATTCACATTTATATGTAGATTCAAAATCTTAGTTTTCCTGACAAAACATATAGAAAAGAAGCCCAAATCAAGTGTTGCAATTCTTTTCTTGGAATAGGAATGCATTTTTTTTAGAATGCCATCTCCGGCTTTTGCGACCACTCGCGTAGTATGATGTAACCACGTCTGCCTTGCACGAACAAGGTCCAGATTTAGTTCACGGTACGAGCAATGAGTGTGGAAGAATTTCAATTAGGACAACTTTTGCTGAGCAGTAAATTGAGTTAACTTCAAGTTTTGTGATTAGGTTGACCTTTCATCTTTCCAGAGGGACGGTCATATATTTTTATAGGAAAGAAAATCTTGGTCTTGACCAATATGGAAATCTATAATGATCACTAAATAGGACAATTTGAGATGTCTCTCAGAAATACGGAGGCTCCACATTTTTACCTTCGTTTCTTTGAATTTGATTTCATTGGTGCAATTTTAACGAATATGTCAATTCGAATATCTTTTCAAATTCAATTCATATTATCGCCTCATTATTTGCTCCAGATCTGAAATCTTGACCCCACATCCATAAACTTTGACTTATACATCAGTTCATGCGCCAGACAGGAAATACGATATTAATTCTATGAATAATCTTAAAGAATTAGAAAGAATCTCTGTCAATCTTTTGTCTCTTTGTTGGTTTGCTTGTTGGCTTTCTATCATGCTATACCAAATACAAAGAGAGGAAGAGGTATTGCAAAGACATATAGGTTACCTTTGATGGAACTGAAAGTTGGCAGGGTCTTGTTTTGTTGAAAGTAGGCAAATAACTGCTGCTGGTAACACCAATGCTACAACTTCTGCTGATAATACTAATGTCATAACAGCTATTGTTTATGCTGCTGCTGCTGCTGGTAATACCACTGCTACAACTGTTTCCATCTAGTTGTGCTCCTTCACTATTTTCAAAATTATCAATAAACAAGAGAAAATTACGGAAATTAATAGAAAAATAACTTTGATAATCTTAATGTTTACGACACATTCATACTGAAATATATACCTGTACATGGATACAGAAATACTCTCGTCATTTTCACGGGTACTAAGCTAGTTTATCCATCGGGAACAACGGCAAGCACATATGCATGAATAATCCAGATTCAATGAGAAAACAAAATTAGAAAATTACCTTTTTGAAGACTGGTAGGTTTATTGGAGTATTAACGTGATATCTTTCATGTGAACTAAAATTAAAGCATCAAGGATTCTTGTCAGCTCAGTTGTGTTGCTTATATCAATTTGAAAACGAGTCAATATTGCTATTTTAAGTATGCAAAATCCTTCACAAGTATATCAATCGAGAAAGATGACAGGATTTCTTTTCGAAACGTTATCTATAATTGGAAAAAAGAATTAAACGAAATTACTATCAAATGCCTACTGTATTCCCAACGGTACTGTTGGACAAAACCATGCTTGCAAACCCTCTTCAATTTTACTGATACAAATTGGGGGCCACAAAAGATCCACCAGAAAATAACCTTAGATATAATCTAAAATTATACTGCATATAGATAAATTCTAACCATACAGCTTAGTTGGGTCGCGCTGAAACTGTTTTAGGCACTGGGTGAAGTCAAAAGTTAGAAAAAAAGGTGGATCAATTGGGAATCTATGATTATGATATCGTATAATGGATTTAAAACTACCAACATTACCGTGAGTCAGAAGAAATCAGTTTGAATATATATTGCAACGAAGGAGAATGATATGTTGAAAAAAAAGAATACTTGATACTTTCTGTGTGAAATCACTCGCATTAATTGGTTTTGAAAGTCATCTTCAGTTATAAATGTTCTGAAGATTCTGTATATAAACAGAGAAATATATAAATCATCCGCTATTCTCGCGCGTTGATTTCTTATAGATTAGCTACATTTATATTCTTTGAATTTTTTTTACAAACATATATACATACATATATATATATATATATATATATATATATATATATATATATATATATATATATATGTGTGTGTGTATGTGTGTGTGTGTGTGTGTGTGTGTGTGTGTGTATGTATATATATTACATTCATCAGTAACTCCCTTTGTGTTTCTGAACTTTGTTCCGTATGTATCTCTCTATCCTTCTGTCACTCCCTATCCCTCTCTCTCCCTGTCAATTTGTATTCACTTTATACACAGAGAAAGAGAGACAAATAGATGGAAAGAGAGAGAGAGAAAACAGAGAGAGAGAGAGAGAGATTTAGTATCCCAAACAACGTTCAATACATCTTTATCATGTTGTGATACTTCACCACATTTCATTTTTAGTCGTCCTCTATAACTTTTTGGAATTTAGTTCATTCACTTTCTCTGAAATGATAAAATGTCCTGTATCCTTAGACAAAAAACAAGCCCATATCACGATATTACCAAAACTATATTTAACTGTTGGAACTTGTTTACCTTGCTTTGCTTATAGGCTTCTTTTGACTTCCGAATTACGAATAGAATCAAGACCATCTGAGTCGGATTTAATCTAATCTAACCAAATCATATCGCTGATATATTCCTCGTCTATGGCAGAGGTGAATAGTTCATGACATTGTGATCCGTCAACTGTATGAACTCACAAGTTCTGAGGTATCACAATTCATATTGTTGGGGTACGTTGCTAACTTTCTGGCAAGTGATAACCGATTGTAACATTTCTAAATCAACTGTTCCCTCCGACTCTAAATCTCCAAACAATTTCTTCCAGGAAATGTGAAACTTTTTTCCGTAGAGGAAGCATACTGAGAGATTATGTGAAGGGGCCTTCGTTGTTTCCTGTTTAATGTAATGCTGTGTTGCTTCTACAAGAACATTACTGAGTCGGTTGTGGCTATGCATTTATTAGATCGTTTAACGAGTACTTTACAACTTCTTCTGCCAAATATTCTGGTACTTTTTTCTCCGGGTCTTTTTTTTTTTCTACTTTTGGTATGGTCGTTATGGTTGGATTTGTCATATTTTGTTATTCCATTCCGTGTGCGAATCGATTGCTTAGGTCATACCAAGAACCTTCTAGAATGTTCCAGAACAGTCTCATAATGTAAATTCGTCTGTAGAACCATTTAACATGCAAATCACAACGCATCATCCATCAAGCGTGAATTTATTGAATGAGGAAAGAAGGGAAAAATCAAATTTTTTAAATTTTGTGAAATTAGATTTTTGTAAAAAAAAAAACAAAAAAAAAACGCAAAGGATTCCAAGAATTGTAAAAATTATGGAGAGAATCCAGAATCCTTTCGCTTTGAATTGAAAGATAGAAGCATCAATTTAAATGTTGGTCATTATCTGACAGCAGTTTTTTTAAAACTTTTATATAACCATCAAAACCTTGTTTACTTTCTTCTTCTTCTTCTTCTTCTTCTTCTTCTTCTTCTTCTTCTTCTTCTTCTTCTTCTTCTTCTTCTCATCATCATCATCATTATTGTTTTATTATTATTATTATTATTATTACTCGGCTTCCTTTTCTTTTCTGTTAACCTTAAACTATCTCCCCTATCTTTCTTTTTCATTTTTCTTCTTCCTCTTCTTCTCTTTCTTCTTCTTCTTCTTCTTCCTTTTCTTCTTCTTCATCTTCTTCTTCTTCCGCTTCTTCTTCTTCTTCTTTTTCTTCTTCTTCTCATTCTTTTTCTTCATCTTCTTCTTCTTCTTCTCCTTCTTTTTACTAATCCTACTTTTTCCTTCTTCTTGGTATTTTTCAACCTTCTTTTTTCCTTTTTGTTCTTTTAGTTTTGCGTATTTTTGTACTTCAAATTCTTATTTTTGTTCAAATTTTTTCCTTTTAATTCTTGTTTTTGTTCTTCATCACTTTTTTCTCTTTTTTTTCGAATTCTTGTTTTTACTACTTTTATATTTATCTTTGTTGTTTCTGTTGTTTTTTTTTGTTTTGTTTTTGTTGATATTCTGGATTTACTTCTTCTAATTATCCTCATTCTTGTGGCTGTTGCTGTTGTTGCTGTTACTCCTTTTTCTTCTTCTCATTATTATTATCATCACCATTATTATTATCATCACCTTTATTATTATTATCATTAGTATTATTATCATTTTTATTATTATTATTTTTATCATTATTATTTTTATTGTTGTTGTTATTATTATTATTATTATTATTATTATTATTATTATTATTATTATTATTATTATTATTATTATTATTATTATTATTATTATTCTACTACTTCTAAACAACTGATATGAAAATTACACTCGTTCACCGTATACTTTTTTAAAAATTTCATTATTGTTTTCAGCCTGGTTCCCTAATCAAATTTTTTGTTGAAATTCACGTTTTCTTTTCTCTTCTTTTTCTGAGTAACATTTTCACCATTTCTTGTTCTTCGATTATAATTCAGATTCCATTCTTTTTTTCTTGTCATTAATTCTGCGAATTGACGCAATATTTTGCGGAAGGGGTGGGAGCACCCTGGGAACAGAACAAATCTTTCTTTCTGGATAGATCTTCAGGGAGTTTTTTTTCCTCCTTTCTTTCTTAGAATGTTGTTTCTAAGGGTTTATTTAGTAAGCTGAAGCAATTATATATCAATGTCTATCAATACATTCATATATTTATACATGTATATGTTTTTAAGAAGAGGACATATTTGGTCTGACAGAATGAATTATAAATTGCGTCTTATCATATGGAAACTTATTTGAGATGATCTCCCATCGTTACACGGTTAATATATCACTCAACTTAGACAGCATGAACACAATAAACAAATAAAGAAACTGCCACCGACTCTTTAATTGTTTATTTTATTCACGTTGTCAAAAGTGTGTGATATACTAATCGTGTAACAACATGAGATCATTACAAATAAGTTTCTATATAATATAACGCAATTAACACACACACACACACAACCACACACACACACACACACACACACACACACACATATATATATATATATATATATATATATATATATATATATATATATATATATATATATATATATATATATATATATTGTAAAAACATCTACCACACACGCAGAAGGACGTAAGTTCTCTCAAGATATGAATAAAGGATATGGAAAACTCATGATCGGGACGAATTCCTCTATACACCCAGCAGCAAATTTCGTTCACCTTAAGTTGGGTTTTCAGAATGGGGGTATTCCTTCGGTTGTTTTGAACTTTCAAGTAGTGCTGGTGCCCGTTGGGCTTGAAAGGGGCACTTATCTGATGCATGTAACAGAAAAAAAGAATGAGTTCCTCACTGGGTGTCATATTACATCAGCAATTGTCCTTACGGGGACGTGACACTTTACCAAATTGCAAATTCAAATCCATCTAAGACATTCCACATGTCTTGTCTTTTTCTTCGCTGTATGCATAATCGTTTCACTTACATTCGTTACACTTTATCAATATCTTATGAGAAGTTACTTTTTTCAAAACTACAACTTCGTAAAATTGTATAATTCTTAGTTGAATATTACAATATCAAAATACATATTATCAGGTATCATTTATAACCAAACTTCTCATTGAAACCGTCGCCAAAATATGAATATGATGCCTTCCAAAAATGTGTAGATACATATGTGTATGTAGTACCATATGAATGTATTTGTAACACAAAGTTTCTGAAAGCATTGATGTATTTAGATATTTAATATATGTTTTAAGCAGTTAGTAAAAATGACTCTTTATATTTTTATTATTGTTTTTATAATTCTGAATTAATCGTACATTTCAAAAGTTTTTCTCTTAACTTCACTTCAATCAGCTAATATGATAACATACATTTTCAAATGCCCATTTCTATACCAACCATTAAGATGCTGTTTGAGGTCTGTTTTAGAGGTATCAAACGAAAAATGTTATACCAATCGCATGACACCAGAGTTTTTTTCAAAGTTTCCCTTCTGGGATTCCATACACTTATCCTAACACCCATTTCACTTTTCAAAGAAATGTTTGAAGTCTTCTTTTTGGATACTTCAATGTCATCCATAGTCTGATATCTTTTTCCCTGAAAAAAAACATCGTATAATTATATGAAACATCTCTAACACCTGTGTGTTGACGTTCAATTTTTGCTTCCCAAATCTCAAGTATATTCTTTTGTCCTCATCAGAGACAATTGTCTTCAAACAGATTACATTAGACTTGAAATTGGTCATTTAGTCGATGAAAGGATAGGCGCCAATGTGGAACTTTAGACGTCCTAAACGTTTAATTCCAAACCCCAAAGGGAGGAACACCTGCCTTGAATCATTTTGAGTGTTTGCTATTCTTGGGCATCAAAAGAATTGATACTGAAGATCAAATGACGTTTAAGATTTGACCCTAATTTTAGGCGCTGTGGTGATATAGGGAAGAATGGGAAAGTTTCAATCCAGGAAATTCATCTTTGTCGCTCAGCCAGTCAGACGGTTCAAGAAAGGTGAGGGATAGCAGCTTTTGGCTTGCTTTAGTGAGCAGTGTTGAGATCGACCCTGCCAAAAGTATTAATATGACTGCAACAGGAGGCTCTCCACATGATTGCAAGATTTTTACGGCACATGGTATTCCTAGACGGTCATCCATCTAGGCTTTGGCTTGGCTCGACGGTACTTAACTCCGGTGATCGTACGGGGACCATTGTTTCCAACAAGATTTGACCATAATGTTTGTTGGAACTAGAAGATGATAGTGATTTCATCAGGAATCAGCAGGAAAATTCGAAAAAAAAAAGAATTATTCCACTATTTGAGTAATTAGTCCCGGTAAAACGCAAAAAAAACGAACAAAAAATAAAGAAAACAAACAAAGGGAAGCAACAAGGAACAGCGTGAAGCAAAATAAATATAATTCGAATTTTAAAATTTTCATGCCAGATTTCTTAGTGATTGATTTGATGATCAAAGGTCAGGGGTTGGGTTCGAGGAAAGGGCTGTCATATCAATAGAGCAATTATCACTGGTAATAAATGATCAGTTTCTTTTATCTCCCTTTGCTTCCTTTGGATATTTTAGTGATTAATTTAAGAATGTAGATTTAGTTTATGAATTGGGTTAAGGCATTCATTGATCAAGGCAATTTCTAATAATAAATGATATATTTGCTGTGCCTCTTATTGCTTTCCAGGTTTTCGCCTTGCTTTTAGAATTTTACCATGACCTATCGACTTGTAACCAGAAAACTGAAATATTCTGAAATCTTATCTATCACCTCGACTCACTGGATCGAGTGACATCAGGCTTCTTGTATTTCTGTTTTGCTAAAGTTTCGATAAACAGTATAAACACAGTATACAAATAACTTGAATGCTTGATCCATGTCATTGTGTTCGATTAGGTTTGTGATCATTCACCATCGATCGATTTGTACTAAATCGAGTCATTTTTTGATTGATACTCGAGGATTTTTGTCACTGTGTTTTACTTCTCTATGTATCATTGTTAATCTGAACCTAACATTTTAATCTAACTGGCTTGGTTGAACTTACCAGCAGCATAGACCCTTTCAAGAATATACCTCTTCTAGCGAGAACTAGATTTAAAGATACGAATATCACTGAAACCTTAAATCTTAACCTAAGACAGTCGTTTTGCCTGGAGTGATGCCGTAATATAGCGGTTGAAAATATACTTTCTACTATTGTGTGCACTCAATATACAAAGCTTGATCACGTGAAGTGTCTGATGGGATGCCAAATATATGGCTTTAGTAAAATGATTATTTCTTGTTCATAGACTTGCATTATTCGCAATTTATAACTTATGTTAAAGTTTGATCATCAACAAATGATATCATCGCTATTTGTAATTTTACATATTATCATTTATTGTTACTCTTATTGATATTATTCTTATTATAATTCATATTACAAATCCTTTCAATGATAATTATTGTTATGATTCATTATTATTCATAGTAAATATTAGTATCAAATAGATGTTTAATTTATGCTATGGGCCTTTACCTGATGTTTAGAATCTTGGTGTGTCGGTAGGTATCATAGACTATCATTTTATTGGAGTCGAGTTTTGCGTATCTTTTCAGACCCCTTCCTCATGTGACTTTGAATACTCTATATAAAAAGGATCACCCCAACAGGAAAATTAGACGGTCGGACGATTGCACTAGCGTGAAACCTGGGGTCATTACAGAACACTGAATTTTCTGTGTATCTCTATCTGCATATGTTCTATCCTCGATATTGAGCTGTCATGGGTTACTCGATCCTTGAAATATGAATTATATATATATATACATATATTCATATATATACATATAGATATATGTATATGTATATGCATATGTGTGTGTATATGAATAATGAATGAATATGGCATATATGTCATGTGTATATACATATAGGTATGTCCTGTGCTAAGTTTAGTCTGACTGATTTAATCAACTATACTGATATAATACACTAATAACTGGTCGTTAGCAAGTTAATATCACAGGCCATTGGTTGCAAGATTAGCTTGCTAACGACCGGCGTATAGCAGGCACTTTGCACATGAATATGTATGAGGAGCAAATGGGTTTATATCTTTTTATATAGAATAAGTTATGTATGAAAATGTATATTTGAAAGTACACACATACGTATACCAAATTTTACGCATGAATATACCAATATTTAATCATACATCCTTACTAGGTAAGCATATAGTCTATCAAATTGATTGCCTTTCTCTTTATCGGAATAATATTGCAAGCAAATGTGATTTGTTCGTCTAGTCTCATCACTTGTTGGACTGGGAAGAATAGAGTATTTACTTAGAGTCAGAAAAAAAGTTCCTATTGGCAGCCTAAAATGTGACTGAACAGGAAGTTAAACTGACATGTAAGACGCCCTATTTCACATCTCTGACAAAAATGGCGGGGGAACAAGTGGGTGGGTAGATCTAAAAAAAAAGGAAAGAAAAAGACAAAGATGCAAGATTGATCGGGGTCGGGGGTAGCAGCAGTGTCTGAAGATACCTGAATCGAAAATCGGAAAAAAAAGCTGAGACGATTATGAGATTTGGTTTGAAAAAAGCAGGACAGAAAAAAAAATAGAGAGTGGAAAAGGCAAACGTCTGGTTTTGGCGCCTCTATAACCTCCGATGGAGAGACCGGATAGCAGGGCAGATAACGACACATAATAGACTCTGCGAGTTAGTATTCACCTAGCATTAATGCCATAGGGAAAGGCATGAATACACATCTCCCATCAGCTTTGTAGAAAATTGCACAGGATGAAGTGAGTGACACCACTTCGAATGCTGAGAACATACTAGCGTGGTATGTGGAATTTAGGCTGGGTCGTTGCAAGACGTAGCTAGGGTAAGGGTACGGCTCTTTTACTTTTTTACCTACAAGGTCGAACAGAGATTTTTACGGCGTTTCAATTACTTTTATAGCTTTTTGCATCTTTCAATTTTATATTTTGTTATGGGGTAGATGAAGGCGGTGGTCACCTCATTTTGTTGGTTTGGGTTGTTGGTTATGTGCGTACGTATCATGCGTAAGGGCTGCACAAATGAATAAAAAATGACATTTTCATTTACTCGTTCTGTTTCCTTTTTTCGAATTCTCACTGATAGGTTTTAGTAGAGGAGAGGCTGGTTCAATTTACAATCGAAATTTATACTAAATTTATCCCATGGTCTGTGTCCTACAGCATTTCCATTTTTGAGAATTCAGAGTTTTTTTGTGATCAGTTGCCAACAAAGGGCGAAAGAAGTGACTTATTCATTGATCATCTTTTTTCCCAATTTTTTAATGATCGCATCTAACACGGAATGTTGCTAAAAAAACAAACATTGGTGACGGTTTCTACTGAGTAACTAACCAGATCGTTTTTTTGTTTTTTTTTTACGGGGACAATTTATCATAATTAGCTTCTGACTTGTTAGGCCCGTCAAAGCTGAAGTAGATTCCCTGTTAATTTCACCTTTTGGAAACACCTCCTCTACTCCCTGCCCATTGCTCACTTCTTAAGGCACTTGACAAGGGATTCAACCTTCTATTTCAGAACCAATATTGTCCGTCTCCTTGCCAATCGAAAGAGAAGAGCCAAGTCTGTTCCGATATTTACATATTTGGCTTTTGGCCTCGTAAAAAAACAATTATATTCATTTGAATACAGTTAAAATCCTATAATAGAAAAATACGTATTCAAAGCATGGCACATTACATCAGCGTTTGTGAATTGTTAAAGCATTACCGAAGGAGATCAGTTTTTCCCTAATTAATTCGCCAGAAATGATAATTAGGAACCAGCTAAATATTACAAAGAATTAGAGACATTGCAATTTGCGAGAAATCACTTTGAAATATAGATGTGTTTTACTCACTTTGTTTTTCCTCAGTTTACGGACGTAATTTATTCGTTTTTAAACATTTGTTCCCAGTTAAGTGATGCCATTTATTATTTTTTCAACAAGTCTCCGTAATAAAAATATTTCCGAGGTTTTTTCTCTCAGTAGTACGATCTTTTTTTTTTGTCATCAAATAGAAAAAAATTGCTTTTTTGATTTTATACATGCATACATACATACATACATACATACATATATATATATGTATATATATATATATATATATATATATATATATATACATATATATATATATATACATATATATATATATATATATATATATATATATATATATATATATATATATATATATATATATATATATATATATGTAATTATCGTATCATCCACAGACAGCTATTTCGTTGTTTTACAACCCTCAGTGTGGCAATAGACAATCAATTACCCCATTGGCTCTCCCAAAGGAGAAAGTCGGGATTGTCATGACGCTTTCTTGGCAGAGGTTGTTTAAGCTTCCACGGTTGCTTGGCAATCAAAGTTGCGTCGACTGGAGCAATTTTTGGACTGATGATTTCTATTCTTCCCACGTTAAGTTCGACCTTGTGTCACATGTTGCTGTGGTGGGACAGCAAATAAACACCCCATCCAGTACCACAAGGCAGGATTAATACCTTTTCTTCAGACCCAGGGGCCGATATCCTACCGCTGAGCCATGGAACTGGACGGTCAGTAAGGCTAAATTTAAGCGATATATTTATCTAGCTCAAATTCCCCATCTACCAGAGTGCTCTATTCCTATGGAGGAGCACTGAAACGAAAAACATCATTTATTCAATAGGTAGATTCCTTATTAGGAGTCTCTCTTTCCGCAGTTTATATTTCAGTGGTACCCCTATCCGCGGTTCTCTTTCCAGTCGTTTAACCTCATCTGCAGATTTTTTTTTCTGTGATCCTCACTATCAGCGGTTTCCCATTCAATGGTATGTGGTTACGTCATCAGGATTCCGTTCTTGTTTTACAAGGAAAAAATCCATTCTTCTTATCATTATATATTTTACTGCAATTTTTTGTGAATCAGTTTCCGCCCAAATGAGAAACAGGAACAGTAAAACTATAAGGATACTTTTTTTCAAAACCAAAATATGCCATATTCTTCATTAAAAAGTCAACAACAAAAAACGAATAGAGGAAAAGAATAAGAGAAAATAAATCAGTCACGTCATATGTGTCATTTTTAAAGTGGTTCTTTGTAGGGAGACAAGAAGAGAAAAGTAATTTTTCTTAAGCAAGGTCATGACCTTTTCTATCGTAAGTAAAATATAGAAGTTGACAGCTTTTCTTTTTGAAAAGTCATGTCTTTTTTAACTGCGAGGAAAGTCGACAGTTCTTTTAATGCAAAAGGTCTTTTGTTAAGGCCAAGTTTGAATCAGTTCATAGCTTTCATAAAAAAAGAAAAAATGGAGATAGTGGGTGAAGAAGGAGAAATATTTTCATGTCACACTTCGTCATATAATTCCGTTTTTTAGACCAATTATTGAGTTGAAGAAAAGGAAATTACAAGAAAAATAAACTTGGTTATGAAAAGGCCAAACTGTCTTGCTTCATCAAAATGTAAAAGGTTAACAAAACATTTCTTGATCAAATACATTTCCTACATGTTACTTCAAAAGTCCTTTATTAGTACTTCCTGTAAATAGGATTTGCAAACTCTAGCAAAACAAGTCAACAAGAGTTGGGCTTTAAAAGTGGAAATACATTCCTTATCAGTATTTGTGCAAGTCACTATGTTACTGTTATTCTTATATATATATATATATGTATGTATATATATATATATATATATATATATATATATATATATATATATATATATATAGATAGATAGATAGATAGATAGATAGATAGATAGATAGATATAGATATATATATATATATATATAGATAGATAGATAGATAGATAGATAGATACACACACACACACATATATATGGAAACAGAGAGAGAGAGAGAGAGAGAGGGGGGAGATGAAATAAATCTATCACATATTAGACATTGCTTAATATCATGCTATATTGCTAACTTGATCTCTACGACTCGTACTATGTACGTGTATATGAGTAAATAAATAGTTATATACATATATATATATATATATATTTATATATATATATTAATATATATGTATATATACACACATATATATATATATATATATATATATATATATATATATATATATATGTGTGTGTGTGTGTGTGTAAAGTTTTGTTTTACATTTCCCAATTAATGATATTGCATATCTAACCCATTATTTTGTTTAGGAAGTTTTGAGAAGATAAACTTGAAAAATCAATTAGAAACAAATACTTGTTTATGCAAAAACAAATGTTGACAATTTTTGACAAATATTACCAAAAACAGTCAAAAATTTTACCAAGAATGTTGCAGGTTTCATTTTCAGTTCATTTACTCGTGATTATATTCAGTTCATCCTCGAAAATTAGAAAGATCGAAAAAATGAAATATCTTCGTGCGCATTGAACGGTAGATCTTTGATTGGCCAATGGTTCTTATCTCGAGAGATTTTTTTATTTCACAGTGTATAATATATCATGCATACATCTCACTGCTATGGTTACGTGATATGGCTCCTAATACCTATACATTTGAGACCTCTAACATGTCTCTGAAAAACAAAACAAAAAAAAACGTGTCGTTACATACAACTGATGAAATTCGTTGACTTTCGCCGGGAAATCATTTTTGCATTAAATTTGAGAATTTGTACAACGCCAACTGGTGGCTAAAAAGTGTTGAATTTTAAAGGGAAATCATTATATTGATTTTTGAACTCAGTTTAAGATGCTGGTAACTGTTGGGAAACCTTTGCTTCATGCTCATAGCCACCGCCGAAAAAATAACGGTCGTCTGGATTACTGAAAGAAAAAATCCATTCATATAAAACTAAATCTGTATTCATATATTTTTGTACAATACATTTCAACGTCCACGACAAAGGCATGTGCAAATTGGAAATTTCTATATAACCAACTTTTCTGCTATAGTTGAGGTTCTCCTCGTTAACATTAAAAGCCTTTTGATAATCTGATGTTTCCGTCTTTTCCCTCAAGATAGCAAGATGGTTAACTAACTGAAGTACTTGGAATAAAACAATCAGAGATGATTTTATTGTGTTCGTTCTGTTGTTTTTCCGTTGTCGGCTGCTTGAGAATTATGAATATCAATGTCAGCTATATAAGTGAATCTGGGGTATTTTCGTTTTTATAAACCTCTATCCCAAAGCTTATCTCATGTACACAACTCAATAATAAAACTGTACAAAATCATTACTATTATCTATATCATATCGTTTCAATACAAAGCAATTGTACTTTTTGGTGCAAATATTCTTATCGTGGATACTAAAATTAGGATTATAGCAATTATGAGGCATTAATTTGAACTGAGCCTCAAACTCGCTGAAGCTGCTTACAGAATTCGGGAAGTGGAGGGAAATATAACAATGTCTGATGGTATTGTTAAAAATCAGTTTAAGCGTGTCAAAGGTGGTAACTTGTCCGTTAAAAGCAATGACCGTCAGTTGTCATCCAGGATGGTTTAAAATTCAAGGCAGAGGAGAACCCGGCTATTAGCACTCAATAATTGTTTTCATAATATAATGGAGCCATAGATAGTATTAAAATATGTACATGATATACGCTTTGGAGTGAAGGTCTGTAAAAAGGGAAAATACTTTTGACTAACCCCAATAGATTTTTGCCTGCGTTCATAAATATATTTATCTTGCTTTTTAGATCATTATGCATAGCCGTCTCTAGTTCATTGTTTGTAACCAACGGAGCGAAACGGAAAGGAGGCAGATAATGAACTTTGGACAACTCCAGCTCATTTGAGTGCACGAAATACCACGCTTCGTTGCCCTCAAACAAAAGCGTGTGTTAGTGTTGTGTACACAAATTGAGTATATCTGAAGTTTTTTGTTTGTTTCTGTTCCTTGGAGCGGACAGTTCATCTCTAACGAGGAGCTGTAAACAAATCATTTGATTTGAACAAGAACCTATCATTTTCGAACAAATGAAAAAAAAAACGAACAAGTCTAGATTTGTCAATTTTTGGAGACTAGGAGTAACGAGACTAAAAAAATGAGACTCCTCTGTAAATGCGTGGGATGTCCAGAAAGAAACTGAACTTTTAAATTAACCCACGAATGAGATGTTTTCGTTTGCTTGTTACTTACTATTATGCCATGTGCTAGTAATTGTAACCTTTTGTATTAAAGAAACATGGGGAAGTGGGGAATTTCCAAACCAAAGATGAGACAAGAAAAACCTGGGATAAACCGGGCAATACCTCAAAGAACAAGCCTAGCTACTTCAACGTCAAACTCCAGTGCCACTTCTCTTCGGACTCTTGTATTGTACATATAACGAATGTTTTCATAGATATGTAAAATTTGTCAGTTTCAAACAGTCCGTAAAAGTGTCGACAGCCAATCACTCGGTAGTGATTTCAAACTACGGTCAGGAATATTGATTCTATGATTGTATTTGTTCATTTGAATGGAAACAAACTAAAGAATTTCCCACAGATATGTAAAACTTGTCAATTTAGTCAGTAAGAGAACTGACAGCCAATCAGTTTCTCCTGATTTTGAAATCATTGTAAGGCTGGTAATTTTGTATATGGTTTTGACTTAACGAGACTGCAAAAACAAACAGTGGAGAGTTTACCTGCCTAAATTTTAGAAGGATTGTTCTCGTTATAGTAGAGGAACAGAGTCAAAACAGAGTCAGTATTGGGCTCTGATTGGGGTTTAACAAGACCTGCACCTAACTCTTAGATTTTAAGATGATTCACCTCGACTAAATGAGTGTTGTTATGTGTTATAAAAATTATGTCTCTTACATGAAAAAACCGAATGTAAAATTAGCGTCTTCAATCTTCAGATAACGATTTAACAGGAAATGATTGTCAACTTGTGGAGGAAAGATCCGGAAAGAAAAGTTGTAGGCCCGCTGAAAGGAAAAAAAAAAGATTGGGGGCCAGATAAGTAGCCAAAGGTATAATCATGAGAATGAAATTGAAGCGCCTTTTTTTGTCACATGATACATGAGGTAACAGCTATCCTGCGAAAAAGATTCAGGAGACAAGATCAGAAATGATACAGAGTTCAGGAGACAAATTTAGAGTACAGTTATCAGTGGAACAAGCAAATGTATGCAGATTAATTTATTGTTTCAAAAAATAAGGAATAAATGAAAAAAAAAAAAGGTTCCAAACAGTCGAATAGCATATATATATATATATATATATATATATATATATATATATATATATATATATATATATATATATATATATATATATATATATACATATATATATATATATATATATATATATATATACATATATATATATATATATATATATATATATATATATAAATAAATATGGGGGGGGGAAGTAATGTGGTTTCAATATCAATTCAAGCTATCGTACGTATATTCCATCTTGAAAGGACATGGTATTTGATCCATACTACTTTGGCACCGTCGCAAAAAAGCGGTATTGCTTTTAATTTCTCAGAACCGGACCAATTTGCTTTGAATAAATCGATCTATAATTTTTCTGTATATTAGGAAGCAAATAACTGAATTTCAGTTCACATTGTGAGATTGGTACGCTTTATAGACTTTTCGTATGTACGTATATACATTGATTTGATCCATATATATATATATATATATATAAATATATATATATATATATATATATATATTGATTCCATTCATATCTATTGATTCATACATATACGTATTGATGTGTGTGTGTGTGTGTGGGTGTGTGTGTGTGTGTGTGTGGGTGTGCGCACACACATGTATATGTTATATATATATTGATCCTCGTGGATCGTTGGGCAATTTCTTATGGAAACGTGTGATAAGCGCAGATGGTAGAAATATTAAAAGCAAACATTATTACCAATTCCGAAAGAAAGTAAGCCTATATTAGGTGTTGGGTCGGTGAGATCATGAAATAAGATACCAACCAAGGTAAACAAAGTGCTAACCCGTAACTCTGTTAAAATGAATTGTTTCTTTTCCATCAAGCAAAGTTCGGACAAAATTTGGCCAAGAGGATAGAAACCAAGAGTTTGATATATTTCATCTCACCCCTGAGGGCTTAGCTCTTTGGTTGATTACAGAAAATTACTGACGCTTCCGAATGGTAATGATATTGGTTGCTTGGTGCCCGACCCCCACGGGCTAAAACAGAGAAACAAACAGACATTATTTTACAGTGTCTGCAGACAGCATCGATTGAGGAAATGCCTTCAAGGGGCACCCTGCTGTTGATTAATACTTAGCAAGCAATTTTCGTCTGGAGGTACGTAATGGCATATGAAGGAAGTGTGTTCCAGCGTAAAGGATAACGGCACGGAAATGGAATGAGATGGACAGAGTTCGAATTTCGACTGGAGCTGTTTCCGTTCTCTTCGCAGTAATATCCCTAGGGATTCACTCCCGGCTATGGGTGAATAGCAGGAAGGGGATAGGAACCCTTTTGCCAAGTCATGAAATTCATCTAGGAGAAGATTGTTTCCATAGCTTGTCCAACACCCTGGCAAAGTTATAGGGTTAAACGTTGGGCTACCAACTCCATCTCGTAAAGATCCACTTGTTTTCGAAACTGTAGGAGAGTGGTTGTGGTCCTATGCTCCATATAAAGTCTACAGAAACCAACAAAACAAACGTAAAAGACCACGACTACAATAGTTTCATCCTTATAGTTAGCCTTACGCAAAACTAAACAATTCTCAAAGCCATTATAATCTTTTGAATTTATAACCTGGTCATATGCTTACATGTATTGTACATCGAACGTATATGGGATAGATGTAAATGACTTACATTTGTTTGAGTTGAGCGTGTGGGTAAGTTGAGTTAAGTATGTTATGGTTACGAATAATAAATTTTGATCTGATTGCCAAAATAAATGCATGCTTGTGTCCAACCGTGCGTTTAGGCAACCAAATAAGGATTGACCTCGTGACATAAATAATCTTATGGAAGACTTGCTTGCTTTAAACTAAAGTTGGTTAATCTTATTTTAGTTTCGCCTTGCTATACAAACAATTGTCAGCTAGATTGTTTACAAAGAGTGTGCAATAGAAGTTACCTTACATGAAAAATCATATATATATATATATATATATATATATATATATATATATATATATAAGGGCAGCTAACCTTGATTTAGCACAAGGTGCCCTTACTGGCACTGCAGAGAATTGAACTCAATCTATGAAATATGATCTGCAAGGTCAGCTTCCTAACCATGATTCTATTGTAAGTCCCTAAAGACGTATCCAATAAGTTCTTTACCCCCTCAGGACGTGGGTGACTATGTTTGTTGATTGCTCCTAACTGCATAATACCACGATTTGTCTCTCTCTTAGTCTAGTTATCTCCAATAGCCCATTGACCAATGCTATCTTGCGCATAGATAGGATGAAAAGAGGTGGATTCATACGTTTTCTAAAGGCATCAACGTGAAATAAACCGTACTGGCTTGAGTTTGAACTTTTCAAGCATCTAACACTCCAAATATGCACTAGAAAAACCTACTTGTATATTCTGACGATTGCTTTATACAAAGTCATAGCGTCATCCAGTCATCAAAGTGCTTTTTATGTCTCCCTATTACGTTAACCGACCTTTCAGATAAACGATCTGCCATAGAAAGAATATTTTCGTTTTCGAATTGATGAATTCATTAAGGAGTGTTTCGATATTTTGAACTTGTCGGGTTCGGTAACTGCACAAAGAGTGTGGCATAGGGTGAGAGAACAGATTATCTGTGGTTCACACGTCTTGTAAATACCTAGCAATGGAGGCATTCCGCATTTCAACTCAATGATCTTCTGCTGCTTCGTAATTATAACATGAGAATAGGTTCTGACATGCAACAAAACCATCGAATGGTTTCTTGGCTCAGTAAAAAAGGCATTTTCTGTTCCAAGGCTTCACCTAAATGACTTATTTGATTAACCTCAAATTTGCTTTCAAATTTATGTTTTGTTAGTGTCGCAGATACTTTCAGAAGTGCATTCAATTTATCATTTTTCTAGTATTGAGACTTTCCAGTAGTCTTTGTCCTTGAGATAAAAAATGATCTTTTCAGAAACTCTAGGAGTGACTGCAACCTTACTAGTCCCTTGCCTGATTTCCGTATAAGATAGGAAACGTGGAGCGTACCATCTCTTAAAAGACTATCCCCAATGAAATATAGAGATCGTTGACGGAGTTCCAGTGTCTGTTATATGCGTCAGCTTAATGAGCTTTTTCGAGTTTATTCGCAATTTTCGAGTTTATTCGAAACCAGGATTCTATTTCAACGGGCTTTTGCAAACACCCACAACGGGATGCAGTCCACTTGAATCATACATCTCAATGTACTCAATCAGCTGATGAGTGCACAGGAACGTTTATCCGTATCAGGAGTTTTCTTGCTCTCCACTCACGCCGGGATTCGAACTCAGGATCTTCTGTGAAATGCCATATGTTCATATTATATTAAGCCATGTTTTCCTAACTAAAATGAATTAAATTATCTCATTTCCCGTAAAAAAAATCGTCAACAGGTATGTACACACAAAAGCAATATGGTGGTGAGTAAACTTCAGAAACACTCCTAATATGAAAGAAGCTTCTTTGAATCCTTGAATCAACCCAATATATGTAGTTATTTATTGAAAACCTCAACCAAAATTGTCACAAAAACTGTAAATGTAGGTTTCTTTAGTTTTTGAGTAGGTCTGGGTTGCTAGCTAAGAATTCAACGTGTGTACTGATCACATCGATGGAGCTTGAGTGCTGGATATATATAGTCGCAGTAGCTCCTTTATCAGGCTACATAAGAACTCAGAGCCCCTTCACTCCATAAAAAAAATGAGGTTCGACTAGGTGATACCAGTCTACCTAAACTCTCCAGGGCCCACCTCATAAAGGTGTTCCAAAACCAAGTCTGTGAAAATGAGGGAATTAAGATAGACGGTAGATATCTGAGAAACCTAGGATTCGCAGACGACATTGCTCTTTCTGCAGAGGGCCTCTACAACCTCCAAAAAATGCTAGATAAACTGAATGAAGTAAGCAAAGAGGTCTTCCTTCACTTGAACAACAGCAAAACAAAGTCCATGTGCAACAATCATGTCGTAAATAAATGCACAACAATCAAAACTGAAAATAGAAAACTAACAAAAGTAGACCACCACATATATATACGACAACAAATCTCCATGAAATCCTCAATAGAAAAATAAATCAAGAGATGAATGCCTCTAGGCGGGTGAGACTTCGGCAAAGCGAGCACAACCTTTAAAAACGAAAAAAGCCCCATTAAGTCCCGAAGAAGGCGTACACAACCAATGCATCTTGAGATAGTCACCTATGGAGCTGAGACATGGAACGTAATCGAAAGACTAACCTTCAAATTGAGAAGCTTGCAACATGCACTTGAAAAAATCATGCTCAACCTCGTAGGGAAAGATCACATAACAGCACAATATATCAGTAGAAAAACAGGAGTCTGAGATATTGAATCCATTGGGAAACTCAAATTGCAATTGGCTGGTCATGTTGTGAGAATGCTAGACAACCAATGATCATCAAAACTCACAATATGAATCCTCAGAGATCCCCAAGGCCGGCATAATACAAAGTGGAGAGATGCACGAGACGAGTTCAGAGAGTGTTAGATCCCCGGAAAGATCTATGTCCAACAACAACAGATGATAAAAGAATGATGATGATGATGATGATGATGATGTGGAAATCTTTTTCGTCCTTTTTACTTACTTGAAGAAAATTTTGCTGAAAGTTTAATCTGCAATGTTCGTTTATGCTAAATTGACCCCTAAATTTGTATAAACTTACCATTTTTAGTGATCATTGACTTACAAAAGGTGGAAGAAGTATCCCATTTAGTGATGACTGCTTTGCCCCATTTTATAATTGATCACCCCCAACGTGGCATGCTGCCAAGGGACATTACTTTAATGACGGCTTTCTAAAGATCGACTAATCAGACCTGTTCTGTTTTTTTTTCTTTCCTTAAATTGTTCTTTCATATTCCGTTTCTCTCCCTTATCTTTTCTTTCTTCCACCTGTTCTGTTTTTCCCTCCTTCTCTTTCCTTTTCTCTTTGTTCAGTTCTATTAGTTTCTGTTTTCTCTTTTTTTTTTTTTTGTATTCTCTGTTTCTCTCCTTTTCCTTTTTTTTTTCTCTTTTTTTGTTCTGGTATTCTATGATTCTCTCTTTCTGCTTTTCTTTCTTTCTTTTGTCCTGGTATTCTTTATTTCTCTACTTTCGATTTCTCACTTTCTTTCTTTTTTTTATCCTGGTATTCTCTTTTTCTCCCTTTCTCCCCTACTTTCTTTCTTTCATTTTTGTTCCCCACTAAATCCTTGCGCTTGAACTTTCTTTTTATCCCTCGGTCTCTGTTGTCTGTTGTCTCTTTCACATTTGTCTTCTCCGCTTTCTTATATTCTTTATTCCTCAATATTCTCCGTGGTATTAGTTGCATTAAGTTTTCAGTTGTAAGTAAGTTTGTTTCAAGGGATGAAGTTACTAGGCATCATCCGAGATTGACTACCTCACAGAGCTGAAGAGCTCCAACTTCCTTGCTCCTTCCTCTGAACCGGAGAGATTCATGAACGGATTCATGCCTTTCCCTCCAGCTTAACTCCGGAGTGAACATAAGCATCCTAAACTGGATTGCCTTTTTTGTATCGGTGACTGTTATGCTACACCGCATCTCTTAGTCTAACATACAAGCAGTAAATAAACTAAGCCAAATAGATGATTTGCCACGGGATTTATATACAGCTCTGCAATACAGCAGACTGTGTTTCAACTCAATTCTTAAACCCATTAAACCTGAAACCTATGCTCTCTTGACATGATTTCATTATCTCTTATTATTAATGTTACCACTAGCTCCATTGCTAGCATACGACATATTTCTGAAAAGGACTCATCCACCCAAAAAGGAAATGTCTTTCCTCTCTTCTGTAAATATTAGTTGAATATTGTGCCTTTTTATAAATCTTTTTGGTATTAAAATCTTGAATGACATTTCGCATCAGAAAAAATTTCTATGCAGGTATTTATAGCTCCTGGTATCGAACTCAATACGTGAATATATATCAGATGATAGCTTCTATGTACATGAATGAATGTTCATGTTGATATATATATATATATATATATATATATATATATATATATATATAGAGAGAGAGAGAGAGAGAGAGAGAGAGAGAGAGAGAGAGAGAGAGACAGAGTTTAATTGAACAGGAATGTATATGAATAACTTGATTTTATTAGTTGAATAGTTGGATGTATCATATCAAATACTTTGTCTGACTTTTCAAAATCATGAGTGCTTAGAGAATCAACCAAATTCTTAGTTGAATAATCCGACCAAACTTAGACAGAGGGAGGGATTTCAACGCAGTATTATGAAAATGAACAATCCCCACCGGAGATATTAGTATAACACAAATATCACCATCCAGGACATTGTTGTTGACCTCTACCAAACAAAAAAAACAAATAAAAAAAACAAAAAACACGCATGCACATATATATATATATATATATATATATATATATATATATATATATATATATATATATATATATATATATTAATAAGTAATCTCCAAAAAATCTCGAGCTATACATTTTTAACAAAAATAGCTTTCTTGGGACAATTGCACTTTGTGGACTTCAAAGTATTCTCTTTGATACCTCAAACACTTATCAAAATGGGTGTTTCACGTTCAGAATCAGTCTCCCAAGTCTACAACAATACTTTTAAATATATATGTATGGATGTCTCTATGTATGTATGTATGCATCTATTTATCGATCAATATATCAATATATAAAGTTATATATATGTATATACATATTCATGTGTGTGTGTGCTTGTGTGTGTGTGTGTGTGTGTGTGTGCGTATACTCATACGTCTTTGTCTTTCAACCCATTTCAAAGGGGATAATTACAAAGCCAGATAACAAAGGAATCATAAGAGGCAGTATCGATAAAAGAATTTTAATTAATCGACCGCTAAATAGAGAGAAGATTCATTTATGTATCAAAGTGATGTATGGATATATACGAAGTTCTACAAAAATTTGAGAGATATGAATAGCGGCCAGGAAACAAATTCGTATATATATATATATATATATATATATATATATATATATATATATATATATATATATATATATATATATATATATATATATATCAACAAACATAAAAATGTATGCATGAAAATGCTAGAGATTCAAAATTGATCAATTCGTTTATAATTTCTTTATGTATGTTCACTTTTCAAATCAGTCTCCAAAGTCCTCTATCAAGATTGTCATTTGCAGCATTGTCACATTATCCTTGGTCATAAACATGGTCTGAAATTTTGGATAAGCCAGAAGCTAAAGGGGGCTAAACCTGGTTTATAAAGTGAGGTAAAGAAAAGAAAATGAGACAACAACATGATTGTCATATTGGGATTTTCAAGACCATGCAAACAATTTACAACTCTCACGCTGTAACTCACTTGGGGACCATGGTCCCTTAGGTCGTCCATGATTGGTTAACAAGTCACATCGAGGCTGCACTTCAAGTTTTTTAGATATATCAAATGTCTGAAAACTTTCTGGACAGTCAAGATATATATATACATATATATATACATATATATATATATATATATATATATATATATATATATATATATATATATATATATATATATATATGTGTGTGTGTGTGTGTGTGTGTGTGTGTGTGTGTGAGTGTGTGTGTGTGTGTGTACAAATATATATTGAACAATTTGGAACAAGACTCGGGGGTAAAAGTATCATCATTATCATATGGGTTCCTTATTTGTTGATAGGTCAATTCACAAATCAATTAGTACGATATACACAATACACGTATATATATATAGAGAGACAGAGATATGATATATATATACATATGAATATATAGATATATACATATATGTATGTATATATATAAATATATATATATACATATATATATACATACACATATATATATATATACATACATACATATTTACACATATATAGAGAGAGAAAAAAAGAGAGAGAAGAAGAGACAGAGAGAGAAAGAACTGGGAAGATTGCTTTACATATGCATACAGAAAGATAGACTGATATACATTTATAAACTGTAAAGCTTTCTGCATTAGATATATGCCTGGATTTTGAAAATTCAGTCTTCTGTTCCATGCAAATGATGCACTTGTCAGACTGTCTACTATTTCTTGGGAGGCGTCCCCCCCCCCCCCCGATGAGGAGCACTTTTTCTGAAGTAGCCAGAGAAGTTGACGATTGCATCGCTGGCATAAATTCACTGCAAAGATCTCAATTTTCTATGTACACTCACTTTCATATGCTTATCCTCAAAATTGGACGGTTTTCTTGTATGGATTAATCAACCCTTTGAAAAAAAACATCCATGGACCGGGAATGAGCAAAGACGAAAATCTGGAGTTTGTGTAGCTATTAGTGCCTTTGCATCACCGGTGACTGGTTAGCTTAATGCAAAAAGCAATGCTACGTTGAAGCAGCTATTCTATCGGTTACTATTATGATTCTTGTAGCAATATCATTCTCTTGAATTGTTTATTAAGTTGTCTATTACAAGTGATACATTAACTGTGTGATGATCATTTTAAGGAAGAGTTTTAACATGATATATTTCAATTTATAATCATTACGTTGGATAATATATATCCATTATATATATATATATATATATATATATATATATATATATATATATATATATATGCGTTTGTGGGTTTGTGTGTCCATTGGTGTATTTTTGTAAACATGTGTGCATTCGTATATCGTATATCCACGTGTAAGACAATCATGTCTAGACCGTGGACAAATGCTGTCAATTTCTGAAAAATTGCCATAAAAAACTTCTTGTTTCTTGCGAAAAAATCCGTGTTGACGGTAATATGGTTACTGGATATAGCATAGTAAGTATCTTTTTGCGTTCAACAACATACTGAAAGGTCGGTACTGTAAGAAATTCCAAGTCCAAACCTTCAGGTTTGTTTCATAAAAAAATCTTGCATAGTAACCGTCATGTAATTATTTGCATATAACCCGGGCGATCAGTGCAGAATTTAGTCTGTATTGCTAATAATATATATATATATATATGCATATAACTTCGTTTAGTGATATCTTAGGATCTACTGGGCAATTTCAGATATGGAGACTTCCCGAAACGAATTTTCCTAACAGCAGCTGTTAAGCAATATTTCAAACCTGGTAATAAGCCTAAGGAGCCTATTAATATCTCCCAATGAAACATATATCCCTGGATTTGCCCTAAAACTGATCATTAATTCTTTATTTTGTGGCCAATTTTCTATCAAATATCATTGAAATGTGATGAGTACTTCTGGAGATATCGTGTACTCAGACAGAAGCATATAAAGAGATGTATAAAGCTCAATGGTAAGAGCAACGTTACGTTAAAGTGGCTAGCCTATCTGGTGCATATCTAAACCCAGCAGCAGTCCAATTTTCTTTTATAATTTGTTCTATTTACACTGTCTACGCCAAATGATACATTCATCGTATAATAACAGATCATTTTAAATAACCTTTCAATATGATTTAACGCAAATTATAATCACACAAACGCACAGACACACACAGACATATACATATATATATATATATATATATATATATATATATATATATATATATATATACATATATATATATATATATATATATATATATATATATATAGGGGTGGATTTAATAGGCAGTATGAAAACATGAAAAGTTTGGAAAATGGATGGCATTTATTTCAGTTACATGTTTCGAGAGACTGTTTCTTCTCGTGATCAAACGCAAAATGGAGAAAAAAAAGCGATAAAACTTTGCAAATACCAAGGTTTGTGAAAGAAGGGGTGATGAGTGTTTATCATTTCCCATTGTTAAATCATTTTTATTTTTTACTAGCAAGAAAGGAGAAATTGTGTTCGTGTCAAAATTGAAATCATCCTTGTATTGGAAGTCATAATGAGAAGAGTTTTATTGGTAAACATGAAGTTGAATCTAGTGACCATGTAATTGAGAAAATTGTATATATGTAAGGTGTGTAAGTTAGCAAAGTTATGGGTGTATTGTTGAAGGGGAATATGTGTATACAATGGTATTTACTCTGAGAATGCGAACACATTCTCCTCTCAAACACGTTAAAACAAAAAATCATGATAAAAGATTGAATTTTATACGAGTGAATACCTAGTTTCCAGCAAGCAATTTGAAGTATGAAAAGCGCAGCCCAAATAAATCAAATCAATAGTTATTCCTTTCGAGTGAAAAGGTGATAATCTATTATTATGGTCCCAGAAAAGAAAAGGAGCGTTTGGGAATGTTTTGTCTAAACAGTTTTATTATGTTGTAAAGGGACAAATATAACATCTTTTAACCCTTGACACCCTTGACATATAAACCCCGAGATTTTTATGGTTGCCAAGATATATATGTTCTGCAGTACGTTCTTCTCTCTAAGGTATATGTTCGGATAGATATTCAGCGAAAGGTTCACTTATGCGTGCATAGGCTTTTTAGAAATCTAACAGAACGTGTGTATCGTTGAAATTGTAATAAATGAAATTTTCTCAGCTTTTACAACATAGTATGAAATCCTAGTAGACATTATTCAGCTTTACACAACCAAACTAGTCAAACTTGTAGGTGAGTTGATTTGTTAATTGCGTGCTTTTATTCTGTTCCGGAATAAATGTGTGATAGTACAAAATGTCTCCCATAATGTTTTCGGTTCTTTAGAATATAGAGTCTTAATTTATTTAAGAAAATAACAGTTTTCTTCACCCATCAAATAAAACTAACATATTTTTGTTTCTTTCATACTTTATTAAAATTTACGCGCCAAGCACTTTAACGAGTTAGTCTTGAAAAGGTTAAGTGGATTGAATTGAAAAGCTAACAAAATCTTTCTCTTATAAGTGAATGAATCGTCAATTTCTATATAATAGCAGATTCATTCTTGAGATAATTATATTCTTGTCAGCTTCACTTCAAACAAATAGAGGCTACATGATTAGAATAAGAGAAATATAAGTTGCTAATATCATTTGAAACAGAAATCAAATTGAATAAAGAATAGCGATGCAAGTATTGTGTACAATATATCTATTTTAGAATAGCTAAAAAAACAATATTAACTGAATTCATTTACTCATATACTTATAATTTTTCAGATATTTAGAGTAAACTTAATTTTCCATCAAAAGAAGGCTTCTCATTTACTTTTAAAAATTGAAACGGTTTGGGCTTTTGTATTTCTTTCAGTCATTAAGCATTTTACAACCTTAGCCTTGATAGAATCCCCCAACATTTTAGCCGATGTAGTTTTGGATCTCTTTTAGGTGTACGATCAGATTGATATCCAGCAGTGTATGTATACTTGCGTTGATTTACTGGCCATGGATACAAGGAGCATTATTCTGGCAAAACAAGAGTAAGATTCCGGGCATATCACATAAAAATTTCGGGTAAGTCAAGCCCTTTGCCCATCTTGACCAAAGAGTTCCCATATGCCTATGTGCATAATCTTCTCCCAGCAAGGAGAAACTTTATATGATTTAAACGTTCCTCAACAGCCTGTTCTATTCTTTCTTTCGTGTTTTAAAGTATCTTTGAAGTTACTGTATCCTTTATTGTGTTTATGGCTTCTAGGAATTTAACGCTTTATTATGTCTTGAAAGGGTTTGTAGGAGATATCATCGTCATCACAGATTTAGAATCGATTGTCTCCAGAGATAAAACCTAACGAATGTAATGGTTTGGAAGGGAGAGACGAATAGATTTCAGTGGATGTGCATTCATTCGTGAAACCATTAGAGACATATAAATATCGTCCGAAAGAACCCGACTGAGAAATGAAGAAAAAATGTTTAGAGGCCAAAAAAGTTTTGTTTTCCTGGATGCAGCAGGGTCAAACTACTTTCATACTTCTATTCCAGCCCAAGCTGATTATTCTAACCTTTGTATAATATATATTGCAAAACTCATGACTTCATAAACTACTAGGGATCTTTGTTTGTCAATACAAGTCATAAAGGTTAATAATTAACGTCTTTGACTCAAAAGGGGAAGGGAGAAGCAAAAAAGTGAGTTCAGATGAAATGAGTGGTGAGTGAGTCACAAATATGAAACCAGCTATTTAAGGGAGGCAACTTTTCACATTGCACTTGGAATGTTCCAATATTAGAAGTACAATCGGATGGAAGTTGCGTACTTTTAATTAGGTCTGGAATGTTCTAGTTCTTGTTTTTGTAATTTTTCTCGTTGTAGATGGCACCAGGTGAAAAACAACCCCAGTCGTCGATTTGGACAGGGAAATTTCCTGTTGTAAGTTGTCATACGTACGTGAATAAATATTTGTATTGACTGAAGTTAATCCAACAAGATGAGAAAGGAATGACAATATGGGAAATTCTGTTTTAAAATTGACATATTTTTTCTTTGTCCATGCTGATGATATTTCCAATTTCCTTTGAACCAAGTAAACACATTTTCATTGCATTGAACTTTTCTACTTATGTTCTTATTAACACCTGATACAAGAGAAAAAAACACGACTGTTTCAAAACATTATATGCAATTTCACCTTCACAGTTCAAATCTCACTTTAATACAGCTATGTCCATACAATTTCCCTTCATTGATCTTTGGAGAAGGTCCGGAAAATGGACAAAACGTCGGAATAAAATTTCAATAATTCTAAAACAAAACTAACGTTGTCATTGATTTCTCATACACATTCGTAAAAGTGTTTATATATATATATATATATATATATATATATATATATATATATATATATATATATTCATACATATCCTGTCAGTTCATCTTTCTAGTAGGTTTTTCAAATTTTCTCATATTGCTTCTTAATGTTGGTTCGAATGAATGTAAGATTCTCAAAATTTCATCTTGTACAGACGATGAAAAACAATACTGGAATCTCGAAAACCTAGAAAAATGATCAGACGAATATGTCTATAAGTTTCAATAATACTTGTTCAAAAGAAGGATGCAGCCAAAATACAACGGAAATCCAAACGGACTTATATCACAAACTGACCGACAGTAGAGTGCACCTGTGATTCTCACACACCAGGGTTAGTCCGAAATTAACCCTATTACAACGCTTAAAAACAGAAACATAGAATTGTACATTAACTGATTTGTAAAAATTCCAGCCATGACAAAATTACTTACTTCCATCAATTAACGAGGAATTGAAAAAGCCAATAGATTAAAAAAATAAAAAAAAAACAACTATTATTAACAGAAAATACTGAATCATGCAAAATAACTACAATTCTTCGCATTAGCATTTTCGGTTAAACTAAACCCCAAATTATTCTGAGTAATAAAAACAAAGCATTAATGGAGACTTCTTACGTGAACAACACCTTTGAAAAAAAGTTTTCATACGAATCAACTTAAAAACGTTAACCTCCCAATTTGAAAAAAAAACACAAATCTACTGAAAAAATTGAAGCAAAGACGACAGTAATTGAATACATTCATCGTATCTGTGGACTTTGCACACACTTAATTGATGGAAATGAATAAACCATCGAATGTGGAGAAAAAAATTAAAATGTAATCCAACATAAGTTTTGGTGTCAAATTTGCTAGAGATGTGGTGAAAATATAGGAGAAACTTAAGATATCAGAAATAGAATAACAGTGCACAAGCAACAGATGAGTAACCCATCAACTCGAATTCCCAAAGTCAGCAAGCATATATGTGACTGCACCATTTCTTAGTCTTCTCACAAAATGAAGACTGACTATCCCATACAAAGGAAAGAAAAAGAAAACATCATCAAGAGTTCTAAAACCGCTTTGAACTGTAATTAGTGGATGCTGAGATTCAATTTATGACCATCTTCACTAAAGACCTCATTCAATACGTTTAAACGCTCCCTAATTGGCTCTCCTCCCATGCATCATTCATCATATCGAAATACCTACCCTATTCCCTTCATACTGATTATTGTATATATATATATATATATATATATATATATATATATATATATATATATATATATATATATATATACTTCCCTGTTTTTGCCTGTACTGTCAATTATATTCAAGTTTCAATCATCAGTGGTTTTACAAGTATATGCATACGTCTATTTTTTTGTGTGTTTGCATGTATGTCTTTTTATGCGTGTATCTACAAGTATATATGTTTTTGCCAAACAATACACCTTTGTTATGTTTTGTATGTGTGTACACCGGCCTATTTATCTCCATGTGCTTCTATACGATGTGTGTTTTACATGCACGCACTGTGCGTGTATGTATTTCTGTGCACACCATACGGGAGCATAAACAAATGCACTTCATCAAAAAATGAACAGTGCACATCATCCTGTTGGGAACAAATGCACTTCAGCCTGGTGGAAATGGACATTAATATTTTAGAACTAGAATATGAGGACTATGTATATATATATATATATATATATATGTGTGTGTGTGTGTGTGTGTGTGTGCGTGTGTGTGTGCGTGTGAGTCAACATGTGTTTTTGTTGATTGACTTGGTTATATACGCAGCAGTATGTGTGTTTGACAATATGGTACCGTAGGAAGCTTCGATAGACTTCCCCCCACGTGCGCATTCATGTGATTATATGTGTGACTATTTGTATATGCATGTATGTGTGTGTTTCTATAGATGCTCCTCTCACTCTTTATCCTTCCCTTCTGCAGTAAGTGTTACATTTATTATAGTTTTGATAATCTGATTAATCTAATCATATATATCTCTATTATAAGAATTTCAAATCCAGTATTCGTATATACATGCGTCGGTAAGTGTGTATGATGTGTATGCACGAGTATATCCTTCAATATGTGTGTGTGTGTGTGTGCATGCTTGTAAATATGTTGGTATCTCTAGGTGTATGTATGGATGTATGCATCCCCCTTACTCTCGAGAACATAAAGGCGGTACCTTTGAGTTATCAAATGATCCATTTTTTAACACCCATCACCCTTGGGAAACATATATCATTATAGGTTTGAAGTTGCTATCGGTTAGTATTAAATATTAAGTCGACAGTTTTGTATTGATTTTTTCTTTATATTTGTAAATGATGATATATGGTTAGCTAATCTTAGTTTGAAGGGTATTTTGATATTCATATAAAATGTTTCTCACCTGGGGTTTCTTTGTGGTTGATAATTCAGCTTGTTATACAATATTCGATTTGATGATTTGTTTTACAAAGGGCACCCGTTTCTATCCTAGCATTTGCAGTTTTGTTTATTTATGCTTTCTCCTTTAGCATTTTCCTAATTACTCTACTGTTATATTTTGTTTTGAATTTATTGAAGTTATCTTTACAACTATAGCTAATTTTTTTCGTTCTTGTTAAATACTTCACTCAGTGGGTTGTTTGAGGGAATTGTTTTGCTATTAATTGGATGAATATTTTTCCAAGGTTGTTTTTTACTCGTAAATTGAAAAATGATTGAATTATTTTTTTACCACTACTTTCTTATTGTTGTCATATTTTACTCTATTGAATTTTACTTTTTCATGATATTGGAAGCTAGTTCCGGTAAAACTACTCTCAAGGATTTCGTTTATCTATTTCTAACATCACTGAATATTATTTCATTTAAGGAGTCATATATTAGCCTAGTGTCTATTGATTTTAGGATATTTTCAATGATTTTGTTTTGATAGTTATATCTTGTGCTAATTTTATGAATATTCATACACACACAAACATATATATATATATATTGGCAGAATGACAATTGGAGGGTGATGAAATGATACAGATCAGTGAGATGTGATGTCGGGATGAAAATGGTCCCTACCAGTAATTGCACCTTATCCCAGACAAGCCTGATAGTCATAGACACAGCTACCCCTCAATCTTACTGTAACAAGCTCTTTTCATTTCTGACCTAACTAAACTCTCACCAACGAAGATACACACACTTCCCCTCTACCCCAACAAAAAACCATAATACAGAATTATCTCAATTTTTTTCCCCATATTTACAATCATATAAGCAGGATAACGTTTACTCTGCACCACTGGGACCATCGAAATGCATCAAAACAACCCCACATGATGAAAAAAAGATTCAAGATGTTACACTTGCTTTTCTCTTAAATTTCTATCTCCATCTTCCAATATTGTCATCAATATTATATCCATATATATACATATATGTTCTCTCAAAAATAATGCCCGATTTGTCCCAAATTTACACTTGTTAACTTGATGTTATCGAATGGCCTGCAAAATCAGCTGACTGAACTTTAAAGACGTGATATACGGTATAAAACCAACAACCGTACAAGAATTGAAAGCCAGAATAAAAAGTCCATTATGATTGATGTAATCAGTGGTTTGCCGTCTGAATAGATGCATCGAAACGGACAGTGATTTGATGGAGCCTCCTATGTTACACATCGCTTATGCATATGTTTACTTTAGTATCTATACTTTGATTTGTGCATTGTTCCAGGGCTTACTTCTGGGTCAACATATATATATATATATATATATATATATATATATATATACATATATATATATATATATATATGTGTGTGTGTGTGTGTGTGTGTGTGTGTGTTTGTGTGTGTAATACTCTTTTTAAAATTCGATAAAATAAATAGGCATTTGAAATTTTAAAACTTTTATCATCATCTAAAGTGCTCTATATGTTATTCATACCATACAGAGCAACATCAAGATTAGGGTGAATAGAGGCCCCTCATGTGTTTAATGGGAAATGTGTCAGGTACTTTCATTTTTTTACCACTCTCCCTCTTCTTTCTCTCTCTTTATACATATATATATTTATATATATATATATATATATGTGTGTGTGTGTGTGTGTGCGTATGTGTGTGTGTTTATATATGTATATGTGTGTGTGTGTGTTAAATAAAAGATGATCAAATATTTTCAAACTAACGTAATTTTTTGTCGTATGCATTTCTAAATGATATGATTATCTACGTTCAGATTTATATATACAAAGAGAGACAAAAAGACTGACAGGAACGGAGAGAGAGAGAGAGACAGACAGACAGACAGACAAACAAACAGATAGATAAAAAGGCAGATAGATAGACAGATATTTCCAACCAGTGATAATTACACAACTAAATCGATGTGGAAATATTGAGATATTTAAGAACTGGCTGATATCATTTGATAAGAACTGACTATAAATACGAGTCCAAAATAGACTGAAATATGGATCGATGTATCCGACCATTTTTCCTTTGGCAAACTTCCTTTACAAACGCCATGGGAGTTCATTGTTAGAAAATCAAAGATTTCGTTGCAGAACAAAGGAATTATTGGTGGAATGTAAACAAGAAATACCCAAAGACCGGAAACAAATGGTAAAAGCGATGACAATTGATGCCACTTATATTATTTTTATTTTTACACGCATTATAAATACTCAGTCAAGAAGAAAATCTGATTTCTGTCCGGTATTTACACACAAGTTATTTATATATATACTAGTTTACTCAAGCCGTCAGAAATGTCGGCATATATGAAATATATTCATCATTTATGATGTGTTATCAGAACATGACTTCATTTTTTTACTACGTAAGCTTTCGGTAACTCACTGAAGTATAGCATAGATTGGTTGCACAGTGTGATAGAGAACGAATAAAATAGATAAGTAGTGAATATATATACATGGTGTATTATAATAGTTACTTATATGTATGTATGTATTGGATATTGGTTGGTACGTGAGTCAGTCTGTAAGACTTATATAACCATCTATTGTGTTCCGTCTTCTTATAAAGACTAGCTGGGCCGGTGGTTATTCAATGGGTGTTGACAACTAATATTATCCATTATCTCGTGCCTCTTGGCTACGACAGATACTTACTTGGGTCGGATCAAAGACTCCAAACATCGTAGTAATATATGAACTGGTTTTCCTTCAGTTAGTGACAACAGCTTTTGTGTAGGTATTCGCCCTCTCAGACCATTGTAGTTTCTATCCCTATTTTCTGTCATACAGAGAAGTTGCTTCACTCTAGAATCTAATGCTTTTGTGTAACAAGTTCAGGGATTTTGCGAATTACAGATTACTCAGCCTGGTTCTCAAATGCATTATGCCAGCGAATAGCACTCGAAAAAGCTTTTATTCTGATGGCTTGGACCAAATCCTTTGTCTCCGACCCGCTACAGATGTCTCTTGGAATTGAGGTTAATGATTCTTCTTCATATTGGATATGGGCTCTGTTTCTACTGTAAAGTGTGTCGCTCAAGATTGATTCACTACAATCGATCAATGCTTGTTAGATTAATATCAAAATCGATATCAATAATATACGTCCTTCTATGTCTTCATCTTGAATGTGTGTAGACGGGTCGTTAGAAGAGATGAAACATTTCGACTGATATTACCTTCATCTTGATTTCATTTGTATTTCATCACAATGAATGACTATACGTTTAGATTTTATTAGTTCCATGGTCTAATAGGTATGGCAGCTTGTGCCTTAAGAAATGCTTCCCGAGGAAAGAAATACGAATTCTTTACACCCAGTCTGCGTTGCTTTCTGCGACCTGTCACTGGTCAAAGTCTTGTAAGTCGATATCAAAACTGATTTAAAATTTTATCGATCCTTAAAGCAAAATGAGCTTTATATATTTATATGTTCTTTATCTCTAAATTTAGATTATTTCAAAAAACGGGTCGAAATGATTCATTTTTATTAGAATTTTCAAGAGCTGCTGATCCTAACTACTCCAAACTCAACACTGAAATGTCCTGTCTGCAAACTGATACATCCGTCGTTATCATAGTGATACACACGGAGACACATTGATAATCTCCAACCGTGTTTACGCTGGGCAAGATTTTAGAGGGGGGCATGGGATGTAGTCACGATTATCAGCAGCTGATATAGCAGCCCCTACCGTCCGTTGTTGGGCATGGACTCTTCTTTATATTCGTCAGATCTCTTTATTATGATGCTATAATGTCCTGAACACGTCTGAATCGTCACATTATTTTATTTTCTGTCGGTCAAAGTTATGCATATGATCTCTGAAGATTTGTATCGTTGGTCGAGATGTCAAGCAGATGTATTTCATTCTTGCAACAAGGACTGTTCATTGAGATTTTGAAAGAACATTCTCTGTTCTGTAGCTGGTATAGATTATGGAAGTTTTACAGTCTTAAGTCAACTGTATCCTGTTGCACAATACATTGGGGACATTCACAGATAAAATAAAAGAAGTTTGGTTGGCCAAGTGGGTGGCAGAACGGTTGATGGAATCAGTGAGCCAAGATTCAGACCTGGGAGGGATATTTTACATTCATCATCATAATAAGCCTTTTAGCATCCATCAGGTTCTCCAGACCTCTCTATCATGCGTTTTGCGGAGCCAATACTTTCTGAACTCGTCTAGTTCGTAATGCCTTCTTATATTTTGCCCTTTAAAGTTTCGCAAATGATGTCTCGGGTTCCATATTGTGAGTCGTGATGTCCATTGGTTTTCTGCCATTCTTGCAACATGACCGGCCCTTCGCCATTTGAATTTGAATTGACTATGGATTCTATGATATCCCAGTCTGTATTATTTCTAAAAAATACTGTAGTGCTTTGTGATCTTCCAATGTGAGGTTTAGCATGATTTTTTGTTAGAGAGCCAATCTTTTGGTTAGCTTTTATGTTTCAGCTCCAGAGGTGCCTATTGGGAGGATGCATTGGTTTTACATCCTTTTTTTATGATGGAATTTTCTTTTTCTTAAAGGTTAAACTTGCTCTACCAAAAATTTGTCATCCTGAAGTGATTCACTGCACACTGACGCTCCCAAGAAGAGCATCTGTCTAAGTTTTCGTCCTCCCAGTTATAAGGAAACGGCAAGGCAGACTGGGCTTATTACTTTTGGCTTGCAGATCAATCTATGTGACAGACAACTCTGGATTCAAAATAGAAAAGTCCATACTCTAGTCTTGCATTATGAGGGCCTAAAAATATAGGGGAACATGTTCCCTAAATGTACGGTTAACGGGTTTCTAGTTAAACTCGGGAAAGCCCAGCAAGCCAGAAGTCGATTTTAATAATTGTTAAATTAAATCAACTTCATGATACTCTCAATCGTACAAGTAAATAAATCAAATAAAAAGATGTGTTGGGGGTAATAAATTGAAAAAAATGGAAAAATTGGGGTTAATCGGTTACTTCTTCCGCTTTTTATTCGTTATTGATCACTATAAGAATCTGACTTGCCAAAGAATGCGAATACTTCTGGATACAATCAGGGGGTCAATTTAGCATGAACTTGCATTGTAAATTGACACTCTGATACTAAATCCTTATTTAAGGGGATCTTTTAAAAATGAGTCCTCTACTTCCATTGATGCAGCTTGTGCACACCAGACCATAGAAAAATAACCAGCCAGTCCGCCACACCAGTTCGAAAACGGGAGAAACCCATGTTGACATTTTGGGTGACAGTTTTGGTTGACGGTTCCTAATAATCGGTAAGATGATACTTTCTATGAAAAAAGGCCTTATACAAAATCCAGCCCTTATCGTCTAATCTCATATTCTCAAGGGCAATAAGATTTTAGCAATGTATTGCACGTGGAAGTCTACTAGCTTCAATCACGTACGCATTGGTTATGAATATTTTCTAAGTAGCAACATGTGCTCACACGCTCGAGGTCCTTGCTGAAGATGAGAAAATATTGCAAAACTTTAATCAAAATCTTGACAAGCTGAACATATTCTAGAGGCACTTTCAGAATAGGCACGAACCATTGTTCATTTGAGAATTGCAGTAGATTATTTATAAAGTTTGGAGAGTTGCAGTAAATTTAAAAGCTTGTCTAAACTTCCCAGCTTAGATCACGTTAACTGCTCAACGTCTCGAATAACTTAAAGAAGTGATATGTATGACTACTCCACCTGTTTCATCAAAAATGACGTCATATCTGGACTATATGGATACACGTTGCATTCTATAATCGTAAAAAAATAAGATTTGCGTTGCAGTAAGTACTGAAAGTACAGCTCTTTTGAGATCTCTTAATTGTTTTTTTTTTTGTACTTTTTATATTTTGTATCATTTGAATTGCATTCACGTGTCAGTTACAAAAATCAACTCTACTTTACTTCGTCAGTTCTGTCCTTTGTCAATCATCATATGTTGATGAAAATGAGAAAATTCAGTGGAGAAGAGAAAAACTCGAGAACAAGAAAGTGTTACATCTGAGATCTTCATTATTATCACATAGGCATATTTCAATTCATTTCGATGAGTGCAAATCATCTTCCCCCCCCCAAAAAAAAAGATGCAGCGGTTTACATGTTTGGGGCTGAGGAAAAATAAAGATATTTTAGTGTTGTTTGTTATTTTAGTAATAGCTGGAGGTGGGGTTTATATCGATGTAGATGAGAGTGAAGTTTGGCCTGAAATAAGGAGTGTCCGGAAGCTGAGGGGTCGGAGGATATTTGTTTCCTGTCTGTGGATGTTTTGCTTATCTTAGATTAGAAGGGACAGTGAGACGATGGGTCTTGACTAAAATGGTCAGTTCAAGGAAAAGTTTTTTTTGTTTTTCGATATGGAGATGGTGTCTAGTATTTATTGGATACATGTTGATACAGTGGGAGTTGGGTGGGGATAGGATGTTGTTTTTCTTATAATCTTTTTCATGGTGGTTCAGACTTCGTTTTCTCTCTTAATTATCATCATTGTGTGAATGTTTTTAGTATCGAGAACAAAATTACTCTGGTCACATGTACAACGGTCATTATTACAGGAATTAGGGATCCTTTGAACATCCTACCCCTTAACTTGTTTTGGGAAATCTCCAAGTGATACATTTCAGAGAGAGTTTTCTAAATGACCCTTCTCGCCGTTTTGGAAGGAACAAGCTAAATCTACAGAAATACGGACCTTTTTGAAAGATTCCTACAAGAAGTAGTGGTGAGTCACATTTGACAATAATGTATCCAACCCACATATACCTATAGGCCTATATTTAGTTTACCCTGAAAATCACTAAACACATATTTATGAAAGGAAGCAGATCAAATTACTCCTGAACGCTCTCAAAATGATCGCAAATTGGCTTTCAGTTTTTTTTCCTAATAAATTTGCATTACCATATACTTTCATTCATCCGACATTTCTAATTATGCCAGACTGTTACTTCAGGCATAAATGGGTTAAAAATATATTTATTCATATGAGTGAAAGATATCTTCAACTTTCTGAATAAGATAAAGTATCCAGAAATGATTAATTCATATGAGTCTATCTATCTTTTAAATTTATTTTTGAATTGAATTACTGTTCTAGTTTCCTTGACTTTCCCTAAATTTACAATGAAACATCCGAATTAGGGGAGAAAGATGTTCAATTGACGACACATAAATGGAAAGGATATTCAAATGGCAACTTTAACAGGATTTTAAAAGCGATCCAGACTTTTTTCTTTTAACTGATTCATAAATGATTACGGAATGAGTAATATTCTTTACACAGTGTCGGTTAAATTAGGCAATGCCTAGAATCGATTGATATCGACTATCGATTGCATGCCAAAAGTATGGATAATTAATTATCCATATAAAATGTCAAAATCTTCGCAAAATTATGAAGCATCCTGAGGTTTTAATTAGAATCCATTTTTAATTTCCTGTTGACGGAGAGCCAACTGATATTTTTCTCTAGCTTTTGGAGAAAGAAAACGACTCTTTATTTCACGATGAACTATTTTAGGTGACCATTAAAAAGAAAGGAGGGACTTGATGAGTGTAATAAAGAAGAGTTTTAAATTTCTGTGGGGCGTTTGAATTGCTTTTATTGCCTTTTTTTTCGGTATCTTTTAGGCAAATCTCCTGTTAAAAGAATAATTTCTTTATTAATTATTGAAAACGAAAAAAGGCGCCCATATTGGAAGCAATCAATGTTTTTTCTTTCAAGATGATCGATCACATACACCTTAATTAATGTTAACACAATCATCGTCGCCGAAAAAGAGTCCCTTTTCAATAATGAGTTGCGTAACTAAATCGATATTTGATTTGATATTCAAATCAATACTCTACCTTCAAAAAAAGATCGCGTGTTCTGCACAACGCTGTGTGGTTAGGCTCCAAGAAAAGTTCTAGTGACGTATAATTAATAGACAGGATATATTTTCCCCGCATACGTCCAGCGGAAACTACAATAGAATTCGAGTGGTGCTTAGACTAGACATATTGTTGCTCCCTTTTGAGTTGAACAAATATTGATTATCTACAAGCACGCTCTCCGGTATCATACTCATCATTCATATGTATGAATGTACCAAGTGGGTGAGAATCAACTCCCAACTAGGAATAAGTAACTAATATACTTTTCATTTTGGAATAACCAGGGAATAAGAAAAATCTTCCCGAGGAAGCTTCTATTCAAACACCACACATTGACACGGACATCTGCACACACACTCACATACACACACTGCTCTTCCGTAGGAATAGAAAACTCTGTTGGATGAGGAATTTCTGTGTAAATAGATATATCGCTTAAATTCAGCCTCACTGACTGTCCAGTTCCGTAGTCCAGAGGTAGGATATCGGCGTCCGGTCTGAAGTGAAGGGTTTAATTTTGCCTCGTGGTTCTGGATGGAAAAGTCTATGACCACACTGAAGAGACGAATTACATCGAAACAGCTGTCTGCGGATGACACAATAATATATATATATATATATATATATATATATATATATATATATATATATATATATATATATATATATTCTCAATTTCTTAATAAATATATCTTAATACAGATCAAAAATAAGATACAATGTTATATAATATAACACAATATCCGATGTTTGATGAATTCATTGAATGGAGCGCTCAATACATTCAACATTAAACGGAAAGTTGATTGAGAGTAAAGCTTAAAAGATGATTGAGTAAGGATTTGATATTCAAGCACATTCTTGTTTCTGCTTAGATCGGGCCTCTCCAGGCAACTGATTCAGTTTATCCTAGATTCCTTTAAAAAACATTCATTTTTTGGGTGGGGTCATATTTTTCCAGATGGTAAGATCTTCCTTTGATTCTATCCATATATGTTCTTGTTTGATGGGTGACCAATGCTTGCTGTAATTTTCTTTTTATTTAGTGGGAGTGTATGTCTAATGGTGTTTATAAAATACAGACCTGGAAGGTTTGATATGAGCGTTTTCGTTCTCAGTATATGGTTGATCTATCAGTATGTTTCCTCTTTTTAATCTTCACCTAAATCCGTTTCACATTGTTGGAGTTCCCTTTTATATGATCTTAGTTAATTTGATTTTGGGGTTTTGGCCTGATCTGGTGATTGGATTGTTCTTCAAGGCTGATGTATGAATTTCATATCTAGGGTGGTTAATTTTAGTATATTTATATTTGGGTTATTGAGTTACGTCTGCTATATATGAATTCATGTGCGTCTGTACGAATTTATTGAAGATGCACGGCAGTCCATATTTTCGAAATAGATCATTAAAGATGAGTCAATAATGAGAATTCGATAAAATAAAGCATATTTTAATTGATTTTATCAGCTGACTGTTATGATCTACATTATATAATCAAATATATATGTAAGTATGTGTGTGTGTGTGTATATGTGCGTGTTTGTTGACATATTATGACATACAGGAAAATTTGTTCAATTCTTTTGCCTCTTCTGGTTCATATATATATATGTAAGTTTCTAGAGGGATATATTCAATCCACAATGTGATAAATTGGTCTCACAGCTTGTGGTCTGCATCGTTTACGCTTTTCTTGTGAAAATTCGTATGATCACCGCTCAACAAGGGGCAAAAAAGTACTTTATTCATGCTTCTAAAAACTCACTGGTGACGTGATAGTTCCTATTAAATAACTAAGTACACTTGCTCCGATGGTTATTCAAAGTTTTGTTCTCGTTGAAGAGTAAGTGCTTTTCTGAGTCAGCATTTGGCGAAAAGACCTTTTAAAATTGAGATTCTCCAAGATACTCTATTTTCACACGACACGTATCTTTGGTTCTGTTGAGATATTTTGCGTGAATTCCCTTTTGCATGTTATTCCAACGTCTATATCTCCTCGAGGCAATGTCTGAAGCCGTTGGTAAAATTACCAGACTAATCCTGATTTCCCTTACGAAAGAAACGGACAAAAACAATAAGATTTTCCGAAATTGTTTTTGCTACAATCGGGAGGGTTGGAATAATCTTTCTCTCTTTTTTTTTTCGCTGATCCTTTCCTCCAGAGAGAAACCTGCTTCTTTATTTTCATTTCGTTCTCTGTGTTTTTCCCTCAAAACCTACCTGGGAATACCTGAATAACCCCAACCTTTTTTCTGTCCATTATTCCACCTTCCCCATTACTTTGATCGTTGTTTTTGTGCCATTAACCCAATGTTCCTCGGTTTAGCTCTTAATTTTATCTTCCCTGTCTGACTTCTCTTTCCTCCCTCGTTTTTTATCAGTAGAAACTGCCAACAAAAACTGTCAACAAAGTTTCTTCAGTTTCAAGTAGACTTTGCTCTCTTTCTCCTTGTCTCTCACTTCTTCGTCTGTGTGTCTATTTCTCTTTTTCACTCTCTCTCTCTCTCTCTCTCTCTCTCTCTCTCTCTCTCTCTCTCTCTCTCTCTCTCTGTATCTATCTATCTGAGCGACACACATACAGAAATGCAAAAATGAACCTTGAGGGCCAAGAATATTGACATTACTCCTCACAATGTCTTGAAACTGGTCCAGTAGAGATTTTCACAGTGTCGGGGGTTGATCAATCAACGATGTAGGTTTATGCTAAATTGGTTCCTTTGATTGTGTCCAGTTGTCCAAATGTATAAGGAGGTAATTTATTCGTAGATCACACTTTTTCAATTTTCTAATTGATCACCCTCCCAACAACACATGCTGCCAAAATACATTAGTCACGTAACATTCTCTCTTGAGTGACTAACCAGACCTGTAAGTTTTTCATTTGGTTTATTTGTCGGCTCATATTACCATCATCGCCGGCAGTCCGGTTTCAAGCCCAAATGAAAAGCTTTGATGTTGACTGCTGTTGAATTTAATCAAGTTGGAAGGTACATTTGACGGCTCCAATATTGATTGTTATTGTGTTTTGTTCATTCGTGTATTCGCCTTGTGGTGCATAGTGCCACAACCCCTCTGCAGCTTTCCAAGTCAGCGAGCATTTTTTACGGGATGTTGTTGCTATCTCTACAATCAACCCCCTCTTTTATCCGGGTTCTGGACTAGCTATGGCGATTGCTGTGCTGCAGGTTTTATTTTCTGGCAAAGTTACATTCTCTTAGATGGGCTACCTTAAATGGCTTATCAGCTCCAACTGTCCAGCTATTTGCCCATTGTTGGGTAGAAAAATGGTTTCATGACTTCCCATGAGCATTGATTGCAAGTACAAAATAAACACCACGGGAAGACCTTAGCAAATGGAAATTGATTTTTAAAAAAAGTCGGCATAAAAATACAGGAACTGGCATAAAAATTGTAGGATAATCAACACATTGAAATGACACATTGAAGAGAAAAATAATTTTTCTCGGCGGACAATTAGCCTGGTGATTCATCTACCAGACAATCCTCTGTGCAATTGTGATATTCTGTATATATTGTCATTTAAAAACTGGTTACTTGCAGACAATTGAATATTTTGCTTTATCAAATACTCCATCAAAGGCGTAGCTTAAGTTTTGAGAGGGCTTTGGGAGCTTTTGTGAGATGGATAAAAATGTTTGCATAAATATAAACACAGTATCCCTGGATAAGTGGAAAACAGCCCCTGACGCTAACCCTTTGGATTAATGATAAGTTTAATACATGTATATGTTGTTGACGCCCAAGATACTTAATCAAAAGTGCAAATAAACAAATCTTTCGAGGGTATCATCATTAAAGGTTTTTGAGTCGTTCCCTCGTCAGCTATGCCTCTTCCCCTTTTCTTCTCGTCAGAGGTCCAAAGAATCCCTTGAATTCCATGAATCAAAACAAGAATCTTTTTATGGTAGAACAAAACATTAGCTGAAGGGTAGCTGAATGTGAAAGAAAGCCAAAGAAAATAGTTTTATTTATGAATGATGGTGCTATTAATTTGTATGGTTATAAAAGATTTAAAAGGCTGGAAATTTTGCATCAACCTGATGTACACTTTAGTTCATAAAACGATATAACTACTTCTTTTTCTGTATATCATTCGATTCATTTTCCACAATCAATAGGTATTTTCTTCATTTACTTTTTACTTTCATTCGGCTACATTTTTACTTCTTTTTTTATTTTTTGTTGATTTTTTTCTTTCCCAACACATTGAGAAAATTTTCTTTGAATATTCCGTTTATTTTTAAAATTTTTTCTTTCTTTCTTAATTCTACCAAATTCTTCACTATGTACCCTTTTCGTTCTTTATTTTCAATCCTTCATATTTTCTTATTCATTCACTTGACCATTTTCTTCCGTTCTGCCTTCTCCTTAATCTATTTTCTTCCAGGTTTCTTCTTTTCCCGTCCTGCCAAAACCTCCTTCCTTTCGTTTATCCTCATTTATTTGACCCGTCATTTATTCTTTACTCTTTTCCCCCCACTGTCTCTATTCTTTCTTTCTCTCATTTTCTTTCATTCTTACGGTGTTTGTCTCATTGATTCCCTCTTTTGTCATTCTTTTTTTCTTTTACTATTCAAACTTCTTTTTTCTTCATTTCTTTTCGTCTCACTTTCAGTATTCTAAAGATTGTCGACCAAAACTTGCAATATGAGTTTCTTCAGTTTTCAAATTAGTCTGGTTGACTGGCTAGCTCTGGATCTATTACACGAATAAACAGCACCAATGGAGCTAGAGTGCTGCAAATATGAATGTTAACTCCTTATCATGACTAAAAAAGACAGTTCCTACTTTTTTACCCTTCTCCCCCCCGGGTTTCTTTGTTGGAGGTTCAATTTACAATGTAAATTTTGCTAAATTGCTCCCTTAGTTTGTGCTTAGCAGCATTCACGCTTGGTTTGGAAAAATCCAACTTTTTTAATCGTCACTGCCCAACAAAAGCGAAAAAAGCAACTTATACATTGATCATACCTTGTTCCAGTTTTCAATTGATTACCCCCAACATGACATGCTACCAAAAAAATGTGGTTCACGTGACAGTTTATGATTGCGTTACTCACCAGACCTGATTTTGTTTCTTCTTTTGATTCTTGGTTTGGTTCTGAGGTTCTTCCTATCTTTTTCCTTTCATTCATTCATTCTTTCTTTCATTCATTCATTCATTCTTTCTTTCTTTCTTCCTTTCTTTCTTTCTTTCTTTCTTTCTTTCTTTCTAGTTTCCTTTTTTTTCTTTATCTTTCCTTATTTTGTTTTGAAATTCTACTTTTTTTCTTTTTCTGTTCTTGTATCTTTCTCTCCTTTTCTATTTTTCCCTTTGTGCTGAAATTCTGTCTTTTTTCTTCCTTTCTCTTTTTTCTCTTTCTTTCTTCCTACTTTTCTTTTTCTTCCTCTTTTGTCTTGTTCTGAAATTCTGTCTTTCTTTCTCCCTTCCTCTTCTTCTTTCTTCCTTTTGCCATTCATTTTTTCTCTCATTCTTCTTTTCTTTCTTATTTTTTCTTTAATTTTTCCTCTTTTCCCCCCCTTTCTCTCTGTTCTCTCTTTCTTTCTCCTCTCTCTCTGTTTGTTTCTTTCTTTTCCCAACATTTTTTTTTTGTCCCCACTCATTTTCTCGTTCTTGCAATTTCTTTTCCTTTAGGCACCATTCTTTTGATTCTTTTGGTTTTTCTTCAATCCATCTTCCGATTTTCTCTCTTTCCTTACTTCCCCCTACTGAATTTTCTTTTCTAAAATTCCTCCATACCAACCATCACTTAACCCTTCTACCTCGATAACCCAACACTGGTAACTGTTTTACTGTGTCTCTCGGTGGTTGTTTTTTTTTTTTTTTTTTTTTTTAACTCCATGCCAAACATTGGAACGAATTATATTCTTCTTATTTTTAGAACTGAAATCGATTCTTGAGAAAATTTTCTTCTGAGCGTCCTGGCAGATTTTGCTAATTAACATAGTCGCCCATTGAGACAGAGAATATTTCCGACGTTGTAGTATCTTTGAAAATGATGTCACTGATCAATAATATATATATATATATATATATATATATATATATATATATATATATATATATATATATATATATATATATATATATTATATATATATATATATATATATATATATATAAATATGCCTTTAGGAATATCTTCATGTTACGACAATACTGCTAACCAATATAATCTTTTTGATTATTTGATCAATTGCTTTTTTGTCAGTACGTAATTACTTACCATTATTCTTCTGATCGGTTAACGCCATATTTTTCTGATAATTTTGTTCATGCACATATATGTACTATCAAAAGTATTAATACTTGAATTTCTATTTGATTAACCATTTTGTTTATTCACTGATATATCCTCACTAAATTATGTATAACGGAATGTAGATACACAATCGATCAATTTCCTAATATTCCTCAACCATTATTTTTTGGTAAAGTCTTTATTCCACGAAACAAGGAACACCATGTCATACTGTAAAAAAAATCAAGAATGGGAAGTTCAAAAGGATCTTAAGAGACTCTTTATGCAAGGAAATACGGTACTTCAGGACTTTTGACAAGGTGAGATGGCGAGAGAATGTATGATGAATTACTGTAATGAATACAACAGAAATAATGATAATTGTCCAAAAAATCGGATAAAAACGAATATGATCCGTCCAATGTCAGAAAAAAAGCAAAACTATTTTCATTTTCATTTATAATGACCTGAATCCCACTTTACAGGACGATTATTCGCCCCCTCAAGAGATCATGACTGCTTTTGTTGTTTTTTGGGGGGTTATTATGATTATATACCTCGGCATACAATACACTATTTCGGCTATTTATGTGCTGCATGCAGATAAAACAGAATCAGACTCTTCATATTATACGGACAAATATTCATATGAGAATCAGATCATTATCATATAGATGGGGTTCGAACACAGACCCAACCTCTTTGAATGTTCAATGACTAATACGTGAAAAACATCTCCATTTATCCTGATTAGGAACTACAGCTTGAATTATGCTCACACAGACAGATGGACAGACATCTAACGAATTTAAGTAATTGTACCTTTTTCATGTGAGCGTGAATGTGGATACAAAATGGGCGTGAACCCTGAACACGAAATCAGGGACTATTTCGGCAGTTTACTGGCATTGTAAAACAGACCAATCACTAAGAATTTTTGGGCAGGATGTTAAAAAAAATAATTTACTCACAACTTGTTCAAAGGTCTAATTAGTAACAACAGAAAATTTGACGTCCATAGCTCTGGCTGTTCTCAAGTTTTGTAACCTTGGATGGACAGACATTCAATGAATTTTTGTGGGATACGCTCTGAATTCATTTTAGTGGCACAAGTGTTTGGCGATACACGGCTGTTATTGATTATACAAGAATGAAAGACACAACTCTTATTATAAAAATGATTTTAAAGTGACCTACTATGGAATTGTATTTTCTAATCATATCCTCTCACCGGTCTAAATGGAGTTAGCTGTTTGCAATATCTAGTAAACGACCGCTAATAATATCAGAATATCCTTTCGGATCGAATGTTGAATATGGATTCGAAAATTATTTCAAGTCAAAAGTACAGATCTTTAACCGAAACAAGTATAAAAATTTTATATATATATATATATATATATATATATATATATATATATATATATATATATATATATATATATATATATATATATATACGTATGTGTATGTATGTATGTATGCGTGTGCGTGTGTGCATTTTTTTTACATATAATTTTGCCATTAGGAATGTGTTCATGCTAAGACTGAAATGTTAAGCATTATCATTTTTTGATTAGAGTTCCATTCATGAGCCTCAGCTGCGCTTCACCACTAGACTGTAACCACTTACATGATTATCAATTTGGGGGCCAGGTATAAAATTTGATCCATCCTTTCTTCTCTAAGTTATTTGTATATGTAGAGTGGAAAATAGATAGCCAAACCAAAAACTCCGAACAATGTCCGTTGACAGCGGGTCAGAATACGTTGAAGCGTCTGGGAACATCTTCGTCTAATGCTGTTAGAGCAGGTAACCCTGGCACAAATGAAATGTAATCTGGCATTCTTGACGGATGGGACTTCTGAAGAAATCAGCGTTCCCGCGGTTTCTTTCAATGCCGTTGTTCTTGGGGGAGCTTATTCATTAGATCTTTTTTTTTTGTTGGATGAGACACTTGTAAATACCCTTCTCCACCCATTAACGTTGTCCATTACCCACTCTGTTTTTTATCGATTTGACACCAGGTGTCGCTTATCACAAAGGCCGATTAAATGTTCAAACACAAACATTTACAAGACCGCTGCAAAACTAAAAAGCAGCTTGAAAAATTCTTTATAGATAAATCCAATCTTTCTTCACTTCTTACCCACCAAGGGTGTGGTTAACATGTTCAGTGTTTATAGTGGCTGAACATTTTTGAAATAAACTATTTGTCTGTTACACGAGTATGGACGCCCAAAGAGATAAAGATATCAAGTTCAATTTTATTTTTCTCCCGCCTAGAAAATCAATCTGTGGTGTTCTCGCAGTCAAATTGTAACAGCACTTGGATCTTAAAAATTAAAAATGTCTCAAAATCTCTTCCCCAGTGGTCTGCTAGCAAATAACAATCCAAATAAGCTCGTACTAATATTCCAGGGCAGCATTGCTTTGCTCTAAATCAACTCTTCAAGTATCCTGGAATAAGCTTCCTTGTGCTTTTAACATCCGTAAGATTTGGACAGCCTTTAATTTACAGGTCAGTAAAATGGCAGTTTGTTTTTAAAAATGAATATAGATGAAAGTATATATAAGTAAAACACACGCAAATAATTGTCCCAACAGATGAAACCATAACATTCTTAAAATTAACACACACACGCAAATATATATATATGCATAAAAATCACAGATACACCTTTTTGAATGTTTAAAGGCAAGCATGAACCGAAAAAGCAAAAAAGTTGATTTCATTAATTTATCTACAGTACATAATACCTCAACTGGGGCTAGGTAGAGCATTATGATAATAAAAAAAAATTATAGAAAGATCCCAACATTGTGTTTCAAGTGACGAGCACTCGATGAGGCTATTAACTTGGCAGAACATACTCTTGAATAACGTCACAAAATGCACATATTACAAAGCTTTGCCGGACGACAGTATTGGAAAGTGAAAACACAACATGTATAAACAAGAACAATAATAACAACTTCAACATACCAATGATATCCGATGATTCAGCTCAAATTTCAGATTTAATCGGTTTTTATATACGACATATTTCACACAGACTTTTACGAAATAACAGACATAGGGTCATACATGGATAATGGCTTGATGATAGTCGGGAACCGCAATGACTAAATCACAAATATTATACAATATAAACTATCACATCAATAAAAACGTCTGATTTTCCAAATAAGATTCAATCGTCATATAAAAATAGTCAAGTTTCTAGATGCAACATATAACCTGAACAACATTCACAGATCGCTCATAAAAGAGAACAAAATATCAGTATATAATAGTACTAGATAAATCACCCAGTCACATTATTAAAACAGCTACCACGTTCAATTAATAGAGATTCACTAACAAGTCATCAAATGGTGAAGTCTCCAATAAAATTACTGATACAGATGAGAAGTCCCTCAAAATAGCAAATTCAATAACAAATCATAATACACAGACGGCAGAGAGAAAAAAACGAGATACGGGAATAGAAAAGTACGATGGTTTTATCCTCCATACTCGTAACAGGAATAGAAGCATATTCCCAAACAACAAAAATTCTAAATGAAGCCTGAAAAAGAATGCAACAGCAGAAACAAAGGAAATCTCCCTTTAAACAAATGCAACAAAACAAAAACGAAATATCCTCAGCTGAAGACCACATAATAAAAAACTGTACATCGATGCTATCAAAGTGAAATAAAAGGCTTGCTTTTACAGCCCAAATAGTTCCTTCACACAAAATAAACTATAGAAGCAAACCCTGCATTATCTATATACTTTTGGAGTTTGGAAATGAAGGAATTAGGTCCAATAACTACATGGTCAATACTGAGTCACTAAAGGAACTCAAATGGCTTGAATATTTTTTGCTACTTATGTTTAGAAGAAAAATTCTGAATCCTGGCCAAAAAAGACTAAAGTAAATTACTCAACTAAAGAAAGGAAATGTTCTCTAAATGTCATCATGCAGGAGGTTTCAAATCGCTACTATCCAAATGGTTCTTATAGGAAAATGAGAAAAGCAAATGTAGATGCAATATAAATCATTTAGAAAAAAAAATTCTCTTGAATAAATGAACTAATTGATGAAAAAATAATACACACACTCTAGCTGATATACTGCAACAGATTGAAGCAATCTTTATAGACTGCTGTACTATGTTAAAATTGGTATGAATAGAAATGGGTCTCAACCGAGAAGGACAACTGCAAAAAAATTCTCATAGCTGTTCCGGATGCTGAACAGCAAATAGAAACCACGTAAAAAAGGAAAAGTATCCGATAATAATATATCACTAAGACCGTTTAAAGAGATATTCCAATAATTATAAATCCACACGAATGGAAAGTCCAATCCATAGAAATTAAACTCTTGACAGGAGAGAAGATCATTGTTCTGATATTATATGAAAAAAACACACAAACCAAACAATGAACTGAAAGAAGCAAAAAATCAAACATGAATAGGGGAATGAAGAATAATTCGAAGTCATGTGTAGCTCCCCCCCCCAAAAAAAAACAATTTTGGCTCAGCAGTTAAAGATAGACGACTCGTACCAACTTAGCCACTAATAACTGTGAACTCGAGTTTTCAAAATGAGCATTAAAAGAACGACTGGATTTCTTAATGATTCTTGAAATAACACCCAATGAGAAATTGTTTCTGAATTCCCCCAGGCTTCTGCGTTCTTACAATTACTTCTAAAGAGTGGTCGTAGTGCAAAACACTGTCGTAAGATTTTCCTGTGATTTATATATAGTGGGAACTTTTGTGGTTAGAATCTATGTCCTGAATGTGTCCGTGTGCATGTCTAGGTATGCGTGTATGTGTTAAGGGGAATATTATTTATAACCTCATACATGGGTCAGATTTTTAGCTCATATATCTATGATCATACAAATATATCAGGAAGCATATGGCAGATAAATACAATCACATTGCAATTTCATTTTAATTCGCACTTAATCGTGTATTTATTGCTATTCATTTACTTTGAAAATTAAACGTAATTTTCCTCAGTGCAACTGGGCTTCAATTACTAAATGATTAGGATGCCACTTTAGTACAATAATTGATTAAAAGGTTGGAATCATTTGGATGGGATTACTCACCAACTTTTATCTAAAAAAACGGGCCGATTTCATGTTTTTTAAGACTCAAAAGGTTTTGGATGGAAATAATTCTTGTAATGGAAAAAACATAACAGCAGTAATGTAGTTTATGCATTAGACTTGCAAACCATGACAGCAAGTTATTTTTCCCCCAGTAGACTTATTGAGAAATACTGTGAGATAAATGCTCGAGGGCCTTTCAGTTCATTACCAACAAAGTTGACATCCATAATTCTAAAATACAGAAGCCTTAAAAAAAGATTAAGTTTATTTTTTCACATGAACAAAAAACTGAATTTTCCCCCCCTTTTATCTTCACCAAAAACCTGCTCTTCAATCCTTAATCCTCATGGGACAAAAGAAATGCACGGAGAAAAAAAAAACGAATCAACTCTCACTGGGAATAGGATTTCGGTATTGTGGGGACAAACAAGAAAGCCTCTAACATTAGGTTTTCCTTATTTCAAACTTTTGACGGCCTCAGTATCTCCTTTGGACAAAACTTCTAACTTACGATAACCGGACTGAACCTAAGTATAAAGATATGAAATACTGACTGTTTGGGAGAAAGTTCGCATTCCTTTAAATCACCAGTAAATTACCTATCAGTGGTCAGTAACGGAAAAGTCCAATAACCAGTTGTAAAAGTGGGTATGATTTATAGTAGTCGATGAAAACTTTTCTTGCACAACATATCTATCAAAGCAACTGGCAATTTCATCCAAAAAGTTTAAATTTTATTGAATTGAGTCTGCAAAGTTTTTGATAGAAAGTTACACGCCTGCTTTATTGAATCAGTATTATTTGAAGCAGCAGGGAGTATCTCGATCGAAATATATCATATCTCTTGTTATATATCAGTATCCACTCAATAGGTTAGTCAATGTACACACACACACACACACACACACACAAACACATTGAAATGGCTACCGTATCAGTTGCAGTATTGATTCCAGCGGAACACCTATTTTCTTCAATCGTTTAATCTATCAACATTGTCCGAATTGAATGATATAACCATGTAACGACAGGAGATCATTTTAAACAAGTTTTCATATGATACAATTCAATTCATAATTCACACACACACACACACACACACACACACATATATATATATATATATATATGTATGTATATATATATATATACATATATATATACATATATATATATATATATATATATATATATATTAGTAAACTCTCATGTACTAATCCATTCTCTCTGAAATTATCACAAGTTTGAAACTAATTGGGACCAACTCAATAGACCATAACGTGTGCACTATGCATTCAAAGGGTCGGATCGGTCGTAGGAATGTTGCAATCCACCTTGAAACTCTATTGCACAGGCCTCTGGGCTATTTATGTACAGGTGTCGTCGACTTAGAACCTTGAAAGACGTGTAAAATCATTCCTGATCTCCGTCCGTGGAGTCAAGCCATCACCATTTGGAACGCAACGAACATATGTATATATATATATTTATACGTATGTGTCTTGGAGTATGTATGGAATATATGCGTGAGGAGAGTGGGGATTAGGTTAAAGTTTGAGAAAACTGATATGCCGCTCATAGTAATCTAAGAGGATGAATCTTTTCAAATAATATTCTCTTGTCTAGATGAAAGCTTACGAGTTTCCCGACGCATAGTTTAATGAATAAATTCATACCTCAAGATATCATATCACTGACAAATCAGTCGCAATTTCACAAATAACTATCTAGGCTTTGACGTTTTCCTCGATGTTGTCATTCGTCTTTCCATTCAAATGACACTGCGAATGTATCTGATAATATCAAGTGAGAGCTCTTTACTACACAAGTATACATCATGCACACATGTATGTTTATGTACGCATATATATATTTATATATATATATTCATAGGAATATAGCACTCTGGTGGATGAGGAGTTTCTGCGTGAAAATGAATATATCGCTTAAATTCAGCCTAACTGACCATCCAGTTCCGTAGGATATCGACCTCCAGGTGAGGGTTTCAATTCTGCTTCGCGGTGCTGGATGGGATAAAGTCTGTAACCACACTGAAGAGATGTAGTACATCGAAACAGCTGTCTTTGGATGACACAATTATATATATATGTATACATACACACACACACACACATATATATATATATATATACATATATATAATATATATATATATATATATATATATATATATATATATATATATATATATATATATATATGGCAACGAAGGTGCTAGCCTTTGTCATGTGTTCCCGGCAAATTTCAATCCACCTTCTTAAGTATATTCCTTTACCATAGTGTTTACTTTCCAATTGTTTAGAATATGTATCTAATTACAACCACACACACTCATATATATATATATATATATATATATATATATATATATATATATATATATATATATATATATATATATATATGTATGTATATATGTATATATATATATGTATATATATATATATATATAAATATATATATATATATATATATATATATATATATATATATATATATATATATATATATATATATATATATATATATATATATAGTCCCCTAACATTTACATGGTAAAAAATCGATAATCCAAACGAAGAACAAATTATACAGGGAAACAAAAAAAAAAAAAAAAAAAACGCCGAGTAAAATTGTATAAATTGCATTGACAGGTATTAGAAAATAGGTGACCGAAGTGACCCAAAACATCCATCAAAAATTTTTTTAAAGTCAAGTATTTAAAGCTCTTAGGAATGCGTTATGATATATACGCTTAGACCACTATTCAAATACCTCAGTCTTTTGGATTCAACAGACACACCATGGAAAAATCAATAGCGGATAGTAAATTACTCTGCAAAGTGATTTCGTTCAATTTCATGCCACACTGATTCAATCAAATTCGCTCATTCCAGGGATGACCGATGAATAAGTGACTTCACTTGCAAATCGTTGGCCAGTGATCACTACAGAGTACAAATTTGAAAAAAAAAGAAAAGAAAGACGTGAATCTTACTTAACATAAACTAAAGAGACCCCCCAAAAAGTTATGTTGCGAATTAGACACTCTGGGCTGAGGAGTTGACAAAACGTTTTTCTAGACATGATAGGGAGTGAGCGTTTAAATTTCCAGCCATCAAAATTTATTGGGGATGCCTTGTTGCCAGAATCACTTGGAAACTGAAGAAACCTGTTTTGATAGCATTGGTGACGGTTTCAGTTAACAGTTTCTAACAGACAGAAATTATGTTGGATGTCGGATATTTATATTTGCTCAATCTTCCTGATTCTATTTTTTTAGTAGAAGAGGATAATTCCTCTGCAGTTCCTGACTGGAGATCAGCACGAAGAGGTTAGCGTCAAAGTGGGTAAGATGTGACACACACTGGATAAAAGCAAGTTAAACATCTCTTGGTAGAAACAATTGTCTGACATATCCTAATGGTCATTAGCAAACTTGAATAACAATCGGAAGGTTATTTCAAGGATAGTTTAGAACCACTGGAAATTGCAACAATCAGCCGCTGGGGCCATTAGGGAAACAGTGTCCCAGAAAGAAGTAAGATGCTTTGATAATCTGAACTGAGTGAGAATGTTATGGTATCGTTACACTCAAAAAGCGGAAAGAAAACCGGTCAAACCATAAGGAAGGTATGTATAATATGGGTACTGTTGTTGTGGTGATGATGAAAACAATGATGATCGTGATGACATTGACAATGATGATGATAAATACTGTGTACCTTATCTTTTCTCAGAACTTTTCATACTTTCCATGAAATTGACAGACTGCAAGAAAAGTATCACTATGAATAGGTCATGACTAAAATTGGTATTCAATAAATAATAACGTCGTTTGGAGTTTTCTGTTTGCATTACAGGAAGCTGTCAGATTTGGCCAGGAAAATTCAAAATTTATCTTCAAAACTTACAGGTATTAAAATAGCATTAGATTCAGAAATCAAGAAAGTCTGAAGGCAAAAGTTTTAATGGTAGCCACTTTATAACGATATTGCATAATCTAACAACTATGCAGATATCTATCTATCTATCGTTATACATATTACATATGCTTAAAATTTCATACTGCCGATCTGTTCTCCATCAAAAAGACGGTAGAACTCCATAGCCAGCCTGGCATCCACCTGCTACGGAGTATCCTCATCCTTTTGATTTAATCCACAAGTCACCTTCAATGTGGTAACTCTTCTACAAAAAGGCAGAATACGCCCATGGCTAGCTCTTATCTGCCAGGGGAAAGACACTCCTGTTTAACTTGTGACCAAAAAAACTTTCTCTTATTCGCACCGACTTGTTCAACTATACGATACGAAGCCTCAATTTAAAGGTCGGAGTCGAATCTTGTCAAGTCATACTTCACCTTACAACTTCATTGCTCAGGGTAGGGAGTTATCAGTGATCAAGACGCAAGAAGCATTGAACTTTGAGTAGGATGTCACAGGTTGAGCACAGATTTCCGGAGGATACGTTCTGAAGTAGACACAGATGCAGTCAAGTGATGTGCTGTTTATGAGAAACAAAAAAATTCCAGAAAACAGAGGTAGGTTGAGTAGGACACTGCTGAATCAAATACAACTAAATACAAACAGGAGTTACATCAACTTCCTCAAAAATTTTAAATTTAGTTTAAATTTTCTTTTATCTTGTCCTGAGTGTCAAATTGGCAATTTCCAAGGTCTCAAATTTATGAGCCTCACACTCAAATTTCTTAGGTTTGACAGTCTCGTCGATAAGTATTGACCGGCTACAGAAGACTATAAGACTCGAAACATTCGGGAAGAATATAAATCCTAGGGACCTCAACACTGTTGAAATCCATGAGAGCACTAGGAATGTCTCATAACCAATTCGTCTACAGTTGATACAAGTTTTAGATTCTGGTGTCATCCGACCAATCTGCGAACCAATAACTGATTGTATTCCCACGAGGGTTGTATGAGACTGATCCGACTTGTATCAATGATGCCACAATGAAATTTGGTATTTGGCATTCAAACTCTGCGTTAGGGGTCCAACATGCATTCCCCACATATCTATTTTTCCTGTGTTATCATGGCTTTTCTTTTTTTTTTGACGATTTGAGTTGAGTATTACCATTCAGCGATGAAACTCACTACATCTTTTTTCATATCCATTCATCTCTTTCTATATATATATATATTCATATAAATACATATATATATATATATACATATATATATATATATATATATATATATATATATATATACATATATATATATATATATATATATATATATATATATATATATATATATATATATATCATCAGTCTCTTAATGTCTATCATTGGACATATACCTTCCCCATAATTTGTATTGTGGGCATTGCAGAGCCAATATTCTCTAAATTTGCACAGTTCACCTCTCCATCTTGTATTTTGTCGGCCTTGGTTTAGCATATGATCTCGGGGGATCTATGTTGTGAGTCGTGATGTCCATCGGTTGTCTTTCATTCTTGCAACATGGTCTCCCCATTGCCATTAGAGATTTTTAATTGATATTATGAGTTTCTCTGACTCATGTTTTCTTCCTTATATACTGTGCTGTCTAGTGATCTCTCCATGTGAGGTTGAGCATGATTCTCTCATAGGCCTGTTGCATGCTTCTCCGTTTGTGGGTCTGTCTCTTGGTTCGGTTCCATGTTTCAGCTCCATTAGTGACTATTCAGTGGATGCATTGGTTGTATATTCTTCTTTTTAGGATTATTGGGATCGACTTGTTTTTGAAGGTTGAGATAACTCTGCCAAAGGCTTGCCATCTTAAGGTGATTCTTTACTTGAACTTTGCAGACTACATTGTCATTTTCACAGATGACATCCGTGACCTCCAACTGGATGAACTGAATGAAGAAAGCAAAAGTGTAAAACAAAAATCCTGTGCAAAGATCACTTTGAGAATAAAGACATAACTGTCAAAATCAAAGATGCAAAACTGGGGAAAGTAGACCACTATATTGACCTCGGACAACGATTCTCCATGAAACCCGCGACAGAGGAAGAGATCAAGCGAAGAATTACCCCCGGATGGCAAGCCTTTGGCAGAGTATATATATATATATATATATATATATATATATATATATATATATATATATATATGCACGCACATTTCCACACACAATAGCACACATATACGCACCAAAACATACCTAAAACATATTTATATATCTAATTTGTGTGTTTGCTGGTGAGAAAGCAACAGTTTTACACTTGGATGTGATTCACACTTCTCTGTCTGCGGAAGAGAATTTGCCTTTTCAAATCAAAAGATAAATATTTGCATATAAGTGTGAATAGATGATGAAAACTATTATCTTATGTATATATTTTTGGATAACTGAAAAGTTGAATTTTTTTCCTCCGTTTGTTGTCATCTAAAAAGATAAAGTTAGTGTCTGGTGATCTCTGGAAGGATAAAACAAATTACTTCGCGGGAAAAAGCAAAATAAAAATCGATTTAAGCCTTTCTTTAAAATGTTAGATAGGCACCATGATGCTTTGCCGAAATTTATCGGATTTACTAGAACCGATTTTTTGTATCAAATTATTGGTTCACTACAGGAAAATTACAATTTACGAAAACTTATTTCCAAGCATGGGAGACTATATCTCGCCCTAAAATACTTTGTTCCCTCTCATAAGCTGTGGTCATGAACTTATACCTCACTTCATTTGAGGAAATCAGTGTGTGTAAGTTGTGTGTACGCATGTATGTGAATGCTGCGTGATTACCCGATCACTGGCCATTGCTCGAAATCGACATTAGCCAAATAGAGAGCAAAGTGTCAAGTTTGAAGATTCTAGGTTCTATGGTTCTAATAAAAGAAAATAAAACTGACTCTAGATCCTTCTTCATAGCTTCTAGGTATTTTTTTTCAACTCTTGCTTTTTAGAATTATCAAAATTCACGCATAAAATATCTACACTTGCAACATTGAAATCAAGTAGCCAAAATACTTCAAAACTGTAGTTTCGTACTATGGAAGGAAAATTATGTTACATAACAATAACGTCAGATTTTTTCTCACTCCTTAAAGTTCAGCTCCTTCTGAACATACTCCCTAGTTAGTACAATCAGCAAATTAGTTGGGAAACATTTCCTATATTAAGTATATTTGTAAGTTGGAGAATCAAAACAATCTGGTATTAGAAAAAAAGCATGGCTTGAACTATTTGATCAGTGTGAATCTCTCATCTTTGAAACAGCATCATTTTAAGATGAAGATGAATATTTATTGAAAACATTACTTCGCCCACACGGGTTCAAAATATTTGTGGCAATCCAAGCTTTATTTTCGTGTATATTTGTAGCACGGTTTTTGTTAATCTTCTGAAGATTTTTCCGAGGGAAAAATTAGGTCAGAATGTCATTTTTTTTAAAACTATTCCAATCAGATTTCCAAAATGTCTATATTAGAAGAGAGAAACTTGCAAGACAAACGATAAAATGGCTCCTTTTTTGTCGTCTGCTTTAAAAAAGATCTCCCAGTCTGCATGCGCCAGTACGTTTATTCTTGAGTTTTTCCTTTACAGACGTCAAAGTCTGATGGGAATGAAGGACTGTTTTTATATTCATATGAGATCAAAAGCCCAGAGGTATGCTTATAATCTCTCGGGGCACCTCTTTTTGTACTCAATTTTTTTTATTTTTTTTATTAAGATGTTACATTTTTTAGTCTATATCTAGCAGTAAGACGCAACTCATGAGTATGTCTATTGCACGGAGATGGGAGTATTTTTGAAAATGTGTGAGCAAGCATTCACATACATACACCCACCCATATATATATATATGTGTGTGTGTGTGTGTGTGTGTATGTGTGTGTGTGAATCTAAATGTACGAACGCTCATACACTCACTAACACATACATCTGTTACATATATCAGAGGTTGCCATGAAACTATAGAGATACATTATTAAGTATATGAGTCCATATGGATATAGTTATCTATCTATCTATCTATCTATATATATATATATATATATATATATATGTGTGTGTGTGTGTGTGTGTGTGTGTGTACGTTGAAAAAACATATATACAGGTACCCAGACACATACTCATACTTGTATATGTTTACGCAAAGAGAGGTGTATATAGCCATATTTTGCGTTATTCTGCATATTGGTAAATGTGCATCCACATACACACATAAACACGCACATACACTTATATATATATATATATATATATATATATATATATATATATATATATATATATATATATATGTGTGTGTGTGTGTGTGTGTGTGTGTATGAGTGCGTTTGTGTGTGTGTGTGTGGTGCATGCATATGTATATAACTGGTATTTATATTCAGGGTGTGCTAGGTGTGTATCACTCAGCCAAATCGGAATTCATAAAAAAAAATAATACGTCACTTCATGATATTGATAAAATATGAATAATTGTTAATTTTAAATCTTACTTTTTAATTCAAGGAATCGAGGGACATAATATTAAAAATAATTGTTATCACCGTGGCATTTCAATACTTTCAAGGCTTTTTACTCATCCCCAACACATGTGGCAGTCTTCAGTTCCAAAATAGAGAAACAGATGTTTGATCAATGGAACCAAACCTATAAAAAAAAAAAACGAACAACGAGGATCTTTTTCTTGAAATGTCATTTACCTTGGTTCCCATCTTGATCTAGATATTTTTCATTTGCATTTAGAAGATTTCGTCGCACCTATGTACCAGAAATAGAAATTCTTTTTATTTTTGATATGATGAGTAATATTTTTCTAATTCAAAATAATGAAAAAAGTAATATTACAATAAATTAAGTAATATTTAGATCTAGATGTTTTTTTTATTAGCATCGCGTAGTTTCGGACGCATCTGTATGCCAGAAATAACAATTTCTTTATTTTTGATAAAATGAATAGTATTTTTCTTGATTCACAATAATGAAAAAAGTAATATCTCAATAAATTCAGTAATATTTTCTTTAAAGTGTGATGCTTAATTTATTAATGGTATGTAATAGATTTTTTTCATATATTTGTATTTTTTTACCAAAGTTCCTTGCTTGTTTTCCATTTTATTTGAGAATTAGAAAATGTTGACAGAGTTCAAACATTCAAATATCTTTCTCTAGATTTTATTCATTCGTTCTGGAGTAAGCAAACAACTTTATCTTTCACATTATTCAAAATATTGTTTGAATATTTTTTGCATTATGTTCAAATTATACAAACAGAAATTGAAAAATGATGCATAATTCCTCTGATTATACACTCCCAAACTTTTGACAGGAAAGTATTTCTTGACGAGAAGAACAATCAAGAATTACTTTCATTGTGCAGAATACTTAACCCGATTGAAAAGAAAATGAATGGAGGACGTCCTCCATCTATCATTTATTTATTTTGAATGCTAAAAAATGAACATTCCTCTCCTGAAAAGGTTGTTAGTATATCAAAAGAACCCAGTAAATAACACATCGAAAATTTGAAACAAAATAGATTTCAAAATTCTACCAAAAATCAAATATTTATCAAATTTCAATAAGATATTCGATGCTTATTCAATTTTCAATTAGGGGATGGATATTTTGAAGGACAAATCGAGTAAATATTCTTTTAATTACTCACCTTTCACTATTTAATTCTATAAAATCTTTATCAAATATCATGTAGATAAAAACATTATCTATAAAAGTATAAATAGGGAAAATTCTGAAGACTTAGATAGATATGTAGAATTGAGACCTGAATGAAATTCAATGAAACAGAAAAAAAGTTTTTGTCTCAGAAATTTTCAGTTGCTTTTCTCAAAAAGAAAATATGTCAGACATTAAGATCGTGTAAAGGTTGATAAAATCTGAGACGATGTTTGATTATGGCAATGCAATGGTTTAAGATATACTAGAAGCTCCAATTTACTCCAAGATTTATGGGGAATGAAGCACTTACATAATTAAATGTATATACATAAAAAGAGAAAAAAAAGTGGATATACTAGACATTTCCCGGCTTTGCAGTCTTACATGATTAACAGGATACGAGTCACTCTCTCGTGACTGATCTTGTTTCTGGAATGAAGAGGGCTACTCTGATCTTAATCATCCAACAGTCCAAGAGCATGAATGATGTTAGGGCCCATGCCAAAGCATTCATGTCTAGCCAGCCGTGAATGAACTCTTGATGGTTGACGGTCAGCGAAAGGTTGAATATGCAAACGAAATGAGTATGTAAGTGAAAATAGGGAAATGAAATTGAATCATTGATTATTTATTTAAAGAAGAACTTTCAGTAAAAAGTCATGATCATTACAGTTCTCCAGCTAATAGAGTTAATTGCATAGAACTACTTGATTCATTCAGAAATTCGATTCATTCTTGGATGCTGATTCATTTCAATCAAGTGAGTTTCAAGAAATTCCGCAAAAAACATCATTCAAGAAATATCACATGCTGTCATTAACTATATGACGAAGGATATAAACTCAGCCCATTTTTGTCGTCATGCTTGCTGAAACATCAAATGTGATGACAAATCCCAACTCTCTGAAAATTTTCGTTTTGTTCATGGAGGCAAAGTGTATGAACGTCTCGTTGGTTTTAATAATGCTAGTGCTGATCAAACCTCTCAAAGTCCACTCAGGCGTGTTGTGAAGGTGGTTTAGGATTCCAATATCTAAGATAAGTCGTTTAGGCGAACTCTTTGGGTAGCATTATGAGTTGGCGTTTAAATGAACTGCAGAGGACAGTGATTGATAAGTATTCCCTTGCAATCTTTACACACTGTATTGAATTAGGTTCTCCAGCAAGGCATTTGTTGAATCAAGTAATGCAGTGGCCTGACAGCTTTTTCCTCTGTCTTCTAACCATGCTCTGCAGGAAATTTCTGCACATAGGAGAAAAAATTTGACATCTGTTTTGAGCAACACTGTACAGAAATACTGACAACAGCTCATTGACCCCTTCCAGAACATTTTGAAGAATCGAAGATTAGGACAAGGCACAAGCTTTTTGAGCTTTCTGTAACAGCTTCAATGATTTAGTCCCTTGAAATCCGTTCAAAATTATTTGAATACACTGATATTTTGCACAATGTGTTACAAAGCAAAGTATACGATGTTCTCTTTTGCTACAAGATAGATTAAATCTTGCAACTACTAAGCAATGGATTTAGAAACTTGTGGACGATTGCTGTACCCGGAAAGGTTAAAATGAAGAATAAACCTTTGACAGGATTAGATTATCGGAAGCTGACAGAAAATCTTATCCTGGATTGTATCAGAATATGGTAAATAGTTGACGCATGCTGATTGATTGCAAGTACTCTTTACTTTCACAGCCAGAGTATTTCCAACTGCTCAGATACAAATAGTATGAAGGGTTCAAAATTGAATTCCCAGACTACTTACAAGCCAACCTAAAGGATTTCAATGGCACTCTGTTTGATTGCATTCACCTGAAACAAACCTATCGTGCTGTATTCTTGCTCTGGTTTTTCGAAAAAAAAAATGGACGTGGACTGACTGAGTTGATTTTTGATAGAGGTCTTACATCAGGTTCCAAAGAAACGATTTGTTTGGGTGAGTAAATCCTCAGCATACCAAATAACACTGCTTCGGCAAAACGTGCATTTTCTGTCCTGAACATTTGCTCATGTGGGTTACAAAACCAGAGACGACTAAATTGCCTTAGTTAACACGATTGAACAAGATCTACTGAGGTTTACTGTAGAATGAATTATTGAACAATCCATTTCTCAAGTAAAGAAAAGAAAATTGACAAACGAGTGAATTTAATTGGTAAAATTATCTACAGTTTTTATTTTCAAATTTATGCATCAAGTATTATTCTGTTCTTTTTTTGCTATGAAAAAATTCAGACATTCAATTTATTTATGCATGAACATTCGAATCATTCACAATCAGTATTATGTATAGATATTGCCCGGAGTTATATATGTATATTTTTATAGTAATACTTATACCGCAGTACTTGGTTTAAAATCGTCCAATAGAGCACAATCTATGATGCTTACACCGCAAATACACACCAACACACACACACATACGCATAGATATATGTGTGTATGCATTTGTGAGTGTGTGTGTATCTATGTATATGAAAAAATCATTATATTTGTATATATTTCTTTCAAACTCTCTCCCTTTCTCACTCTCTCTCTCTCTCTCTCTCTATATATATATATATATATATATATATGTGTGTATGTGTGAGTCCATGTACATATACATCTATACATATCAATCTATCTCTCTCTGTCTCTCTCTCATTCTCTGTCTGTCTGTCTGTCCATCTCTCTCTCTCTCTCTCTCTCTCTATCTATCTCTCTCTCTCTCTCTCTCTATATATATATATATATATATATATATATATATATATGCTCTTCCATAGGAATAGAGCACTTTGGTGGATGAGAATTCATGCATAAATGAATATATTACTAAAATTCAGCCTAATTGAGTGTCCAGTTGCGTAGTTAAGAGGTGGGATATCGGTCTCTGGATTTGGAGTGAAAGTTTCAAACCTGCCGCGGGGCACTGGAAGAGATAATGGAAAGCTGTAGCCAAATTGAAGAGATACAAAACAGGTGTTTGTGAATGACTATATATATATATATATATATATATATATATATATATATATATATATATATATATATATATTGTTCACAAAGCTTTATAGCTTTGAACACAAGTTATATAAAAAAAGAACATTTTTTTGAAAAAAATTATGCCATTTCAGTCAGATACTCCCCAATAGCTATCGATATCTTTCAGTACTTTCCTCATGTTTCACACAGATACGGATATTAATGTAGTAGCACACATGTAATTTAAGCATTAAAATATCTCAAACCAGAGGACAAAATAAATGTACAAGTCTAGATTAAATACCTCTATCAGAAGTGAAAATATACTAGTGAAAAACCTGACGGTGGATGTGATACGTCAATCAAAGTGAACAACCTTTTATGACAGCATTAAGTTGTGAATAATGTTAGCAATTCGTGATATACTCGAAAATTATTTTCTCCCTTCCTTGTATAATTTTCTTCATGTGATTTTTTTCAGCCTGCTTAGCTTTCATTACCTAAATCTTGACTCAAAATTTGCGTTCTGTTTTAACATCAGTTTGAAACAAGCCTGCTGACAATAATGTTTTTTTTTCTTTTTTGCAATAACATTTTTTACGTAATTCTTTTCAGCACCTTAGTTTCCATTACCTAAATTTTACGTTTATATTTTCGTTGTGTTCTTACAACGATTTGATTTACGCCGACTGACAATTGTGGTACGCATCAATTCTAATTATACTGGTAACTCCTTTATTCCAGCAAGGCCCCTTAGAAGAACTAATCAGAAAAAAATTCTATTATCATTGTGAACCTCTACCGTGATTCACTATTTAGGCGACAACCACTTGTTTTGTAAGTATTCATCTTCATGCCCAGATATATTTTCCCATCAATATGTAATAAATTAAATGCTTCGAGAGTTAATTAAATTTAGATCTACGAGACAAAAATTCAAATGGACAAAAGAAAATTCGATTTCTTTGAGTTGAATTTGACACGTGATTATCAGAACAGTATTGACAGTTATGTTACAAACATGATGGCTTGATGTGCTATATTCATTATAATGAAACTATCCATACTATGCATTGATAAATCAGCGTAGTCTGTGTGTGTACCACAACAAATGATCTAAATAAAAATTGTCCTAAACTATTAGATTTAGTCACTGTTGCACTAAAATGACTATGGTAACTTAAAAAGCACATCTTGGAATAAAAAAGGTTTATCATGGTATACTCAACGAACAAAAGAAGAACATGTAGGCTTTTCGGTTCTTATGGTCAAAAAAGAAATTTGTGGTGTTTCAATGACTTTATGATATAAGAAGATTGGTATGGTTGCTCTTGTTACGTAGGAAAAGTCCAACTTCTGACTTGGGATGAAGGTTGGCAATGGGAAGACGCAGTTATATGTCTAATACCTTAAATTATCAAGCATATCAGAGTGAAATATTGACAGTTGCAAAGGAAATAAACTATGAAAATGTAACAGTAAAAAAAAAATGAAATTCAATGCACAAAGTTATAGATTTGTGGGTCTGTTTGAAATTAAATTAATCGTGAAATGAACCGAAAAATTTTCAATATATGGACAAAAGAAAAAGATATCAAACTTAGTGCAACTTTTGTATTGTTTACGCAATAGATAAAACGTTTTAAAAAGTATGTTTTTACTATGAATGTATTTATTTTATCAGAATGAAATAAGCCCTGGCGTATCTGTCAGATACATTTCTTAGATGTAAGACTACAAATCAGTTTCGGGTGACATCGAATCAAGGAAGGGAAAGAGATAACAAAAGCCTGATCTCGTTTAGTTGAATATGATATGTAATTATTAAAATAAATATGAGATATTATCTGAATAATAAAAAGAAAACACTGCTTTTGGGTTTATTATTCAGCAAGTCTTGAAATTGTATTAACTGTAGTGGCAGCTAAGCTGGTACGGAGTTCGAGACTTGCCTAGGACATCTCTTTTATTTGCAACATGTGCTGCTCACTAACGCCCGTTGACAGACAGCCTGGGTTGTCGTGATAAAAAGGAACTGAAATAAAGATGGAAAAAACATTCTTCAAAACTCAATATTTATTGTCATGTAACAAAATGTCTGACCTGTTGATCAAAGTATTTTATCCATCATAACAAGAATAAAAGAGAAAGAAAAACTCCAACATTGTAAACTTCGGTATTAGAGTCAGAAATGAACAGTTAAAAGAGAAATGACCTACGATGCGTTTCTGTTCTCTTGCTAACCAACTCTCTAGAGGCAATGAAAACTTGCTATGTTATGTCTCCAATGATTGCTCTGGTATGTTGTATTATTACTCCCGGCCAAATATGATCACAATACAATCAGTAAGTAGTAATAGAAATGTCTCAATGCGAGGTCAATGGTTAGGTAGTTCAATGATTATTGAAGGCGAAGCTAAGCACATCTTTGGGGCAAATATCCAATAATTCATCACTAACGTACGTTGAAAATGGCTATGGCTATGGCTATATATATATATATATATATATATATATATATATATATATATATATATATATATGAGTAAAAGATGGGAACAAACTTGAGAAAAAAAAGATACGCTATTTCTTGCGACGGGAATGAATTGATCTGTCCCTGAGTCCTTTGTCTCTCACTATATTTGCTCTAACAAAATCTTGGAACTTTCATTGTTATATTAAGTCATCTAGGAATCATACTAATCATTTGGGAAAAATCATCGATACCAAAATACAGTATATATATATATATATATATATATATATATATATATATATATGTGTGTGTGTGTGTGTGTGTATATATATAAATATATATATATGTATATACATATATATATAGTCTATATATATATATATATGTATGTATATATATATATAGTCTATAAACTTTAATATTTCAAACATCAAACTTTTCCCAATATATGTCGATGCAATTCGTGTAATCTGCCTCAGTTTGTTCCTCTGTTTCTCTTATGCTATGTTACCATGGTACAGTGTACATATTTTCTCTCGTTGGGATCATCAGTTGTTTATCATGTGACCGTTTCGGAGATTTTAAAAACAAAACAGTTATATTAACATGACACCTCAGCAGTGTTGATCAAACACCACTGCACTGTCTCTCCGTCTCTCTGTCTCTCTGTCTCTCTGTCTGTCTGTCTCTCTCTCTCTCTCTCTTACTACATTGCTAATGTCATACATGGAGTTCGTCATTTTATTAGAGGTATCATGTGTAATATACATAAACATTATTTTATACTAAGTATCATATACTTTTCAACAAGGCTTACTTACGAAGGTCATCCCAAAATGTATCCAACGACGACGGATCAGTGAGTATTACGGACGTGAGTCGCTGTTAGTGCCATTTTTATCGAATGTTCACCCATGTGAATATTGAATCTGTTGTGTTGATCTTAATCTCAGATGGCAATCAAAGCAACTAATGATATCATCTTAAAGAATTCTAATTACACAGAAAAAACTTTTTTGGATTATACTTATATATAAGAGAGAGGGCGGGAGAGAGATGGTGGGGAGAGAGAGAGGGAGAGAGGGTGGAGAGAGAGAGGGGGTTAGGGGGAGGAAGACAGAGAGGGAGAGATGGATAGATATAGTGATGAACAGAGTGAAAGAACGAGCTAGATATCTCAGTAAATAGACTAAGATGTCAGAATATATTATTGGATTTGATGTTTGTAAAAATACCCTCTTTCTCAATAACGTCTGATAGAATCTATATCGTCTGTTGTCACAATCATTTCTAGTGCCATGTACTCTCAAATGTCTTTTAACATCTTTCTCTTATTCTTCACAAATACAGTCTCATCCACGATGTTTTTGTTCTCAGAATACCTGAATTTTCACAAGATGCATGCAGTCTTGGAGTATATGTCAATCATTTTGTGCCATTTTGGCACGAGGCATATAAACCTGATACTTTTCAAACCTTCCCCCCGTCTCTAAAGTATCTGATATTTCATTGGCAACCATCTCACTTATGTCTCAAAAGGAGAAATTGACCTCATGTCATTGTCCATTCTTACGAAAGGAAAGCTGACACGGTGATCTCCTCTAAAAGCAACGTATAATACCAAATAAAGGCGTAAATCCAGGAAATCAATAAATGAAATTGGTGTATATCTAAACGGTTTGGTCTGTGTCAACAAGTCCCTCTGAGAACGTAGACACCGGAGAACTGTGGCGCAATAGATCTAAAGAACCCTGAAGGTAACATTGAAAAAAAGTCTGAAAAAAAAATTTGGGCTGGTTGCTGTTGGAACGATCGCTGCCACTGTTTGAGTGAAGCAAATTTGGGCTCTCTGAATGATCCGAATGATGGAAATAGGTTAATGGGAACTAAGTATACGTTGAGGTTTGGCTGTAGTAACTAGATGTACGGCAAGGCTCCCACTTGTAGACATTGAACATAAAACAAAACTGGGAATTGCTGAGTAGTTATTCCTTCCACCTCTGCAAATAATTCGACTTATAATTTTCTGTAGTTCAGTTCGCTGCCGAGTCATACAGAAGATTTCACAAAATGGTACACAATGTCTCTCCTATAAGCATACTGCACAAGGACTAGGATTGACAAGCCTGTCCCTGAAGTTAAGGGGTTACAGCAAACTTCAAATGCACTTTTTATAAGATCATTGAAGTTACACAACGTTTGTCCTGGTTAGTACCTAGTTTTGTAACCTTTGGACAATGCCGTAAGCAGAAAAAAAAACGCTTCAAAAGGACTGGAAAGTCGGAAGTGGATCTTACTACCAAATTCCCATGTGTACCTAACCACACAACGCCCTCAGAGATCGATGATATATACGGTTATTGGTATGAATGTCCCCAATTCTTTCAAAACAAAATCTTTTTGCTCGGCTTGCAGGGGAATTTCCACACCAGTACCCAATGCTACTCGACTCAGGCTGGGCGCAGGTGTTTCTACAAGGAACCCAAATCGAGTTAAGTGAACCTCTCGAAAATTTACCCCCAAGGTTTACTAGGAATCTATTTGCTGTTCCGTTATTTCCGAACGACCGAGAATTGTTCTAATGAATTGACCAGACGGGAGAATAATGGCGCTAAAGTTTCCATGGAAGACAAATATATTACAAATGAGTAAAAAGGATGAGAAAAGAAATCATATTAACGCCTGGATGACTGATTTAATAAGCCTCTTTGGTCCCTGACCAGTAAAATGGCGTCTCAAATAATATCAACCCATGATGTTTGTTCCGTGCATAATAGAATCAGAGGCTGGTATTGATTACAATGAATCAGTAAGCAGTTTTACTTACCTAATGACTATCGAGGGTTAATCACCCGCACATAATTCTGAGTCGTGTTCGTGCTGAAAAAATTGGTTTCATTCACATCAGAACAGCAGCAACACTCATTAAGACGGATCGAATAAAAATTATTTTATGAGACCTGGAAATTGAATTCCAAAATAAAAACCAATGTGTTAGAAAATTGTCGACATAGAAAAGTTAATTTCTATTCTTTTCCGAACACAAATAAAATGTTCTTTCAGAAAGAATTGTCATCATAATTTTTTTAAATTGACAGGCTAGCTAGCTGGCTTTGTACTTACCTACGTCTGTACTACACATACAGGCTGTATCAAAAGAGCTAGAGGGCTGAAGATTTCAACATTCACCCTTTACGTCAAAAAATGAACCTTTGCAAAAAAGAAACCGGGGAAGATTCAATTTGCAATGTAAATTTAAGCTGGTTTAGCCCATTGATTTGTATTTGGAAGTGTTTGTACTCGTTCTTTTTTAAAACAAAATAGGACTTTTCAATGATCACTGCACAACAAAAGGTAGGACAAGTAAATTATAAATTGGTCACATGTTTTTTCTAATTTTTAATTGATCACCCAAGCACGACATGTAGTCAGAATACGTTGGCCATACGACATTTTCGATTGAATGATTTACCAGACTTGTTTTATTTTAAATTCCAATTATTTTCTCATCCCACAGTCCCCAAAATTTTCTCTCAGGAATAAACAAGGCATTTTATTTTGTTTCACGCATTTATGAACCAAATATAACTGATAAGTTTTCTTTCTATGTTTTTCAAATGAACAAAGCCAAACATCTGGCTATGAGCGGAGAAGAAAGATTGAAAAAAGAGACGACGCATATGAGAAATAGAGAGAAAAAGATAAATCAATGGAAAAAGCAAAGGTCGAAACGCAATATAAATTTTGTCAAGTTGTTATAAAAGGTTAGGCGCCCTGTCCCTAAAGTGCCAACTCCCAATTGAGTATTGAACCAAATAACGAGGGTCTGGTTTTTGTTGAATGCGTCAGCTCAGTGAACCTTGCAAGTATCAAGTCTGGTCGAGACCAGGACTTTATATCAACAAGTTTCCCTGAAGACCACCTTGACAGGCTGCAAGCCCACCAAAAAGACACTTCTATCTTAATCACACAGCTTAAACTATACTCAATAACTTGCTCAGGGCCCAGTGTTCAGGACTCTTCGTACATGATGGAATTCGAATGATAAGTTACCAAGCAGATCATAAACGCAGTCCTCGTGAAATGCCAGAAGCAATGAAATAGGCTAACGGAAAAAAGATTAAATGAAAGTTTTAATACGTTTGGGATGTTTGGATAATT
>OY735232.1:17096393-17121393 GCA_963457665.1 Thysanoteuthis rhombus | reverse complement strand
GGATGTATATATTATTGTTTTATTGTATCTAGGCTCAAAGATCTATTTTGCTCAGTCTAGATGATTGCCTTTGATGTAAATAGCTCTAATAAACCTATTTTAGGCTGTTGTTACAAGACATTTTGCTTCTTTCTGAACGTCTTTTGAGAAAGGATATCCTGGATATTTCGTCTACAATTTCTTTTGTTTGTCTCAGGAAGTCTCCATTCAGTCGTTTCTCTTCCCATTTTTGGCTTATTGCTTTCGAGTTTTCTGCTCCAAAGTTTCTAGTTCTGTCATTCTTCTTGCAGTTTTTGGACGATATAATTATTCTCTCTGTCCTCAGGGCCTTTTGCTCATCCCTCTTTTTTCTCCAAATCTTCAACTTGTACCCAGGGTGGAAGATTGAAGGCTGCGGTCACGTTATTCCTTCTGTCCGTTTTTATTCTCTGTTATTTTACTTGAGCAATTTATCATAAGACGCAGAACTAAAGAAAGTAAAACACTACATCTACCTAGGACAACGAATCTCTATGAAACCAACATGAGAAAAAAATCAAGCTAAGAATCACTCCAGGGTTGCTAGTTCTCGGCAGGGCAAGTTCAACCTTCGAGAACAAGAGAATCGTGCTAGTGCTAAAAAGAAGGGTATACAGCCAATACATCATCCTGATAGTCACCTATGGAGTTTTTACATGGAAGCTAACCAAAATAGTGACCTTTAAACTGAGAACAATGCAACATGCATAAGATATGATCATGCTCAATATAATATGAAGATATCACATAACTGCAAAGACGAAACACAGGAGTTCAAGGCATCATAGAATCAATAAAAAAAAATAAATGGTAATTGGCTGGTCACCAGAATGATAGACAACCGCTGGACGTCATGAACTACAACACAGATCCCCAGAGATCACACATATAAGATAGTGCAACAAACAAGAAAAGTTAGGAATTGATGGCTCTGTGAAAAGAGGTCTGGCGAATCTTAGAGAGGGTCTATAACCTAGGACGGACGCTAAAAGGATGACGACGACGACGAAGACGACCACGCCGATGATGATGATGATGATGATGATGATGATGATGATGATGATGATGATGATGATGATGATGATGATGATGATGATGATGATTTTTGGATTGATGTTTCCTTCTAAGTTTCAACACCTCCATAGAGGACAGCTGTAGAAGAACCTGATGCCTTGGATAAGCCGAACTATCGTCTTATTTTCTGATCATTTCTGTTCTATAGTGATCTAAAATAAAATACATACAAATAAAAAGGCTACCACAACAGAAAGTATAAAAAGTTCAGATTGTTTATTTTCGCTGTTTTCATTCTGTTCATTTTTCCAATTTTCCCATTCGTATTTTCACAGTGCTACTCTCCCAGACACATAAGAGGCACCCTCATGCATTTGGCACAATGGACAATGTCCTTGTGCAATTTAGCAAAACCCTGTTGACCATATATTTTGAGAACGCATACATTGCTATCTACGTTTCCAGCCTCTTGCAAAACTACAACGAAAAGCATGACTGAAAAATCCAGTCTGTTCTACTATTATACTTATAGATTCAGAAAAGAAGGATTCATACCTCTACCTTTATTTTGGCCGCGGTTGCATTTGGCCTAACAGTTAACGTTGCTGAGAATGAGATCGATGAACCGAGTTCAAATCTTGGCAGTGACAGAAACGGTATTTTCCATGGTAAAGACACAAAACCACTTTTTCTTTCCGCTATTGGTAAATAGCAATTTGAGATTTTTAGCCCTGTAAGACAGCCAATTTTGGAATCGCAACCGTGACTGACGGTTCTTAGAAAAAGAGACAAAAACATAGTTTCATGTGATGCATATCTTGGGAAGCATCTTTGCTTTAATTTTTATCATTATAACTGATATCAAACAATCCACAAACAGACATTTTTAGATTTTATCCAAAAAGTAAATTCTGGCTGTAGAAAGATACTAATAATCGGTAACTGTAATTAATAATCTACTTAGAAAGAACTCGATGAATTGGACAGAAGAGATGACGAGTTTTTGTTAACCACGAATCAAGAAAGAAGTTTGTTTTCAAATGAAAAGTCAATCCCTTGTCTTTGGTTCTGTATGTTTTAATAAGAAAATCAGTGAATTATTATTTGTGCATTCATTTCTGATGGAAATATTTCCTTGAAATATTTGCCAAAAAATTTTTTCAATGTTGTCTGCAGATCATCAATGCTTGATTGATAAAAAAAGGAGAAACAGAGGCAGACGATTTTTATTCTTTCCAAAGTTATTTCTCGTTCATCGAATATCAGATACAAAACCGATCGTTGATTCAAATTAATACGGAAGAATCTCCAAGGATAATTAAAGTAGAAAATTCATACCAGTTTGGAAATGCGAATGAAATTCTGACTGATTTTTCTACCCTATTTCCTATCTTCAAAAGAAAAAGAAATCAAGCAAAGAATCACTCCAGGATGGCAAACCCTCTTCAAGGACCAGAAAATCAAATTAATCCCAGAAAAAAGGGTATACGACCAATGCAGCCTCTCAATAGTCACTTATAGATCCAAAATATGGAAATCAAAAATCTCTTTTATAAAAATTGTTCAGTGAACTGCAAGAGACTAACCTTCAAACAGAGAATCGTGCAACACGCATATGGAAGAATCATGTTCAATATGATATGGAGGGATTACAAAACATTACATTATGATATGGGAAAGTCTAAGACATCATAGAATCTCAAATGGCCGCGGGCAGGCCACGTTGCAAGCATAGGAGGCAACTGTCGGGCATCATGACTCACAACATAGATCCTGAGAGATTGTATGCAAAACTGAGGCTGGCAGATTATAAGATGGCCAGACAAAATAGACAGGTTAAAAAAGTATCGGCTCCGTGTTGCTCATGATAGAAAAGTCTAGAAAACCTAGGGTAAAGCCTGTGTCCAACAACAGATGATAGATGATAATGATAATGATGATGATTTCTGTGTCAATAATTTTCCTGTTTCATTTGCTACTCATTTACACGTCCATATTAAATTTCTAAAAAAAGCCAGCTATTCATTCAAAAAATTTCCTGACTATTCTTCATTTATTATATTTCATTTTTTTTTTTTACAATGTTCAAGCCACTCAATTCAACCGCCTTCTTTTGTGCAATCCATATCTAAAACTATACACTCTTTTCCTGGTAAAAAAAGGCAGCGAATAGATTTTTCCGAGTTGCAATGCTTGTTTGAAACTATTTTTTTTGTTAATCAGAGAACGTTATCAATCAAACCAGTATGAAACTAAGCTCGGTGTGACTCTTGCTGCACTACGGGGACACGATCTGGAATACCTTTGGTAAGATAAAGACAAGAATATAACTAAGGTGAGACAGGATTTCGACAATAATAATGATATTGAATTAGCCCCCTAGCCAAGAACACAATACAACTAAAGCAGGGGGAAAAACGAATTCGTCTTTTGAAGAAAGAAATACTAACAGGTGAACAATACAATGGTGGATTTAGATATTCCACTCTAAAGATTACAATGTTCAAAATCAGACTCGGAACAGACCAATAGATATCTTCAACGACAACAATTTGGAAAAATTGTGGTAGCCTACCTTAGAAAAGCAATTTCAGTTCTTTCAAACATACTTGAGTTTCTTTTAAGAGTATTTCACAATATTTGGTTATTTTATGGAAGATGAAAAAAGTTGTCAAATGAATCGTATGGGAATTGACAAGGAAAGAGAAACTTGGACGTTTTGAAATGTTCCATCAATTCTTCTTCACTAAAAGAAGTATATTCTATTAAACACAAATCAAGGAAGAACTTTGTTTTTTAATTGAAAATGAATTCTTTGTTCTCTATTCGGTGCATCTCTCTGAAAAAAAATCAGTGAATTCTTATTTCTGCATTCATTTCTGACGAGAATATTTCCTGGAATTATTTGCCAAAGAATTATTTCTATATTGTCGGCTGATCATCAATGATTTATTGATCGAAAAGAAAGAAACAAATGAAAGAAACTAATATATAATGACAGAATTATTGATGTATGGATCAGCAAAGGAGGAACATAAACCTAATTTGTTTGATGTTTCATCTTTAGTAAATCAAGAATTCTATTTTTAATTTTCATATAAAGTCTAAACTCAGCTCAACTGTTAGGCAGGACCTTCTTTCATTAAAAATGTCACTTAATCTTTTTTTTTTAATAGAATGTATGACTAAACTTAAAAAATTCACTTTTTTAAAATGAACTCGGCCATATTCAAATCTTGAACCATTTGAATGAACTTCTGCAAGACGAATATCATGTGCAACAATTACATCGGGGAAAAAAACACTAAGATCAAAATCGACGACAAAGAACTGGAGGAAGTAGATCACTGCATCTACCTAGGACAACGAATCTCCATGAGACCCTTGAGAGAAGAAGAAATCAAGCAAAGAATCACACTAGGATGGCAAACCTTTGGCAGAGCTAGCTCATCCTTCAAAAATAATAAGATCCCTTTAATCGTAAAGAGAAGGGTGTATAACCAATGCATCCTCCCAATAGTCACTTATGGAGCTGAAACATGGAACTTAACCAAGAGACAGACCAATAAATTGAGAACCATGCAACGTACACATGAAAGAATAATGCTGGGCCTCATGGAGAGACAACAAGACAGCACAGTACATACTGGAAGAGACAAAAGTCGGAAACAGCATAGAATCCATTGAAAATCTCAAATGGCAGTGGGCTGGCCATGTTGCAAGAATGGCAGACAACCGATGGACATCACAACTCACGATATGGATCCCCCCAGATCACATACGCAACTGAGGCCGGCAGAATATTAGATAGAGAGACGAGCTAGACAAGTTCAGGAAGTACTGGCTCCTGCGATGCCCATGATAGAAAAGTGTGGCAAATCCTTGGGAAGGTCTATGTCCAACGACGGACGTTAAAAGACTGATGATGATGATGATGATGATGATGATGATGATGATGATGATGATGATGATGATGATGATGATTTTTTTATCATGTGAACATTTCGGGCTATTTTAGCTAGTTTTTAGTTGGAAATGTTTCATGGTCTACGGAATGAATGTAAAAGAAAGACAAAGAATGGCTAACTGAATCAGCCTATTTTCCCTTGCATCAAAATCTCCAATTTAATAGTAACAGGCTCATTGCAATACCTTTTTTTTTACCATGGCAAGGAATGAAACGTTCAAGATAATAATAAATGCATATTTTAATCGCGTAAAATTTTGTGGAAAGTGACAGGATTATTTACGTATAGGTCGACAATTCCGATTCGCTCATGACCCTCTACTCCAAATAAATGTAATATCTATATATTTGCGGATACATATTGCGTTTATATATATATATATGTATATATATATATATATATATATATATATATATATATATATATATATATATATATATATATATATATATAATATATATGCGTTTATATATATATATATATATATATATATATATATATATATATATATATATATATGCGTTTATATATATATATGTATATATATGATATTATATAAAAACTTAATTGAAATGAGATCATCACGGCAAAGTCAATGTATCACTCACCTTGGGAAAGGCAAATAGAATAATAAATTTCTTATACAAAACTGTCTCGTTGAAAGAAGCAAATCAACCAATTATTAACGAGATGAGAATTCTTTGTATTACCGGCCGGCTGTTTAGCTCAGAGGGAAGGGAATCTGTACGTTGAAGCAGTTACCCTATTGGTTGCAGGTTCAATTCCTACATTAGCCCTATTTTCATCAATTGCTAATTCTATTAACGGTGTCTCGGTCGAGTGATACATTGACGATGTAATTAGTTTCTATATAATATAAAACAATAAAAAATCATTCTGTCGAATCACCGAGAGTCAGAATATTTCTGTAACTATTGCACTGATATCTTTAGGAAAGACAAATTTTAAACTTTTCTGAGAGTATCACCCATCGATGTGTGTGTGTGCATTAATTGGTAATTTTTGTTTCCTGAGTTGAATGAGATTGCATAACTTTATACATATGCATAAACTATAACTAACTATAATCTTCCAACTAACACAACACGATTATTAACGTGAATATAGACGGGTATATGGATGATTTCGTATTTGAGGACCAACCTACCGACTCTGACATTAGCAATCTATATATATATATATACGTGAGTGAACGTGTGTTGATTTAGTTACATTCTCATATATCTGTTAGTATGAGTAATATTCTCACTTTTATCTATTTCCTCCTCCGCAACTATACATTCATTCTTTCATAAAAGGGATTATATATATATATATATATATATATATATATATATATATATATATTAGAATTAACAGAGATGAATTTTCACAGTGTTTTAACATCGTGCAAAGTTATTTTTTTCATTGGTATTGAAAATTCTAAATTGGAAAAAATGAAGTTCGTATGTATACATTCATATGTACAGCTTTTCATAAAAATACATCTTCAAAGTGGCATTATTGAATATATATATATATATATATATATGTATATATATGTATGTATATATATATAGTGTGTGTTTGTATGTGTGTGTTTCAATGATATGAGTTAATGTATGTATTGTTTTTCTTCAGATGAGGTCATTCCTTTTTGTTTTTATTAAGAATAATCTGTAAACAAGGTTCCATTTCGAAATTAACCGTTTATTTCTCTTTTTATTTTATTCATTTTTTTGGATAACCCACTCCCAATCAAACAGTTGTTTTCAGTACCCTGAAACTAAAGATAGGATCTCGTAGATTGGAAAAGAATTGAGTCAAAAAAAGCAATCAGTCTTTTTTCTTTCTTTTTGATTCGACCTCCAAGGACAGATACACTTGCAATATGTCTACTCAAAATGGCGTCAGCAATACTGACTGCAACAATGTATCGCCTTTTTCTTTAAAGTCTCTCCAATACTCGGCCAAAAACCAATAGTAGCACTGTATCGATGACATATCTCGTAAAACAATGTACACAAAATATTTTTTCCGAGAAATCCATATCAATTGTCAATATCGCAGTTCGTGAAGAAGCAGTGCTGGTTAGCCACTGAATGGGAACCATCACGTGATCAGCATCTCTTGGCAGCATGCTATCCTGAGGGTGATCAATTAAAAAGTTGAGAAAAATGATGCTGAATGAATGTTACGTTTTCCACCGTTTGTTTGATCACTAAAAAGTCTGATTGAAAAAAGAAATAATATCAACGCTCCCGGAGATCTAATTTAGCATAAACTGATACTGCAAATTGAAACCCGTTAAAATATATTTCGGTAGGAAAATTTTAAAATAAAAAAAACGTTTTTTTTTTTTTTTGTTGACATGATTAAGAAGTGAATATATAGATTTTCTGATCCGTAGATGGAACTATGCTGAATGGACATATGATACATATATACATGACTCATTAGCCAGAATCACTTGAAACTGAAGAAATATTTGTTGACTATATCAACTGCGTAGGTCGAACGTTTCTATAAGTCCTGAGTCTGTTTGAGGAAAAAATGCAAGAGGAATTGCATGTTGATTGGTTAGCAGTCGATCATTCAATACTTGTAAGTCAGGGATTTTGTACTTTCATTTCAAAATAATGGTTTCAATTTCATTATCCTGTACTTGGTAGAATACCTATAAACCAAAAGTGACTCTTTTTCATTTTATTTTTATGAGTTAATTTTCAAATACTGTGAATACAAGTAGCTGCTCTCTAGCGAGCCATCAATGCATCTTCAGTTGGTAAACGTGAAATCCATATGTAAAATTTTCAGGGAACAATGCCTGGTTCTTTTACGCAGGTCCCTGCCACACAGTCAATAATGTGTCAAAATTTAATTGGTGTAAAAAACATCGATCGAAGTATAAATGTGGTCATAATAAATTCTTTGTATGAGATAGTCGGTGTTTACCACTGAAAAATAGGGTTAAAAACATTTAGAAACATTTAGATTCTGAAGATTCTAAATGTATTGATAATCCGTCAAGATAAAGCCCAAAAAGTCCCTCCTAATTTCTGTCGACCAAACGGCACGCCCGTGAGTGCTGAAACTCACAAATGCATAAATAAAAAAACACAATCGTATACACATATAAAATGAATAAAATCTTTCGCCATTTTTATGGTAGCGATAAAAAATGGCGAAAGATTTAATGTTTCGCCGTACGTTTGTTTTGTAAATACCAAAATAAAATCAAAAACTAACACAACAAGCTAACCTTACTCTGTTTGACTGACTAACCTTAACCCTGAATCCAAACCCCAACATTATTATCTCGATAAAATAATAACAGCCAAGTTTTCGAAATATCCTCTTTTCATATTTACACTAATTTAACAAGCAAAAATACGATAAGTTGTAACAGTTGTGACACGTACTTGATCTTTGAATTCAGGGTGATCAACGCAAAGCTAATCTGCCAAAAAAAAGATGGAACATGCTGAAAATCCCGAGTATGTGTTTGCATGAATGTAGATCAATGGAAATCAAATAGTGTAACAGAAGCAACGAACTATCATACATACAGGACTTCAAAAACATTTATATACAAATATTTGAACAACTTGCAAAAGAGCACATTTCGATATTTCGGGGAAAATTGTTTCTGTAGAAAGACAACCGAATTAATTAGAATGATAAGTTGTTTTTATCTAATATGAAATTTGTGTTTTCAGAGATTTAAAAAAATTCATTTTTGCAAAAGGAAATATGAAATTATCGCTACAGTATTAGTTGTTTTGATATGGAAAGCCTTTTATTCTGATGAAATCAATTGGAGTGGAATTTCCAGAGAAGCAAAGAGTGGGGAATATGTTTAGCTCTGGACAAGCACGTGTTCTTTTGGTTCCAACATTTTGATTATTCTTGATATTGGTTCCCAGTATACATGTCATCACAAGCTAAAGAATCACCGTTAATGACTTGCACATGATATTAAAGACAAAGAAATAATTTTTTCATAATAAAGAATTGATGGTTGGACTGAAACTCCGCACGTATGTGCTTGTTTTATGAACAGGTTAGTATGATATCCTTCCTTCGTACAGGTAGCCAGGATATCCATAAAAGGCTTCACGTGATCGAACATTACAGATGCTATCTCTCCTAGGGGTCATAAGATGAGAGCATCATCCGCATACTTTAACCAGATCGATGGCTTCAATACAGAGGAACGTGGGGCCTGATAAAGAAAAAAAAGGTTTACAATAACATATATAATTTTGACTACACTATTTACCTCTATCTAAATATTTAGTGATGTTTATAGAACTATCACCTCGGACTGTTTGTCTCTCCAGCAATGAATAAATAATGCAACTGGAAATAAGGAGTGAATTTTCAGCCAGAGGGAGAGCTAGCTTACGCTTAGCTGCTCAGACCTACAGATACTTCATAGCCAAAAAGAATGAATTAGGATAAATGTAAAAAAAGTAGTCAAAATTAAGTTACAATACTTATAATAATAATAATAATAATAATAATAATAATAATAATAATAATAATAATAATAATAATAATAATAATAATAATAATAATAATAATAATCAACCATGGGGAAAAGTGGTATCAGCACAAGCCAGAGGCAGTTTTGGAGAATGACAACCACAAACTACTGTGGGACTTTGACATCCAAACTGACCACCTCATCCAGGCAAGAAGGCCGGACTTGGTAATAGTAGACAAAAAAGGGAAGGCCTGCCAAATAGTAGACGTTGCTGTACCTGCAGACCATAGAGTAAAAAAGAAGGAGGGTGAAAAAAGGGAAAAATACCAGGACTTAGCAAGGGAGTTAAGGAAAATGTGGAACATGAAAACCAGGGTAGTACCGGTCATAGTGGGCGCACTAGGAACTGTCCCCAAAACGCTGAGGGAGAGACTGGAGGAAATTGGGATTAGGGGGAGGATAGACACCGTACAGACCACAGCACTACTGGGAACTGCACGGATACTGAGGAAGGTGCTAGAGATATAAGTACTGCAACGAATAGTAGCTCTGTCATGATATGCGAAAGAGGGAGGAGACGTTAGCTGAGGACCTGAGGAGACTTATTGTCACTCAGCCTTCAGCGATAACCACTGGGCAACCGGTTAGAAACTGTAAATCGTAGAATTACTGCGACCTATGAGTACTAGGAGAGGAGGGCTGGAGACTTGAGGAGACTTGCTGTCACTCAAACTCCAGCGGTTACCACCAGGCAACTGGTGTGAGATTCCAAATAATAATAATAATGTACCAACAACCTCAGATCTATGTTGGGGTTGTATCGCAGTTATCGTATTCTGTAAGTGAGCCATAACGTCTGATCAGGGTTTGATCACAACATATGTGTGTGAATTAATCAAACACTTCATTATATATTAACAGTTCCATTTATATGTATTGAAAAAAGCCTGAGTCAATAGGTTTCAATATAATTAATTCCTTGCACCTATGATAAATTTTGAGGAAATGTTTTTAATTTTCTATGCATTCTAATGTTTCAGCGTGGTTGAAGCCGGTGCAAACCGGAAGATAAGTTTTCTCAGCAATGGTGGCTGAAGACGTAGCCAGCGTATGTGCACTCTTTATGGTTTGATGTGTACAGAAGTTGTCTTGGTCCAAAAGTCTCCAGTTCCAAATTTCAGTTAAAGACAACTTTATTGGAAGAAATAGCGACTGGTGCAGACCCCCTTGCAGAATGGGTTCTGCAACCACATCATTGACTTTTTTTGTTATCGAATAAACGAATGAAGACAAGATATACACAGAAATGAATGAAGAAAAGGAGAACGGAAAACTTTTGGTTTGCAATTTTTGAACCAAACGAAGAAAATGCAGAAAGGTGAAGGGAAAGACAAAAGATAAAAGTCAAAGGTCACCGGTCAGCAAGCAAAGTTGGAATGAATTAAAAAAGACTAACAAGTCTATTTAGTCTCTCAAGAAACTATCATGTGATCACTGTCTTTTGGCAGCATGCCGTGTTGGGGATGAACAAATAAAAGAAATGGGGATAAGGTGTGATCAGTAAATAAGTTTCATCTCTTCCAACATTACGTAGGGCGTTGATCATTAAAAAGATCGAGTTTTCAAGAGAACACAGATGTAACTAACAATATGTTGTTTAATATGTTCCATGTCTCTTTTCAGGCTATGTAGATTATTTTCAGCATCGACACCCCTCTTCCGGCAAAACACATTTTCAATCAGTTAATGGAATAAACAAAATAAAATCTCTCAAAATCAATTTGTTTATCTCTTAATTACGACAAATCTGTTGTAAAAACCTTCAACATCTTCTGTATTAAATAACTGTACGGCAAAAATAAGTGAAAAAACAATTCATTATTTCTTAATTGAACCTTGATTAATAAGCCTAATCATTTGGTGAAATTAATTAACCATTTTTTCTGCTACAGATTTACCTGATTGTTTTTCATTTCGTTGCATCTGAATTCTCTCAAGATTCTTCGGAAAAAAATATTCATACTGTGCAGCACACTCAGTGCAATTCCCATTCATTTTCGAAGTATATGAAACTTTTGAAAAATGTTTGATACGTATAATTTTATCATAATTAACACTCCCTTCTTTGGGGCTGACCAATCTTAGATAAAGCATACGTTTACTATAAGGTACAAAGCAATGCTCTTCCAACTGGAGCACTTTGGTAGATGGGGAATTATGCATACGTAGATATATTGCTTATTTTGATCAAACTGGATGTCCAGTTCTGCGTAAGGTAGTTGTAGAGCATCTGTCTCTGAGCAAAGGTTTCAACCCTATCTAACAGTACAGGGAGGGATACTGGATTGTCCATAGCCACACTGAAGTATTGTAATACAACAAAACAGCTGACTTTGTTTCAATTATCAAAGATACGCACACACACACACAAACACACACACACACACGTATATATATATATATATATATATATATATATATATATATATATATATATTTATATATATATATATATATATACTACTTACAGATATAAAGTTCAATGTCATACTTTTTATGAAAATCAAATTATATATATATATATATATATATATATATATATATATATATATATATATATAATGTGCGTTTTTGTCATATTTTTGAGACATGTTTTACTTGACGAAGCGAGCTTTCTCAAACAAAGAATATTAATTGAAAATACAAGAAATACGATCAAAGAAAGGAGATGAAAGGGTATTGGATTTGGAATTATCTCAGTTGCACACTGATACTTACACACCTCCTTTGCCTAATCTCAGAAGAGGACTATGAATATCTTTCCTAAAAAAAGTAGTTTAAAAAATATTTTAATAATTTGTAGTTAGCTACTAAATAGTAAAAGAAATAAATGTCAATGACTTTCGATCAGGAGCGTAATGAGAGACTGGGAGAACCAGGGATGTCTCTTTGACCCATCCTCCAAAATCCAATGCAGTGACTCCCAATTTTGGGGCTGCAGACATCTGGGGCTCACAAAGATATTATTATAGATGGGTAGGCAAACCTTCGAGAGAACTATAAAATAGCGAGTCATTTCAAGGTCTGATTCCTTGGAGGACCCCTACTACATTAGATAGGTTATAACTTTTTTAGAAACGATTTTCATGAAGTTTTGGAGACCCCTTGCATTGGAAGACCCAAGGAGTACGATTTAAAATTCTTTCCATCAAATTGATTTTCGTTCTTATACAAGTAGTTACTGTAAAGATTAAGTAATAAAACACTTGAGAAATTCTAATTTATAAGAACACTTGGATTTTATTCAACTTTAGATGGGAAAATGCGAAAACCAAGACAAGTATAAAAAAATTTGGACTAAAAAGTGCAGCACTTGCAGCCATGTGCATTGGTTAAATTCTTATACCTTCCACGTCCGGTGTATTTTCTGAAAAAATAAATGAAACATAAAATCTGAATGTGAATCCTTGGGTTAATTTTACAGGTTATTTTGACACATGCGTTCCTTGGTCAAATCCATATCAGTGACCGGTGACTTGATTTAGTTGGTCAAATGATTCAGCAATACGTCGTGCTCTCATTGAACTCGCATGAATTATCAATCCTTTGATTACGTCAACCATTTCACGTTTTTGTCATACCATTCATTTTATATAAAGATTAAAGAGAAACTTTTGATATATGAATACTATATACCGTACTTTTTGCCTAAGAAAAAATCTGGTTAAAATATTTTTCCTAAGAATCGTGAAAAAATTGAACATATTACATAGCAGTTTATTTCACACGGCTCTAAAATGGTGTCGTTTTTATGTAAAACATGGAATCTAAGTGAATCGATCGTCCACTTAGAATAACTCAGAGAGCAATTGGATGAGCAATGTTAGTAATAATGTACAGGTAGAAAAAGATCAGAATAGGTCAGTGAACACACTAGAGTGTAACACCTCATAGAAAAAATCAAGAGATATAAATAGATTTGAATTCCATATTTAATCTTTATTTTTTACGTTAAATTGATTTTTGAATACGGTGTAACCTGAATATATGCACCTTCGACTTGAATCAATTTTGAGGTAAGGATTCTAAATTTAATCTCGTTGAGCTAAGTTCAATAAACACTCTTAAGTGCTAAATTGTTGGTGAGGTCAGAGAAGGCAGTGGCATTGAAAAGATCCATCCAAATTCAATGAGCGGTTGTCGGGGGATGCATCACATTTCAATAAGCAGGTGCAGAATAAGCTGGGGTAATCTGTCGCAATTTAATAAGCAGGGTTGGACAGGAAACTATAAGAACTAATACAATTTAGTAGGATTTCGTTAGTGACAGATTTTTAGTAGAGTTCGGATAGGAGCATTGGAAGTACAGAAACAAATTAACGAGGGAACAAAAAATTCTTCTGATTTTGGAAGGATAATCCAACTGATATCGGTGGATAATTGTGTTTATGAACATAAGTTTTTAACCACGTCCCACACTTTGCATTGTTTATAATAGTCTTTTGATGGGGAAAAATAACTATTCTATAGTTTTCCCCACCAATGCCAACTATTAAGAGACAGAAGACAGAGATGGACTCTCAAAAATTAATTACTAGGGACGAGCTTAATAAGTGCAGGGGTTGGGAATCTTTTTCTAAATCAATAAGGGGGAGGGATGGACATTAAGCACTCAAGAGTAATATAAGTTGAATAAATATCTACAAAGGTCCCTGCCAAATAAACAATGGTTAATAATCGAGTCATGAAGGCTATCAGTTTAGGGAAGAGTGTTTGCTCTTCATTAAGTCCTCTGCAACTGAGGCCCTCTGTCAGACTAGGCGGTGCCAAGTATAATTCGTTTTTCATTGGATGCGAAACTATTTAGTCTTCTTTACGGTGAGGCAAATATCGTTAAATGACTAATCGAATGGCAATGTAAAGTGAAGAATTCAAACGCTGAACAAAAGCAAAATCAAAAACCAGGGGCTGATTCAGTGATGATGGGGGGGGGGGGCAAAGGTATGGAGTTCAAGTGGAAGTATTTATTTTCACAAATGAATTAGGAAACAAATATCAAACAAGAATATTCTTCAAGTTGATTAATGATTACATGGTATTCTGTATATATTTTTTTATTTATAAAATCTCTTTATCTAAAAATCTGAAAAAGTGTTAATTGAGTTTCTCCCAAATTAAGGGAGGATCCACATTCAATGGGCCCTACCCATGTATTCCCGCTTACAACACTCTCCAAAACCTCAACTGGGTTTGACATGTTTTTTTGTACCCTGGAAAAGAATCAAAGATTTTTATTGCAGGAAGATAACAAAATAACAAAAACTTGGAAAATCATTTCAGGGCAATAATGAACCGTATTTAACTGACATCCCAACCCCAGGCTGACTACGTACTTATTTTATTGACAAATATTCATTTCGTGATGGACCATTTATTTAATTATTAATAATTGTTCTTCTATTTGGCATTTTCACATTAATTTTCCAAACATTTCCATTCTTGATAATAAGTTTCAAATCATGAAACGTCATTTTCGTTTGTGGGTTGTTATTTTCTGATTGCTTTTCGTGTGGAAAACAAAAAATAGCTATAATTCCGTTCAAACCATGCTTTTGTGACGAGAACAGTGATATATGTAGTCATTTTTCTTCCAATAACCATTTAAAGGTGCACAAATTAGACCGTTCAGGAGAATGAATTTATATTATCCATTTTGTTGTCTCAAAAGCAGAGTTTGTTGGGAGTAATTGATATTTTCTATACTTTGGACAGAAAAGTAGGAATATATTACCAAGTTTTATTTATAAGACAAGTTGATGATGATGATGATGATGATGACGATTATTATTATTATTATTATTATTATTATTATTATTATTATTATTATTATTATTATTATTTGGAATCTCACACCAGATGCCTGGTGGTAACCGCTGGAGTTTGAGTGACAGCAAGTCTCCTCAAGTCTCCAGCCCTCCTCTCCTAGTACTCATAGGTCGCAGTAATTCTGCAATTTACAGTTTCACACCGGTTGCCCAGTGGTTATCGCTGAAGGCAGAGTGACAATAAGTCTCCTCAGGTCCTCAGCTAACGTTTCCCCCCTCTTTCGCATATCATGACAGAGCTACTATTCGTTGCAGTACTTATATCTCTAGCACCTTCCTCAGTATCCGTACAGTTCCCAGTAGTGCTGTGGTCTGTACGGTGTCTATCCTTCCCCTAATCCCGATCTCCTCCAGTCTCACCCTCAGCGTTTTGGGGGCAGTTCCTTGTGCGCCCACTATGACCAGTATTACCCTGGGTCTCATGTTCCACATCTTCCTTAACTCTCTTGCTAGGACCTGGCATTTTTCCCGTTTTTCACTCTCCTTCTTTTTACTATATGGTCTGCAGGTACAGCAATGTCTACTATTTGGCAGGCCTTCCTTTTTTTGTCTACTATTACCAAGTCCAGTCTTCTTGCCTGGATGAGGTGGTCAGTTTGGATGTCAAAGTCCCAGAGTAGTTTGTGGTTGTCATTCTCCAAAACCGCCTCTGGCTTGTGCTGATACCACCTCTCCACATGGTTGAATCCTATTTGTTTGCTTATTATCATTATTATAATTATTATTATTTTTATTATTATTATTATTATTATTATTATCATCATCATCATCATCATGACAGTGACAACAAGTTTCCTCAGGTCTCCAGCCCTCCTCACACTTCTCCCCCACCTATCACAGCATGACCGCTGTTCGTACCTCCACCACCATTTGTGGTTTGTTGTAGTGTCTTTTTTTTAATTTTGTATTGTTTTTTTTTTCTCTCTTTCCCATTGTCTTCTCTCTGTTAGACCACTGCTAAAAGCTGGGGTCGTAGATTGCATATTTCTAACACTCTCCCCAGTATTCGTACAGTCCCTAGCAGTTCTACATTCTGTATACTTTCGATCCTTCCTCTTATCCCTAGCTATTCAAATCTCACTTTCCATGTCTTTTAGTACGGTTCCAAAAGCACCAACTATAATTAGTACTAGCCTGACTTCCATGTTCTACATCTCCTTCATTTCTTTGGCCAGGTCCTGGTAATTTTTCCAGCTTTTCACTCTCTTTCCAATTTACTCAGTAGTCTGCAGGCAGAGTCTCATCTATTATTATTATCCTCCTTTTGTCCAATATTAATTGGTCTGGTCTTTTGCTTGGTTGAGATGGTCAGTGTAGATGCTAAAATCTCAAAGTAAATTGAGATTTCCATTCTCCAGGGCTGACTCCGGTTTATGCTTGTACCACTATTTATTTGCTCAATTCCCTGTGTATCCCTGATGTTACCCTAGAGTGTCTGTGTTTCTACTCCTTCTTGTCTAGTAGACTACATTCACAAGTTATGTCATTTACGGTCTCATCCTTTTATCCACCTAAGTGGCATTTGCTGTTTGTTTGTGTTCGTCGATTTTTTGTTTTAATATAGTTTGGGTTACCATGATGGGCAATTCTGTTTACTTCTTCAGGTTTCCCTTTGGTAGCCATGTCCATGATTTCTCGTCTGCAACATCCCTTATCTGCTTTTTTAATTCCCTGTATCGTGTTTTCCTTGTTTGCTTTGCTGCTCCATCGGATTCTACTTTTTGTTCGTTGCACTGCTTCCAGCGTTCTTTATACTGTCTCCACTGTTTGCTTGCACAAACCTTTCCAGACCTGTTTTGGCCTTCTGGGCACCGTTCTTTATTTTCATGAGTCTTTTGTCACCTTTATTTTCTCTTCACGTACTATCTATCCGTGACATATCTGGGGTATAAAGCCTTGTGCATTGTTTTGATATTTTTGTTCACGGGTCCATTGACTGGGTTTTTTCCTTTGTCCATCCAAGGAACGATCCTGTGTATCTTACTACTGATACAGCCCATTAGTTCATTTCTTTTTATCAGGTTCCTGCTGTTTAGTTTTGTGTTTGATGTTTCCCTTATCTCCCTAAGGTATTTTTGTTGTTCTCCTACATTTTTCCCATTTTTATTGTGTCACATTCGACAGCCCTCAGGTATTTGTACGGGTCTTGTGTGACCAGTGCTCTAATCCTTTTGCTGCCCGGGAGTTCGATTTCTTTCTCCTTTTGCAAGCCTTCCTTTGTGTGTTACCATAATTGCATATTTGTCAATTCCAAACTCCATCCCAATGTAATTCCTTCTCTTTGTTGAACAACATTTCTAGCTCTCCCCTGATCTTTGAAAATACGTTTATGTCATCCATGCACATTATATGGTTGACTTTTCCCTTTGTTTTGGGTAATTGGTATCCTATGTTGTTTTTCAGAGTTCTGTTGAGTGGTATCATTGTTAGAAGAATCAGTAATGCAAACAGATAGTCTCATAGGAAGATCCCCTTGTTCATACTTACCTCTGCTATTTTTTTCTCCTCTGGCTGTCAAGTCAACTTCCTTGGTATTTATGAAGTTGGCAATGAATCTCACCACTGGTTCACTGATATTGAACATTCTGAGGCATTCGAGAATCCAGCTGTGTGGAATTACGTCGTGTTTTATTTTACATTTATCCCAACCAAAACAACGTTTTTTTTTCCTTCCTTTTCTCGCATCTTTCAAGATCATCTGGTCGATGTAGAGCAAGTCATCCGCCCATAGGTTTGTTTCCTGCATCCTTTCTTTTCATCTGGTAATTGTCCCCTTCTTTCCATACATATATGTATACATTCTCACCACTTTACGTCCATTGAGGATTTTCACATCGTGGTTGGCACGTGATGATGATTATCTTCATCATTAGCTGCAGTTATATGTTGTACTGATTCGGTTTTCACAGAGGTAGTGACAAGCGATTTTCAAACGGATCAAGTGACGGGAAGACATCTCAAAACACACAGGTAGACATAAATCTTCTTTTAGATGAATTGAGGGCTTTATATATAGTACTGTCCACTGATATATTCCTTTTGAAAAACATATCTCTCAGAGAAAAAGTAGAGAGTTGCAATTGAACATTACAAATCAAATGAAGTGGAAGGGATCTGTGGAGACGGTGTGTGTGAATCTTGTGCCCTGTCCGTGGCCCTGGGGTTTGGACGGATGAACTTCAGTCAGACCTTGATATTAACTTTTCCCCCCGTTGGTCTCTGGTTTCATCGACAATATAAGAAAAATCAAAATCTTTAAGATCCTTATCAGAAACGTCAGTTCCAATTAAGTCGCATATTTTGCAATGATAGTCATGCAATAAGATCGAACGATTTTTCCGCCATATCTGACGTTTAAAGGTGAAGGAAGAATAATGTTCTCATAAAAATAATCAAATAAATAATATTACATGAGGCTATATTGGAATTTTTGCATCGCTGTAGCTGTTTTACACATAAACAGAGAATATATATATCTGTACATATCATAGAGAAAGTGAGAGAGAGGAGATAGAGATACTTGAATGGTGTCTAAAATGTAATGTTTTATGAGAAACGGATAGTCAAAGTGAAAAACAGCAACCAATAATAGGAACCATCTATAATCAAAGTATGTTCTATATGATTGAACATACTTTTGCCGACGTGTAACCATGTCATTTATCATTTCTGCGGTCGATAGATTTTCAGAAAGCTGAGTGTGTCTTTGTTAAAAGATTGTTTCTTTCCTGGATATGAACAATCATTGAAGTTCTCATCACGAAAACCTAGGGAACCAACACTAAATAGTAAAACATGAACCAATCTTCGAATAAATGCTCGTTGGACGTTTTGTGCAATTCCAGTAAATTGGAGCCATAGAGTAAAATCCTAAGAAAATGGTCTTCGTCCATTTTGTTTATGGGATAATAACTCAAAGATGGAAACGGTACGGAATTCAGGAATTACGACATGAGGTCTTGCTAGTCATTCAATCGATACCATCACGTGACAAACGTTTTTTGTCAGCATGATCAATTAAAAATTGAACAAAGACAATGATCAGGGAATAAGTTAAATCAAATGTTTGAATAATAATAATAATAATAATAATAATAATAATAATAATAATAATAATAATAGTAATAACAATCCCATCAGGCAACTGATGTGAGATTCCGAATAATAATAATAATAATAAAAAATTTACTCTGTGATTGAATGTCTTATTATTAACAATAATAATAATAATAATAATGATATTAATAATAACAATGCTATTTTGACTACAGGCTGCCCCTGATGATTTTGTTCTGGGCTTAGTTAAAGAAGTTTTCTTTAGATTCTAATGATACTTAACGTTTGGCTTTGAGATGAACTCTGATTATCTTCGAACATTTTAATGATATTTTACTTTGGTTGATTATTCTTGATATTTTGATGGTATCTTTGTACCTCTGAGATGGTTTTCTTTGTGAGTCTGAGGAATTTTCTCTTGCAATGAGAAGGCCACTGCCGAGTTGAAAAAAGTTGTTTTTTTAGACCTGCACGTGGGTAAGTGGAATTAAAATTAAATTTAAAATTATTATATTTATAATTTATAATTCAAAATGAGTTGTCCCATAGAAGTATAGAAAAGCGAGGGGCGAGTATATATATATATATGTGTGTGTGAATGAACTTTTCCACTTGCAACCTCCTCCCCCCCGCCCCCGAGATTAGTATAGTATAAATTGGCGGTGGTCGCTTGGCCATGTACCCAGCGGGCATTGGAAGAAGAAGAAAAAACAACGAATATCGAAACTAAGTCAAGACTTATAACATTTAGGGGAGACATATGATCTTTAATGTATGTAACCCCCCTCCCCAAGAAAAAGGCTTAGTGTTATTTCTTTAGTTCAACAATCAGGCAAATGTCATATCACTACATAGATATCTCTGCGAGCCTGAATGGCTTGTCCTTGTGAGGCCATACCCTGGGTGGTAGGAGCTGGTGGGGCTCTTCGATTACCACTGTGCACATCGGTCTCAATGAACCCACCAAGGTATGGCGCTACCTTAAAAGAACCAAAAGGGCCGGTGGGGCTCTTGGGCTATTTCCGACTCACATCGGTCTTAACCAACCCACCAAGGTCTGGTACTACCTCCAAAGAACCAAAAACCCCAATCATGACAGTACAACCAAACCATTTTACCGCAAAAAACGGGGCACAGATCCAAGACCTGTGTGTCGTAACCGGCAGATGTTCCCTTGTTAGCCACCAGGAGGGACCCGGTCGTCATCCTGTGACTGCTGGCCAAAATCTCGGCTCGTGTACCCTTAATGGCCTTCAGGAGGGACACAGTCGTCACACAGCTACTGTTGGCCAAAACTCGTATACCACTAGTGATATCCAGGGGAAGCGCAGTCCTCATGGGGCGACTGCTATAAAGAACAAGAGAAAGAGATGGACAAGGGAAGAGAATAGACTAGTTATGTACTGTTACTATAAAAGCAAGCCTTCAGTGCGATCTTATAGAGAGCGTATGCTCCAAATATGGAGGGAAAAATCTGCTGTGGAAGTATCGAACCAACGCCTTGCTGACCAAGTAAAGCAAATTCAAAAGAAGAAATGGTTGTCTCAGACTGAACTACTAGAGATTCGCATTAATGTAGAGAGAGATCCAGGTGACACATCTGAAAAATGCCCCCCCCAGCACAACTAGTACCAATAACAAAACTAGAATAATCCCCCATGAGACCCCCACAGTAAGCTACGCACCAGAGGGTGATGACGAGGCACCAACGGAAGAAGAGAAAAGCAAAATACAAGCTTTGAAAGAGATCATGCGAGGAGAGAAAACAACACTCCCCTCCCTAAGAGACAAAGACAGAAAGAAAGTCGGAGAAGTGACCGAACAGGTCAACTGCCTCTTACAGCACATAGAAACAGACACCCTCCTAGAACTCAACAACCTAATTTATGCAGGGGCGAAAATGGTAGCACAAAGCTTCACAACACAAGATAGGAACCTGGGCAATAATAGGGAAGGGAAACCCAACTGGGAGAGAAGGTTACAAAGGCAGATCTCCCAACTACAGAGAGACGAAGTACTGCTTAGAAATACACCACACACAGACAGACCACGAGTAAGACTTTATAACAAATATAAGGTAGCGCAAAAAGGCATCGCAACTGTAGTCGAAGAGTTACACCAGAAAAGACTAGCTAAAGAGGCAAGACTAAAAAGATACAGACTAAGAACGGCCCAATACACACAAAACCGCACATTCCAAAACAATGAGAAAAAGTTTTACCAAGATTTAAATGGGGAAAGAAGGCAGGACATAAAACCAGATGCCACAGAGGCCAAGAACTATTGGAATAGCATATGGGGGCACCCAAAAAGACACAATGTAACACCGCAATGGTTAGGAAACATGAGAAAAGAACTAGAAGATATAGACAAGGGAGAACCAATAGTACTGAATGAAACCACATTGAAACATACTCTTAGGAAAGTAGCCAACTGGAAAGCACCGGGTCCCGACGGGATCCATGGGTATTGGTTCAAAAAGTTCACCACGTTACACGGCAGACTAACCCTCCTACTCCAAAATTGTCTAAATGAAGGCAAAGCACCAGAATGGATGACTAAAGGCAGAACCACCCTCATCCAAAAAGACCTGGGGAAGGGGAACATAGCAAGCAACTATAGACCAATCACTTGCCTACCACTTATGTGGAAAATCCTGACCGGGCAAATAGCAGAGAGAATATACATGTCAATGGATAGAAGGGGGCTACTACCAGAAGAACAGAAAGGGTGTAGGATAGGAACCAAAGGGGCAAACGATTTACTCTACATAGACCAGATGATCTTAAAAGAAGTAAGGAAAAGGAGAAAGAATATCGCAATGGGATGGATAGATTACAAAAAGGCATACGATATGATTCCACATAGCTGGATACTCGAATGCCTTAGAATGTTCAAAATTAGTGAACCGGTGGTTAAATTCATTGGTAATTCAATGAAAGACTGGAAAGTAGATTTGACAGCCGCAGGGGACAAACTAGCCGAGGTAGGGATAAAAAGGGGAATCTTCCAAGGAGACTCGTTGTCCCCACTATTATTTGTTCTAACAATGATACCGCTTAACAGAATCCTGAAAAACAGCAAAGGATACCACTTCTCTAAAACAAAAGGAAAGGTCAACCACTTAATGTACATGGACGATATTAAATTGTTTGCAAAAAACAGGGGAGAGCTTGAGACTCTGTTCAACGAAGTAAGGGAATATAGTGAGGACATAGGAATGGAGTTTGGGATAGAAAAATGCGCAATCATGGTGATGCATAAAGGAAGGCTTTCAATGACTGAGGGAATTCAACTTCCGGACAACAACAAGATTAGGGCATTGACTGCACAAGACCGATACAAGTACCTAGGTGTCCTTGAATGTGACACGATAAAACGGGAAGAGATGAAGGAGAAAATTAAGAGAGAATACCTCAGAAGGATAAGGAAAATATTAGAAACCAAATTAAATAGCAGAAATCTAATAAAAGGAATGAACACCTGGGCTGTGTCAGTAGTTAGGTATACAGGACCATTCCTAGGATGGACAAAGGAAGAGCTCCAATCAATGGATAGGCGAACAAGGAAACTTATGACGATGCATAAAGCATTACATCCTAGGGATGATACAGATAGGCTATACGTTAAGAGAAAAGAAGGTGGTAGGGGGCTCATCAGCATAGAAGATTGTGTCCAGAGAGCTAAAGTAGTCCTAGATAGATATGTGCAAACAAATAGTGAAGAAATCATAAAGAGCGCGAGGGATAGTGCAACAAACAATAAAGTAGAAAACAATGGAACAGTACAGCAAACTAGAAAAGAAAAGTGGGAAGGGAAAAAATTGTACGGCGAGTTTAAAAGACAGATAAAAGATATAGCAGACGAGAAATCATGGACGTGGTTACGAAAGGGAAACCTTAAGAGAGAAACAGAATCGCTCATCATGGCAGCCCAAAACAAAAGCATAAGGACAAACTACATAAAAGCAAAAATCGACAGAACACAGACAAACAGCAAATGCCGCATGTGCGGTGAAAGAGATGAGACAGTAAACCACATAACTAGTGAATGTAGCCAACTCGCCCAGAAGGAGTATAAGCATAGACACGATAGAGTAGCAACGATGATACACTGGGAACTAAGTAAACAAATGGGATTCAACCATGGGGAAAAGTGGTACCAGCACAAGCCAGAGGCAGTTTTGGAGAATGACAACCACAAACTACTCTGGGACTTTGACATCCAAACTGACCACCTCATCCAGGCAAGAAGGCCGGACTTAGTAATAGTAGACAAAAAAAGGAGGGCCTGCCAAATAGTAGACGTTGCTGTACCTGCAGACCATAGAGTAAAAAAGAAGGAGGGTGAGAAAAGGGAAAAATACCAGGACCTAGCAAGGGAGTTAAAGAAAATGTGGAACATGAAAACCAGGGTAGTACCGGTCATAGTGGGAGCACTAGGAACTGTCCCCAAAACGCTGAGGGAGAGACTGGAGGAGATCGGGATTAGGGGGAGGATAGAGACCGTACAGACCACAGCACTGCTGGGCACTGGACGGATACTGAGGAAGGTGCTAGAGATATAAGGACTGCAACGAATCGTAGCTCTGTCATGATATGCGAAAGAGAGAGGAGACGTTAGCTGAAGACCTGGGGAGACTTATTGTCACTCAGCCTTCAGCGATAACCACTGGGCAACCGGTGTGAAACTGTAAATCGCAGAATTACTGCGATCTATGAGTACTTGGAGAGGAGGGCTGGAGACTTGAGGAGACTTGCTGTCACTCAAACTCCAGCGGTTACCACCAGGCAACTGGTGTGAGATTCCAAATAATAATAATAATAATAATAATAATAATAGCTCTGTCATTATATGCGAAAGAGAGAGGAGATGTTAGCTGAAGACCTGAGGAGACTTATTGTCACTCTGCCTTCAGCGATAACCACTGGGCAACCGGTGTGAAACTGTAAATTGCAGAATTACTGCGACCTACAAGTACTAGGAGAGGAGGGCTGGAGACTTGAGGAGACTTGCTGTCACTCATACCCCAGCGGTTACAACGAGGCAACTGGTGTGAGATTCCAAATAATAATAATAATAATAATAATAATATTATAATAATAATAATGATAATAATAATAAACCAGTAAAATACCTATATGGTATAAACTTACATTGCAGATTGAACTACTCTAAATAATTCTGGGGGATTTAAAAAAACAAACAAACACCTTTTATAGATATAACAAGTAGTTTATTTTCGTCTTCTAGCTCGTATTGTGTGGCCTGTACATATGATACATACATAACTAACCAGTCAGACAGAATCACTTAAAAACAGAAAAAACAATATTGTCTACGTCAAGAGTTTTGGTCGATGGCTTTTCTAATTTGTCGTAAACTGAACAATTTTCTCTGAACATAAATGTCAATGTAAGATTAAAAGATATTCAGAACAACTAAATAGTGTGTGCATTTGTGTGTGTGTGTGTGTGAGTGTGTTTGTGTCTGCGTGTGTTTGTGTGTGTGCGTTTGTATTCAAGTATATGTGTGTTTATTGTTGAATGTAACTATATATGATAATGTGT
>OY735232.1:17081393-17091393 GCA_963457665.1 Thysanoteuthis rhombus | reverse complement strand
GAAACCAAGGGGGAAAAAAGCACTGAAATAAATTACATAAATTGCATTGACAGATATTGTTAAATCAGTAACTGAAATGACACAAAAAAAAAGATTTTGGAAACGTTTCTATATTGTCTAGTGTTTAAAACTAAATATATATATATATATATATATATATATATATATATATATATATATATATATATACATATATATATATATATAAATATATATATATACATATATATATATATATATATATATATATATATATATATATAAATTATTGATTAGTATTTGACTGTTATATATCATACCTAATACACCTGGGATAGTCTCTATCAAATTGTTGTTTTTTTTTCTTGCCAAACACTGACTCTTGTGTGTCTATCTCAATGCATATTGATCAGAGACGATAAAAAGAAAGAGAAACTGTTGCGCACCTCAGTCAGACTAAATATTATACCAACAGTTATTTGCATTCCAACTTTGAATAAATATGTTTCACTCCTCACCGATCCTGACCCCAGGGGCTATACTTACCAGATTTCAACAACTGAGCTTGTGAAGATTTCTCTATTCACCGTCTCCTGTGAGTTCAAAGCTGAATACACGTTACACTATGCAAAGATTTCTTGGAGACAGAAAATCATCTTTTGAATAGAATATGCAAACCATGTCTGTTGATACCTAATTTTGGTTTCTATTCATTTCCTTTTAAATATTATGGAAACTTGGTAGATTATGCCTACAGATGTCAATTCTTTATTTTACTATTTATGGTATTTGCTCATGTTCACACAAGATACACCAATTGTTATTAGCATTTCGTAAAACTCTGGAGTTACCTTTTTTTGCCAGTGTAACAAAAACGACAAGAACAACCCTAGCCAAATATAAGGAGTGGAAATTACGATTCCCCGACCATGATTTGGAATCACGACCAAGTGATTGGTAGGCAGGTCTCTCAGGGACAGAGCCGATGTGAAAAATTTTACATATCTAACAAAATTCACGTCAAAAATGTCACTAAGTTATGTATCGTATGGTACAAAGAAGTGCACGAAATTTTTGGCCTTCAGCCAAATCTTCCACTTTCACGTTACGATCGATTTCCAACTATAATCAGTTGATCATTAATTACGAGGGAATTTTTGGTAAATTGGCAATTAATAGTATTGTGTGATTAGGAATTAATAGTATTGTATGATTGAAATAGTATTGTAAGATCTGGAATTAATAGCATTTTATAATGAGGTATCAGTTTTAAGCCATGTTTCTCTTGGAGACACAGCATTCATCAATTTTAAAAATCACACCACTAATTTTCTATCGTGCAAGACTTCATTGTCCTCTTTTAGTGTATTAGATAAAGTATTTTAAATCATTATTATTATTATCATTATTATTATTTGCAATCACACACAAGTTGCCTGGTGGTAACTGCTGGAGTTTGAGTGACAGCAAGTCTCCTCAAGTCTCCAGCCCTCTTCTCCTAGTACTCATAGGTCGCAGTAATACTGCGATTCACAGTTTCACACCGGTTACCGCTGAAGGCTGAGTGACAATAAGTCTCCTCAGATCTCCAGTTAACGTCTCCACTCTCTTTCGCCTATCATGTCAGTGCTACAATTTGAGTTTCCACTTTTTTTTTATTTATTATTATTATCATTATTATTATTATTATTATTATTATTATTATTATTATTATTATTATTATTATTATTATTATTATTATTATTATCATCATCATCATCACAAACGGTCGCATGTTCGATTATCACCAGGAACTCATTCGATACTAATACATTTACTGAAGGGAAACTGATGTAGATATCAGTTGCAATAAAAGGAAAATAGATAAAAAAACAATTAAGATGATGGTAAACAGTAAAAGATGGATAGGAGCCAAAAATTAAGAATAATGTTGAAATTGAACAACCTCAGTCATCAAAAGTGCATGTGCTTGTTCGTGTGTTCCAACGCCCCTGGCCATACTGTTTTGGCATCAGTATTCCACTAGAACCAAAAAAAAATTTCTTAAAACTTTTTTACGTTTTTTGGGGCCCTATTCCGACGGGATAGGTGATAACATCTGGATTCCCGAGAATACTGATGTTAGTAGATTTTTTTTTTTTTTACATCATTCAAGGTGCTTTCAAGTGGAAAATACCAGTAATATCATAAAAAGGATTTATACAGGACTTCAAATACATGATCCAAATGTGTTCACGGCTTCTAAAGGTCACACATCGAGTAATGGCCAGCCCTGACATCGCTTAACATCGGTGATCCTACAAAAACCGCACTGAAAAATGGTTACGTAGCACAAACTTAAAATATTATTCTAATTCACTCAACGTAAATTTATTAGTTTATCTCAAAATAATATTTCTCATATCTAATAAAAATTGAGTAAATGTTTTTTTACAAACTCAGTGTGGATTATCTAACACATTTTGACTATGAAAGGCTAAACTATGTGTGGTCAGTATGTGTCCTCAATATAACCGTAAATAAGTCCACAGGACTTGACCTTGATCCATACCAAGCTAAACCCAGTAGATATAATCAAGGCCTGTCGTTTGGTTATGTCTCATGGGTGCATGCGATCAGTTTAGTAACACAGATAAAAAACAATTTTGAACGATGATTTATCAATGGCAACAGTAACACCAACCTAGATAATTAACGAAACACAATATTTCAACAATCTCATTTGAACTTTTATCCTTGTAGACATTTATAACAATACGCTTAAGGACTACCTCATTAATAAAGTAGCACCATATTTCTCACTGCATCTAATAATCTCTATTCATGCCCACGTAAAAAGCAGCGATTTCGAATCCTGATTTTCTACATCATCAGACCTGCAAACACTCCTTACTTTGATTGTTGGTATGGCACAGTATTTTTAACTATTGAATAACGACGTGTATAAGTTGCTTTTAAACATTACCTTTGGCGTTTATGTTTAATTCAAAAACATTGACCAACTCAATAATTGAACAACCATAGCGTAAAAATTTCAAGTCATGTAGAAGGATTCCATCGAAGACTGAATATGGTCAGAATGAATTTTATTCACTACATCGCTTGGAAACATGTAAGATCGAATAAAAGCATCAAGAAACATTTAGATTCTGGAGAATCTAGATGTCATTCAATGTAAGACATCAGTAGCGTTTCAACTGGAATACGATCTAAAATAATAGTAAGAAAAAATTTAGAGGAATATCTAGATCCTTTATAATTTAGATGTTATTCATAGAAGTCAGAAAAGGACAAAAAACGTCACCCGAGTTTTTTTCCCAAGAATAGAAAAAAAAAGAAGGGAGGCTAGTGAAGAAGTGATGCAGATGTTCATGTCCTAAGACAAAATAGTATGGCCAGGAGTGATGGAACCTACAAAATAGAAACACACGCGTGTACAGAAATATATAAAAAGTAGGATAGAACACGTACCCCCTTTGGTGGTTACTGATGTTCAATTTCTTCTTTTTTTTTTTTTCACCTGCAACCTCATCCAGGTGGAAACAAATCACAGATTTTTCTTTTTATATTGTATGAGTGAATTTGTTCCTTTGGTAGAGTCCACTGTTTCAAATAGTGTTTCAGAGAATTTTTCATCTACAAAATCGTTACCTTCAAATGGAAGAACCCATTTTACGGGGAATACACGGACATATTTCAATATGTATGTGATGATTACAAAGAAAGAAACTACATAACTCGTTCCGAATTGTGATAAGGAGATATTTTTATCAGAAAAAAAATATAAGAGGACAAGTCCACAGTTACAGGGAGAGAAAATACTCAGAAAATCAAACTGTTCGTTATATAAGTTGATTCTTACTTATTAATATATTTTTGTATTATTGATATAGTCTTGCTTATTAGACTTACATCTGTTTATTGATGACAATGAAAAATATTTATGAATATGACCCGAGACAAATTTTTGGAAAAAGTCTATTCCTGCAAAAATAAAGATTGTTTGCCTTTCACGATCTCATATGGGAACGCAACAATGAACTCATTTGTTCCTGTGTCGAACACAAAAAGAAATTTGTGAAGAAAGAATCTATGGTAATGACATAAAAAACAAAACTCAATCAATAGACATTGTATTATCTGGTATGAAATATTTATTGGAACGCATTCAAAAGCCGACACAAAAAATGCTTCTTTCAATCTTTGGCTTTCGTCCAAAGATCACTGTAAACAGAATTCAAATCTTACGCTGAAGATAATGGAGACTTGGGGATTAGCATTTTTTTTCTTGAGAAGGATTCCTGAATTTATATGTCAGATCAAAACATTTGAAATGTTTTCTGATCTTGGTACATTTTTTCACCTTTAAAACGTATCTACGTTTTTATCTCTATAGGTATTCTGTCTAAAAAGCATCAAACCAATTTGATATAACCTAAAAATAAGTTGGGTGAGTTACTCAATAGAAACTGTCACATGGCCAATGTTTCGTTGCAGCATGCTTCATCGGGATGATCAATTAAAGAATTTTAAAAAAGATGATCATCAAATGTAACTTATTTAGTTTTTTGTTAGGCATCAATCTCTAAAAAAGTCTGAATTTCCAGAAGAAAAAAACAAGCAAAGACAACCTGAAATATCAATTTCCCATGAAATTACATTGTAAATTGAATGTCCAACCAAAAAAAAACTTTTAAGGTTGGGCTTATTTTCAGACTACAACAATTCTCTTTTTGCATCAATTTAGCTAGAAAGCTTGAAATTTAAACATTGAGCTGCGAATAACGTCTAGAAAGAACTTGTCACTACATTTGATGAAATTAGAATAATTGATATTGTAAAAGTACACGGCTGAAAATGAAGTGCATTTATTCTATAACCGCTGTATTGCTGTGCAGAAATTGGAAACATCGGAGCACACATAGTGAACTGCTCAACCATAGTGCCAAATCAAGTTACCTTGTTCTACAAAGGCTAAAACTTCATGCTTATTTTCACCTCAAAACGTAGTGTTTGTCTTATGCAACAATTGTTTAATCCTCAAAAAATACGGCAAATGTCAAAGTTTCCTTCTAATTATATTCAATTTAAGACATTTGTCTAGTCAGAAATTGGTCCAAAGCAATAATACATTGCCATTCCTTCTGTGTACTATATTTCAACTCAAAATTTCGTACTCGCATGATACAAGAATTATGATTTACACGAGCATACATACTCCAAGAAAATGTCGAATATACAATCCTCAAGATATTACTCTAATTTGTTGTACCTGAAATTATTCGATTGTTTCAAATTATATTTGGCCTTTGGTCGAATAAACTTTGAGACGAATTAATAAATTTAAGTGTGACAAATAAGATTGATTTTTCGGAATCTATGTACGTAACTTTTTTTCAGTGTACGGTAGTTGTTGGCAACCGAAATATGCCACGTGAAAATATGCTTTTACCCTTTACTCAGTCTAGTACAAGTTCATAATAATAGGTCACCCAGTGAGAATCAGACAGGTTAGCTGAATGGGCTCTCATTAAGGAGAGAAAGAATTTCATTAATACATTGTTTCCCCCTAAATGCACACACACTGTTAATAGCAGCTCTCCGAGTTCTTGCAGAGAGACAATGGTTTTGGTTGTCTATGCAGAAGCTGAAAACAGAAATAAAAAACAGCGAAAAGCCAGACTTTCTCTCCTTTTTTTCCTATCTTTCCAATTATGTCTTGTGTAGACATTGCAAAATGTTGACCTTCAAGATGACAACAGATAAATGGAGGATGAATAGTATATATACATACATACATATATATATATATATATATATATATGTGTGTGTGTGTGTGTGTGTGTGTGTGTGTGTGTGTGTGTGTGTATGTATAGTCTGAATTTTATCCCCCCCCCAAAAAAATTCAAGCAAACACAAACTAAATGATCAATTAAGCATGAGCTCACTTTGCAACGTAAGAACATATTCGGGGGGAAATTTAAAAAAAATATGTTATAGACATAGTAAGGAGTGCGCGTTGAGATTTAAGCCCTCTAGCCCAGTATGTACACTGTCTATGTGAAAATAATTTGAAAAATTTTGGAACTTGTATTGACAGTTTAGGCTTTTGAACTCAATTTACAATTTAAACATAATAGCTGTACTAAACTATCGATTCAATATACACACACAAGTAAGTTAATAACCGCTAGGGTGTGTTTCAGGTATTAAACACACACACATATATATATAAATATATATATATATATATATATATATATATATATATATATATATATATATATATATATATATATATATATATATATATATATATATTGCTGCATGTATATGAGTGTTCCCATCCTGCGGAGAGTTTGTTTATATCATTCGACTGGAAAGTGTAACCTACAGATAGTGATAAATTTAGAGACAATTCATTTGGTCATATATTTTTTTCAGCGCTGGAATTACCCAAGTAGCAAATCAACAGTTAACCACGTAAATGGCTCGGTGCTTACTTTTTTTCATCTATTTGCAGTGTTCTATTTGCTATTCAGTCGATTCCAGAGCTGAATGAATTATCTTTTGGAGTAATTACCTCATTCTGTTGGACATAAACTGACCAATTTAATGATACGTACTCATTTTTGAGTAGGAAAATAAACATGCACACACACACGTACGCACATACATACGCACACACACACACAAACATATATATATATATATATATATATATATATATATATATATATATACGCAAACACATGTATATATATAACCATACATATATATATTTTTATATATATATATATATATATATATATATATATATATATATATATATATATATATATATATATATATATATATATATATATATATATATATATATATATATATATAGGCGTGTATGTATATGTCACATTTATGAATAATTAGCAGCAACTCTTATCATCAAAAACTCCTTCAGTAAGAATCGATTAAACAATTTCAGAATAGAAAATAGATATTACAATAAACATCCATTAACGTATGTCTTTGTTTCAATAATTCTTTCTGATTGAAATAATGTTCATATGGAATTGATGCATGCTTTTAAAACCTATTACATTCAGGTCTGGTTCGTCACTCAGTAGAAACCGCCAAGCAACTAATGTTTTTTAACAGAATGATGTGTTGGGGGTAATTAATTAGGGAAATTGTAAAAGAGGATGATCGATGTATAAGTTACCTCTCTCGCCTTTCGTTGGGCAGTGATCACTGAATAAACTTTAATGATCAACCAATGAATCAATTTAGCATAAACTTACTTTTTCAAAGTAATCCCCATCCCATCCAAAATATTCAGGGTGCATTTTGAAGAAAAGATGGCAAATAGTGAAAGGTTTGAAAATTCAGCCCCTTAGCTCCATTGGTGCGGCGTGCAAGCAGGATACATACTAACATATACACACACACACACACATCTATCTATCTATGTTTAGATATATATATATATATATATATATATATATATATATATATATATATATATATATATATATATATCATTGTGTCATCCGCAGACAGCTGTTTTTCGTTGTATTATCTTCAATGCATCCATACACTATCCATTATACCATCCATTACCACGAGTCAGGATCGAAACCTTAGCTTCAGACCAAGAGGCTGGTAATCACTTCTACTCCACGGAACTGGACGATCAATGAAGTTGAATTTAAGCAGGTTATTTTTCGTATATATTCCTCGTCCAACAGATAACTCAATTCCATGTTAGAAGACCATTGCATATGCTTAAAATGAACGAGTTACCTCACTTAGAGAGTACTATATATATATATATATATATATATATATATATATATATATATATATATATATATTATTGTGTCATCCATAGATAGCTGTTTTGATGTATTACATCTCTTCAGTGTGGCTATAGACTTTATCCAATCGAGTACTGCAAAGCAGAATTGAAACCCTCACATCGGACCCGGAGGCCAATATCCTCTCTCTCTCCCTCTCTCTCTCTCTCTCTCTCTATATATATATATATATATATATATATATATAGAGTTGGTCCTGCTATATATATATATATATATATATATATATATATAGCAGGACCAACTATGAAGATATGAAGAAAACTTATTTTGATACTTTTAGGGACTGTTTTCATTGACACTTTTCATTTGATACAGTATTACTTTATTCATTTTATATCCACGTGATCCATACAACTGTCTCGAAATGTATACGGAGTTTGTTTGCTCGTAACCCCAATCAGTATCACTGGAAATTCATTCAAACATACCAATATACTTTCCATTTCCCATAGTTCGTTCTTTGCTACGTTGCTTTTAGGAAAGATATACATAAGTTTCTCTTATTTTCTATAATAGTGTAAAGAGGATAGGCAATTCCCATCGTTTCATATGTCGAATATTTATAGCATTCCTAGATCCAAAAATAATTTTGTTCCTATCTTTTTACTCTGATATCGGAGGGTGTTCGTAGTCATCAACTGTGGTCCATGCAGGAAGCTTTAAATACAACTGTATGTTTGATAGCTTTGCACAACGCATTTTCTTTCATTTTTTATGGCATCAAAAACATCCAGCATCCTTTGGCTGAAAATGAAAATTTCTTCGGAATTGAATTCATACTTTCTGGGAGGGGAGTTTAAAGACTGTTAGTCGTAGCAAAAATCTCACACAAGTTTTTTTTTTAGATCTGGGATATAAATTGATAGTAATTGCTTTACGCTATTTCGTTTCACAAAACGTTTTTGGAAGAACACTCAAATTTTGGATCACATGGGAAACCAGTATCTAGGATACTGGAAGTTTTATGGCTAAAACTTTTATCGTCTATTTTTTGTATTCGAACAATATTACATTTTGTTGCCAAGGGTTACGATTTGTATGAAGACAAAGATTGTGTAAATGACTAAGCAATTTGTTTTCTGAATGATTGAGGCGCCTAATCTGTCAAATTTTGACATTTCGGGTTTTTACATCTTATTGAAACATCGATTTTCTTTCAATGATATATAAAAATGAGATATTTGAGAAAGATATCTTATGTCTAGTGCTGTCTATATATAAGGTGAAACATACAGCGAGACACCGACGGACATAGTAATATTTTTTGTTGAAAAATTTGTTGTACCACGTAAATATTATATATTGCTTAAATATATGATGTAAATATTGGATGTGAAACATGAATAATGTAGATATTTTGTATAATGCAGGAACAACAGATGAAATATGAAAGAGTTTTTTAGGTTATGAAAAATTTAAATGCGATTTTTCCAAAACAACATTTTTCAAATTTAAGTGATGTGTATTTCCTTGTTTATGATTCCATTTTCATGAAACAAACGCCATTTTGTGGGGAAATGTTTTGGAATTTTTTGAATCATCATTTTTCAGAATTTTCATGCGTTTTTTCATCCCATCAAAAAAATCCCTACCCATATCGTTTATCTTTCTCAAAAAACTCCCCGAGAAAAGGATAAATATATGTGTCTAAAAAATATATTCAAGTTTCAAATCCTAAACTTTCAACAGAGTTCCAATATGCTCACATAAAAAAATTCTCTTTTAGTGTAATCGAACATTATGAAAACCACTCTGAAAATGATTGGTAGTTGAGGCAAAGGATCTATTAGATGTGGGTTTTTGACTTAACCAATTGTTCTAGGTTAGGATATATATATATAAGAGGTCGAGCTTGAAAGTATACAGTTATTTTTGAATAAATCAAGGTTTGGTCGTTTAGAGTTGATGTAATTGGACAACCAATGAGAATCTCATTGTGTAATAGTAGGACACTTCCCGTGGGATTCGTCAGTCAACATTGAGACGCCATCGGATGTATACAATGACACTGCTGCATTCACAATGACTAAGCAAGTCACTTTTCAAGCAGGATACATTTATCAAACCATCGGATCATCCAGAACTGTCAACTGGACTATAGGAGTCCTGATTTGTCACCCCGAATTTTCTGATGTTGTTGGCTT